>OY987255.1:53921792-53956451 GCA_963920725.1 Rhamphomyia laevipes | reverse complement strand
AAAAAGGAACTAAATTCTTCATTTTCATAAAGCAAATACTAAAGTTTAAAGTTTTTTATAATTCTACATCATAATCACAGCCATTTGTTTTTTATGTATTCTGGACAAAATATATGTTTGTAAAATAACACTAACTATACCAAATAGTTTCGATATGGATAAACCCTACGTTAGCACTATAAACTATAAAATGGCACATTTTTGTTTTGGTTATATGCATTTGCATTTGAACTTGATAGTAGTAATTGTGGTTTTTTAATAATTTATTATTTTTAATATAACTTAATTTATCACTATTAATTGCTTTATAAGGACACTTAATCTCAATTATAAATTCGTTATTAATGTCGATTCCATAAGGAGATGCAACAAGAAAATTTATATCTGGATCAATAAAAATACCACATTTTCGAATATTTAAATGTTTCACTATATCACAATAAGCATTAAATGCAATGGGTTCAGTTCTACGACCATGGAGAACTGCAGGAACTTTAAACTAACTGGGTTAAAAATGCGTTTACAAATAGATTGTAAATTTTTCCCGGACTTCATTCTTTTTACAACTTCACCTGCAACTGATGCAGTAATTCTTGACATCCAGACGGTTTTCCGTAAACTACAATCGGCTTGTTTGATTGTATTTATTTCAATATTCTTTTTTTCATCTATTGACATTTCATTTACATCCAGCATTAAATCATAACCAGGAAAATTTGTATAAGAATGGACATTGAAGTACCCAACAGCATTTACTTTTCTGCCAGCTGTTATACCAGACACAATTCTATGATTAATAAACAAATTAATAAGATATAGTATAGTTGTTGCCACTTGAGATGATACAATTTCTGGTATGTTAAATCCAGTGGCATCGTGAAAACATTTATCTGCACTTTCGTTGATTTTTGGTCGGTGACATGTTTGAAGAACTGATGTAGGCGATTGATATTCTAATGACATTCCTAAAACAAAATATAATATTAATATATTTATACTGGAAGATATATGTAATAAAAATAAACACAAACCAGTTTTACTAAAATGTGCTATGACATATAGACATGCTGCCACATGCTTACAAGCAGCCAACAATCCACTACCAGCCACACAATTACAATTGTCCTTACAAATTTTGTAATTTTTTATATGTATTTTTTTCTCATAAACCCTATTTATTTTTTCATTTCAGCTTTCCAACGAATTTGATACACCATATTCCAAAGAAAGTGCTGAATAATAAAAAAGAACTCCTGAGGTGGAAGATTGCATTAAAAATGGGGAAACCATTTTCAAAATATTTTCTAATTTGCAGCCGTCACTTTAAAAGTTACAAAATGCTGGTTCCGATTTTGAGAAATAAAAGATTCAGCATTTCCAACAGAAAATTTAGCACAATCAACTATATATACAAAGCGATGTAACATCAAAACTAGATACACAAGATTTATGATCCGAATTCGAGGTATATTTATATAATCTAGGTTAAATCGTATTTTATTTCAACATATATTTTTTGTTAATTTTAGTGTTCAATCAAAATGTTCAAATTATGATAATAATCTAAATCTTGACATGGTACTACTATTCGATTCGAACAAGACCAACCAGATGAATGTTACCACCAAGACCAAGTTAATCAGTCTGTTGGAGCAACAATACAGTTTCGTTGCATAAAATTACTATGTACAAAAATTCACAATAGTTGTCCACCAAGAATTATTGTAAAATCGCGTATAATCTCTTTTTTAAAACAACTTTTTGAATATTGAAGTCAAAATCAAGACCGAATTCATTGGCATTTCTCAACATTCTGCCGATGGGTTCATTCATACCATAAGAAGTACGATGGAATTCAGTAGAAAATGTACCCATGGTTCTCAGAGGTCTTATATTTACCCGTATATTTAATCTATTTAAAATGTAGGACGAGGAATATTCACCTTGAAGTACCTGGTGAATGAACACTACATCTGCTACAATTTTTTTTTCTAATGTTTGTAAATATAGAATATTCAAACGATTACAATAATTAGAAACATTATTAGTGTAAGATTAATATTCATCTGGAATAGCTCTTGATGCAAATTTTGCAAATTTGCGTTGAACCATTTCAATCCTACCTACATCACAAGCATAATGGGGTGACCAAACTTGACAAGCATACTCTAATACCGGACGGACCATGCTATGGTAACACAAGGGTCATCAAATTCCTTAGCCCAAAGTTTCATAAATCCTAACATTGAATTTGCTTTATTAATTATATCATTAATGTGAAATTTAAAGTTACGCTGGATGTCACAGTAAACACCGAGATCTTTCACCACAGTTACTCTAGAAATACTCACACCATTTAAATAATAACAATTTGTACTTGGGATCTTTTTTCTTGAAAACGTAATGAGTTGGCATTTATTTACGTTAAGATCTAGGTTATTCTTTTTGCACCAAGTAGAAAAGTTATTAAGATCGATTTGTAATTCTGATATATGACTCCTGGATCTAATATTTTTATATATTTTCATGTCATCCGCATATATATTTACATTACTACGATGTTTTATATTCACAACATCATTTATACTAAAGACAAAAATTAGAGGTCCTAAATGGCTTCCTTGTGGGACACCAGAATTTGCTGAAAATTGTTTAAATGCATAGCCTCTAAAAAGAACCTGGTATTGTCTATCAGAAAGATATGAATAAATCCAATTAACAAACCATTCAGGAAAGTCTAGAGCTCGAAGAAAAGACATTGTGTAGGTTTCCACTTTACTCTGAGGTACTACACTCAAAGCGGTAACTGGAATTTAGTGTCCAGTTTCCCCAACACAAAACAAAATCGATTGGCTGATGTGGTACTAATTCTTTAATTTTAACCTTAACCTCTAATGATGAAGATTTAAATGGATGCTCCAATAATTAATCTATTTCATTCACATTAGAGCATATATTTAAAAAATCATATATTTAGCAAAAAATAATATGAGAATTATATACAATATATATAATATAAAAACTATATTTATATGTAATTTGAAAATTATATATAAATATAATACATATATACGTGTATAATATAAAAATATATATTATTTTAAAATTTAACTACAAAAATACAAAATACTAAACGCCTGGAAACTTTTGGTCACCGTAAAAACAGCAAAACAGCGGATCAAACTAGCAATAACACTTAAAATGAAATTTTTTTATAAATTATTTTATTACTAAACTCTATATCAAAAACTTCCTTTTTAATTTTCCGACAACCGCACCATTAAATTCAAATTAGAATTATGAAAAGCATTCAAATCTTTAAAACAATGCTATACGATAATACATACGTAATATTTTTTTTATATTTATGTATAACAATAGTAAAATAAATATACGCATACACGATATACGCACTTGAATATATTCTTCTATTGCTTTTTCCATTAATTTTTTTTAACAGACAATGTATAAAAAAATAAGCATTATGCTGTTAATTTTTTTTCAGAAAAAATATTACGTACTACTGTTAAATAGTCCCTAACATTAAAGTAACAGAAGCAAAACAGTAGAGAAACATATTTATAACATTTTTGCTGTAAAAAAAATCCAATAAAATATTTCTTTGATTTGTAAAATTTGCATCAAGAGCTATTCCAGATGAATATTTATCTTACACTAATAATGTTTCTAATTATTGTAAGCGTTTGAATATTTTATATTTACAAACATTAGAAAAAAAAATTGTAGCAGATGTAGTGTTCATTCACCAGGTACTTCAAGGTGAATATTCCTCGTCCTACATTTTAAATAGATTAAATTTACGGGTAAATATAAGACCTCTGAGAACCATGGGTACATTTTCTACTGAATTCCATCGTACTTCTTATGGTATGAATGAACCCATCGGCAGAATGTTGAGAAATGCCAATGAATTCGGTCTTGATTTTGACTTCAATATTCAAAAAGTTGCTTTAAAAAAGAGATTATACGCGATTTTACAATAATTCTTGGTGGACAACTATTGTGAATTTTTGTACATAGTAATTTTCTTTTTTCTTATTTTATTGTTAATTCTTATTAATTTTTTAGTATTATTTTTTTTGGTGGTTAATTTTTTATAATTTTCTAGTAGTTTTTATTGTTGTTATAATTTTAAATATTAGTTAAATATGATTTCATACGCTTAAATTCTTTTCTTTTTTGTATATATTTATTTATTTGTTTTATGATATTTAATAATAATAATTATAATTTGTCAATTATGTGCTTGTGCTAAGCAATAAAAGATTTTTTTCAGCCATCCGAGCCTAACCCAATGGGTAGGTGAATGTTCCCTGGCATTAGTCAAAGAGTGCGAAACAGTTGTTGTTTAAATTCTATGTATATTCAAATACTGTCTATATTAATATTCAATTTAATTTATAAATTAAAAAAAAAATTGAGACAAGGTAAAGTGATTGCCACGCAGTCAAATTCAGAGATTGAATTTTGAACATCTAATTGTTGAATATACATTAATATAGAGAAGAGATATTAAAAAAAACCATCAGCAATTAATTAAATTTAAGTTTTTGTTTTTGTAGAGTGGTGAAAATAAACGGGATGGCTTACAAACACATGTTAGTATATTAAATAAATACAAGTTTAGTGTGACACAGCCAAATTTCTTCTAAAAATCTTTATAAAAATATAAACAAACACTACATAAGATTAAAAATACAATTAGATTTTTCATTTTATGAACTGCATAATATGTTCTTAATTTTGAATTAAAACATAAATATTATGGACAAGTTCAGCTAGGATCTTGTGTTTGTTACACATATTTTTTTGTGTACATTGTATGTAAACAAACAGTACATAACATTAACAATACAATTAGATTTTTAATTTTATGAACTGCATAATATGTTCTTAATTTTGTATAAAAAACATAAATATTATGGACAAGTTCAGCTAGGATCTTGTGTTTGTTACACTTTTTTTTTTTTTTTTGTAATATTTTTTTTTATTAATCCTTAAATTTTTGTTTGTTTTGTACATATAAAAAAATATTTTAAAAACTATGTTAACTTATTTATTATTTTTTCTTAATGTCCCTCAATGTGGCTCTCTAAAAATTTTTTTTTTTTTTTTTTAAATTTTAATTTTTAAAATTATTATTCTGTGAAGGAGAAATTCAACCACATTTGGTGGTTATAATAAAAAAAAACATTATAAAAAACATTTAAGTATAGTATAATATTAAGTTATGTAAATAATAATAGATTTAGGTTTGTAGATTTAAGTTCTGTAAATAGTAGTTTTAGGGATAGTTTTAAGTTTTAGATTTAAGAAAAATACAAAAAAAAACAGAGTTTTGGTTTTAAAAAAAAATTTCCAAAACAAAAATATGTAAAGTAGGCAAGATTTGAATATAAAATGTTTTCTGATAATATTTTAAATATTTTCAATCTAGATATCTGTTTTTCCACGTGAACTTGAGCTGCAGCTATTAGGAGATCGTTGTCACTTGTCAGCATCACATTTTTCTCTTCCAATAATCATTATCTGTGGACGAATCACTTCTATTCCGGCTTTCGAAAGTTCATCACCAATCATGAACATGTTGCACAAATTGATGTAACATATAATTGTTTATTCACTTACAAACATTCAAATAAAATTTTAACATAAGCTTTGTCCACCATTACTGCATCACCTTCTTGTAATATTTCTAATAAATTAGTTAAATATAAAATAGCTTTATCAGAAGCAACCGCAGAACTTATAAAATTAAGTACTGAAGGAGAAACTTATACCTATTAAAAGTTTCACTGTATGAGTTTCCTTATAATGAGAGTATTTGTTGTGCAAGTTATGCAACGAAACTGTATTGTTGCTCCAACAGACTGATTATCTTGATCTTGGTGGTAACATTCATCTGGTTGGTCTTGTTCGAATCGAATAGTAGTAGCATGTCAAGATTTAGATTATTATCATAATTTGAACATTTTGATTGAACACTAAAATTAACAAAAAATATATGTTGAAATAAAATACGATTTATACTAGTTTATATAAATATACCTCGAATTCGGATCATAAATCTTGTGTATGTAGTTTTGATGTTACATCGCTTTGTATATATAGTTGATTGTGCTAAATTTTCTGTTGGAAATGCTGAATCTTTTATTTCTCAAAATCGGAACCAGCATATTGTAACTTTTAAAGTGACGGCTGCAAATCAGAAAATATTTTGAAAATGTTTTCCCTATTTTTAATGCAATCTTCCACCTCAGGAGTTCTTTTTTATTATTCAGCACTTTCTTTGGAATATGGTGTATCAAATTCGTTGTATTTTTATGACTCTTATGCTGTAGTTACTCTCGCCGTTCGTGCCGTTCGCGCCGCGCTGCAACAAAGTTGAACTGTTAGAAAATATATGGTTGTAGGCAAACTCGCCGCAGTCATAGAATTGGTGCCGCACTGCCGCAACAAAGTTGTTTCAATTTCAATTTTTTGCCGCGATGTCGGATTGAAATGTCACTTTGACTTAAAAAATAGACACCAAAATTAAATCGATTTCTTCTAATTGCGGCATTTATAATAATTAATAAAAAATAAACACAACACACAACACAATATTTTTGTAAATAAATTAATGTAAAAATACAACTGATGCCGCTTTGAGTGTGCCTACCATTAGCGTCACCAACTGCATTCGAAATTTCAAAGCAGCACGGCAAGGGCGGCAAAACGGCGCGACAAGGGCGAGACTAACTGCTGGGTTATATTGTGGCATTCCGCATTACTGTGTATATATTTTTCACATCTTTTTGTAAATTCTAAATTTGGATATCAAATTATTTTGATTATAATATATATCCTTGTTTGTATAATTTTTCCACTTACCAAGTATTTAGACCAGTATATATTTAATTTGATGTTTTATTTTATCGAAATTATTATAAAATGCTAATATTTGGTGCAAATAATATTACTTATCTATTTATTTAAATAGATCTGTCAATTTTTCAATACAAAATGAAAGAATTTGAAATATTGAATTTAGTTATTCAGTTTCAAAAAAGGTGTTATGTTACCTATTTACAATAGATCATGCTATCGATAATTATCCCGATAGTGGCTTTAGGTATACTTTTACTATAAAATCTGACGTCTACCATACATAAGACTTTTTATATAATCGTGGATGAAAATAACAATATCATTGGTAAATTATATTATAATTATTTTTTTTAATAAAAATGGAGAGTTAACACATTATATTTTTATTTACAGGTGATATAAAAGCCGAATTAAAAAGGAAAGGTGCAAAAATTACCGGTACAAAAGAGATTTTATCTAAGAGGTACATATTTTAAGTTTATAAAATAAAATATAACATATAATACAATATTCAATAACTTTTACGAAATTTTAGGCTAAAAACTTGGAATAAGTACGATCTAGAAAGAAAATTATATAGTAATATAACTTAACTTTTTGATTTTTAATTACTGTTTATTTAAAAAAAGATTTGTTATTCTTACAAAGGTTGTTACAAAACTGAAAACTTAAAAAATATTTTTTAATTATTATCTAAGTTTTACATTATATTTTTCTTATATTCTATAGGCTTTGCCTGTGGAAATTGTCAAGTAAGCGTTTTTTCAAATATGTGATTATTTTAACTATCTTTTTCTCAGCACAATCATATTACTTTATAATTGTTGGAAATTACTTTATTTTAATAATCATATTACTTGACAATTCTAAGTTATTTATTTATTATGAGAAAGAAATCATATTTCTTTACAATTCTTAATAATTAATTTATAATAATGAAACTAATGAAACATCTCCCCCATATAATTATTTTTGGTCCTCCAAAAATTAATTTATTTAACGAAGGGATCGATGGTACTATCTTGTTTTTTTTCTTTATTAATATCAACACGTGTAATTAAATTTACATTTTTACCTTTCTTACATAATAAAGGGTCCGCCAAATAACTTTTTTTTTTTGAAAATGCTATAAAAAAAAACTACTGAATATTTTCTCAAATTTCTTTTTTTATTTGAAAGTACAATCCTTCCGGTTAATAATGGAAAATATATTCATTCAAATGGCTGCCTCGGCTGGTCATGCAGTAGCCTACACGATCGGTCCAATTTTTAAGCACATTATCGATTGTGTGCAGCTGTATTTCACCAATGGCTTCACGAATATTGTCCTTTAAAGCGTCAATTGTCTCTGGCTTGTCGGCGTAACACTTATCTTTGAGGGCACCCCACAAATAATAGTCCAACGGTGTCAAATCGCAGCTCCGAGGTGGCCAAACGACATCAGCTCTGCGACTGATAATAGGCGATCTTCAAAAACAGGGCGCAAAACATCGATTGTAGCTTCGGCTGTGTGGCACGTAGCGCCGTCCTGTTGAAACCAAATGTTGCCAATATCCTCCTCTTCAATTTTTGTGAACAAAAATTCGTTCAACATGGCCCGATAACGATCGCCATTGACTGTAACGGCCACTCCTTGCTCATTTTCGAAGAAAAATGGCCCAATTATGCCTCTGGACCAAAATCCGCACCAAACAGTGACTCGTTTTGGTTGTACCGGCTTTTTAATGTATGCGTGCGGGTTTTCTGTGCCCCAAATGCGTCAATTTTGCTTGTTTACATACCCGCCAAGATCAAAATGAGCTTCATCCGAAAAGATGATTTTTTTGGCAAAATCTGCATCTTCTGTAAGTCGATCGCAGGCCCACTCAGCGAAGCGAAAACGCATTGGATGGTCATATTCGTTCAGCGGAAGGATAAAACTAATTATCTGTCAAATCAGACATGAGCTAAGTGTTACCATTTACGAAATAAGCACTAGTTGAAAAAAAAAACTTTAGATGGCGGACCCTTTACAAACATAACTACAAACATTATTATAATTATAATAACTATTACTGAAGTCAAAGATATATAATTTAAAGTATTACTTTTAAATTCTACATAATCAATTATTTCTTTATTCTTTATTGTTTTTAAGTGTAAGCTATCCAGAGTAAAGTTTTTTATAATTTTTTTTTCATTTATTTTACTTAACAATGGTATTACTATATTATCTTTATATTCTTGTATTTTATTATTAAATTCAAAATCTTTGATAGTTATTTTACAATTATTAAACTTAATAATATTATTTCCAGTAATTTTAATTTCATGATCTATACAATTTTGATAAATTTTAGTTATTCCTAATTTTTTTGTAATTACAATGTTTTCTTTAACTAACATTACAGATTCTAAAATATTTATTTTATATAAACATATACTGTTTTCTTTAAATATATTTCTAATGCAATTATCTTTATGATATTTTAAATTAGTTTTCTTTATAGACTGTTCAGTATATTGATATATCTCGTGTTTCTTTAATATTATATTTTGAAAATCTGTGTCTAATTCTTCTTGTTTATTATTTGGAATTGGTAGAATTAAAGCATTGAAGTATTTTTCAGTTGTGAATTTAGGTAAAGATACAACAAAAATAATTAGATGGTCTTTTATTATTATACTATTTTTGATAAATGGTATTATATCCATAGTAATATTGTAAGTAGCGATTTCTTCGTCTGTAAATATGTCATGTGCTAAAATATCGAGTCTGCTTAGTAAAATAATGTCTTTCAGTTTTTCAATATGTCTATTAACCAAAGTAATGTCAGCATACATACGTAGGATAAATTTTAAGTTATTATTTGAAGACAGTATCATATTTGTTTGATTTTCAATATTATTAAGATATTTGTAAGTTTATGCTGTTGTATATTTACATGGTCTGTAATTTCATTAAGGCCTTTTATTAAATTATTATTAATTATTACCTGTTTGTTACTTTGTTCGGTTAGTTTTTTGCTATTAATGTCAAGATTTTGTAAGTGGTTATAAATTTCGTTTGAGTCTTCACTATCCATTGTCCCCGCAATAAATTTCATTGCACCACCGAGAATATTTATTAGCCCACGTCGATTACGTTTATTATTTTTTAAACCTGGAAGTATTGTTTTTAAGTTATGCTTTAAATTTTGCAATTCTCTGTATAATAATGGATATTCATCGTCGTTATCATGCAGTTTAAATAGAGTTAGACTTTCTTCAAATGTTTTTGTAATATGGATGTACTCTGTTATATTTACTATATGTAGTAATTTTGTGTAACTTTCTATAATTAGTTTTTCGTTGAGTCTCATAATTACAAATCCATTATCATCTTTGACTTGGTTGATATCAATTGTCTGCATAAATATTGGTGTTATAACCATGAAAAGTAGCTTTAGTGCCATCTCCTAAAATTATAAAAAATGTTTTATGTTTTTATTTTATTTTTGGTGTTTGTACTTTCTTTTTCGTTGTTTCTTATAATATTTCGTTAGTCGTTTGTTGCTAGTGTCAATTACATAATTTCCGTCGATATTGTATTTATCTAATTTTTTATATTTAGGTTTTATTTTCATTATTTTTCTATTGATTACTATATTTTCATTTAAATTTGGGTTATTATTTTTGTTTTTATTTAATATTTTTAAACGATTTAATTTATCTTTTTCAAATCTGTCCGCTAAAATTTGTATGTCATTTTTGTCATAGTTTTTATTTATTATGTTAATTGGTTTTAATTTAGTAGTAGAGTGGATAGTTGAATTATAAATGGTTAGAATTTTGAATATTTTGTCGTCCAGTTCATCTAAATCGTTATTATCTTTATCAATTTCAATTATTCTTAAATATTCGTTGAAAGTACCATGTAATCTTTCAACGTCTGAATTTCCTGTTTTCATACCAGCGGTAGTTGAGTGAAATTTTATATAATTTTCTTTTAAAAACTGTTCGATTGCATTATGTATAATGCCTTTTTCGTTATCTGAAATAAGTTTATCCATTTTACCTAAATAAATTATTCGTTCTTTAATTCCTTTTAAAATCGATATCCATGTTCGATCTTCTAGTTTGTGTATTGTTGCGTGCTTAGAAAATTTATCTATCATAGTTAGGTACATTATATTCCTACATGGGAACCAGATGTCCATATGTACAATATGATTGAAGTATTTCGGTGATTCTGAGTGTTCATGCAAAAATTTAGGTGGGTTTCTGTCATGTTTAGCGAGGTTACAAACATCACAATTATTTATAAATTTGTGAATTAATTCTAACATTTTTGGATAATAATATAAAAATTTTAGTTCTGCAAATATTTCGCATATACCTCTATGGTTTGATTTTATGTGTTTTTCTTTTATAATATTTAGCATTTCATTTTTATCCGTTACATCGGTTAATTTTATGCTAGATTTTAGAACTTTGAGAAATTTATTATTTGAAAAATTTTCAACATAAGGGTTTTGGAATTTAATATATAGTGAATTATCGTTGCAATATATGCACATTAAGCATTTATCGATAATACAACGTTTCATCATATCTAATAAATTACTATCTTCAGTAACATAGAGTAGATTCTGACATTTTTTATTAACAATTTTAGTGACAAATTTTTCTTTATTATTAGGATAAATATAAATTTGGTTTTTATAAATATTAATTGCTTTTTCCGTTATACGTATATAATGTAAATCATCTTCACGTGCGCTATGAATTGTTGCACTAGTAGACATGACATCGTTTGTAATGATTCATTTTTTTGTATATGAAGAATTAAAGATTGTATATCAAGATTTTCGAATTGCATAATTTAAGGTGTATCGATTTTGAAGTTAAGTTACAAACCCGTGTAGAACTTGTGGAGTGTAGAACTTATCAATCTGAGCAAGTTCCACGTTCCAACATAAAAATAAATTATTAGCAAAAAGAAAAATTTGTAGTTTATCTACACAAAAATAAATTTATGGATTAAAAATTATTATGATTGTAAATAGGGAATCCTATTTATGTTTTACCTGATTTTAGGGAATTTACCTAAAGTATCATTTTGATCATTTTTTTGAATTCTAATAGAATTCAGTGGGTTCATTAATCTTTAAAATCAATTTACCTACATTTTATATGAATTAGTAATGATTTTATTAGATTTCTGTAATTTATTTTGAATTAAACGTTATTTTGTAATACAGCTATCCAAATTCATTGTTCAAAATGATATAAATACCCTTAAAATCGGTGGTAAGAAAAAAAAGTGGACAGTCAAAATTTGTAGTTCAAAGGAAGACAGGTATTCCCTGGGATTCACTTTCTAATTTTATTTATAGTCTGGTATTACCTGGCTATTTACGAAACTACAAATTTGAATTCATTCCTTTTTATTTAATTTTTTTTATTTCGCGATGATTATCTTGCTTTAATTTAAATATTATTTTTATAAATTTTATTTTATTTTAATTTACTTGGGATTTCCTAGTAAATGCCCTAAAATTATGGCTTAGGAAATCTTGGCAATTTTTGGTTTTAATTTTTTTTCATATATATATATATACTTAATTTTTGGTTTTTATTTTTTTTTAATATAATATATATATAATATTTAGTTATTACGTGATTTCTTAGTACGTTTTTAGTTTTTTTTAGTTCAAGAAATTTCAATATTAAGTTTTATTTTATTTTATAGTATGATTCTGCATATTTTAATTTATTATTTTTTTTTATTAATATAAAATTTAGTTTTTTTTTATATTAAATTCAATTCGATTTTTATTTTCTTTAATTTTTATTTTTAATATTTTGAAGATTTATCTAATTTTATTTATTATAAACTCAAATAAGAATTTCATATTCGTATATGAATAATTTGTACTAGGCGATCAGAATCGTTAAAGTAGTACAAATTGCATATGCAAATTATTTGAATTTATAATATTAATGGCTTCTCCATTTATATTAATTACAACAACAAAATTGTAACAAATAATTGTTAGTGTAATATGCATTAAGTTTTGGTTTTTTTTATTTATAATTTTGAGTTACCAACTAGTCAATTTAGTTTATTTTTATTAGAATTTTATTATTTTTTTTTACCTATATTTTGAAGATTTTTGTATTTAATTTTATTATAAATTCAAATAAAGTAGAATCTCATATTCGTATAGGAATATGAATAATTTGTAATAGGCCATCAGAATCGTTAAAGTAGTATAAAGGGTGTGTACAATTATTTGAATTTGTAATAATAATTAATGGCTTCCCTATATAATATATATTAATTACAACAACAAAATTTTAATTATTAGTTGTTGTTGTAATATGTATTTTTTTTTATCAGAATTATTTTATATTTGTGATACAATTTTTTTTTAATTTATTTTGGATTTTAAATAAAAATATTTTTTAAAATTGACGAAATAATGTTTCTTTTTAAAAAAGGTTTTTTTATTTTTCTTTCGCAGGATTTAAGAATTTTTTTTTTTGAGATTATGTAGTGATTGAGTGAGTAAGTAGATTTGAATAATATATAGGGTGATCATACATTTAGGATTATTTTAGGATTGTGTATTGATCACATGGATGGGTGGGCAAAATTTAAAATGGTAAACATCTAAATCCATTTCCATTAAACATAATTATCTAATTGTGGTGTTACATATTAGTTTTAGGGGAATTTAAAATTTAGAGTAGTTTATTTAATTTTTCTATTAATTTTTTTTATAGTATATTTTATCTTTGATTTTCTTTATTTATTTTATTTAGTTTATTATTGCACGCAATTTTTGTATGAATGTTACGCGCATTTGTGAACCCCCCTATTTTCCGGCTTAAGCTACCCCAATTAGACGTGCAGCGCGGTAACCAATATTATTATTGGATAATTAGTATTATATTTTAATTAGTTAGAAGATTGTGAGTGGTTAAGGCTCTTGACATTTGTATGTTACAAATGGCGCCCCAGCAGGGACCTGAAATGAACATACATTCATTACAAATGGCGTCAGAGTAGGAACATGAAGTAAATGTTTTAACATATCCATTCGTTACCAATTGCGCCCGATTTTTAATGACCTTTTAACAATAATTGAATTATTTCTTTAAACCAATATTATATTTGGCTAAAAATAAAAATGATTAACATACATTCATTACAAATGGCGCCCGAGCAGGGACCATTACAAATGGCGCCCGAGCAGGGACCCTGATAAGTATCCCGAAAAGGGACTTGAAAGTAACCAAGGTGTCTAGAAAAGTGGAACATTTGTTTATTACAAATGATGCACAAGAAAGAACCTGAAGAACATCAAGGTTTCTGGCACTCGATTTTTATTTATTAATATTTTATGTATTATCCTTGTAGTGATTAAATATTGATTCATAGGTTGAAATTTTAATTTTCGGAAATACGTTTCAATTTGGTTTTTTTTTTGTAGCTAATTTACGTCCATTATTAGGTTTGACGTTTTGTATTGGATGGATGGATGGATAGAAAGAGGGGAGTCCGTGAAGGACTCAAGCACTCAGGCCAGAACTAGGCCCATTGTACCCCTCGGTGCGAAGAACCTTCATGTCACTCCCGCTGTGGCGGTTGTGAGCCATCCGCTATCTTTTCCGAATTTACAGATTTGTTGCCATCCATGAACCCCTGCTTCGCTCAGTTCGTTCAGGAGATAGGCACCAAAGCATTTATAACGTAGGTGCATGAGGCTGGGACAATGACACAGGAAGTGTTCAATAGTCTCTCTATCCTCACCGCACCCCCTACAGACGTGTACTTCAGAGCGCCGGATTTTGTAGGCATGATCCCGTAACATAGAGTGACCTGTTAAGATCGCAGTGCCCAGGTATACCGAGCTCTTGTTGAGCCGCAGGTATTTCTTGGTTACTTTCTCTTTCGGGATGCCCCAGAGACACCGCGTGGTGTGGCCGATATCACTAGCTAGCCAGATTTGTTGATGAGATTCGTCGGCCCATCGTTTTAGGTTCGCTTTAAGAGTCTGCAGTGCTACCCCAACTGTGGTCGTGATGACCTCCAGTTGCGATCCCTTTCTTGCTAGCTCGTCTGCTTTTTCGTTTCCCGGTATATTGCTATGTCCAGGAACCCATTTCAGTGTGACCCTATTCGACCGCGCCAGGTTGTTAAGACTGTGTTTACATTCTTGGACCAGCTTGGATTTGGTTGTATAGGATGTCACCGCTTTTAACGCAGCCTGACTATCTGAGAAGATTGTCAGGTCCCTATCTGTGGTTCCTTCTAATAGAAGGTGGTTACAGATTTCTTTAATTGCCACCACCTCTGCTTGGAAGACTGTGGCGTGGTCTTCCAAGCGAATAGACCTTTCTAGATTTAATTCCTCACAGTACATTCCCGCGCCAGTCAGGTTTCCCATTTTGGAGCCGTCGGTATATGCTGTTAACAGGCCAGCTGTTTGAGACACTATGTCAGTGTTCCAATCAGCTCTAGAAGGGATACTGAGTTTTACGTTTGATTCCAGGAAGGTTTCTTTCTGGGAATCGCTAGGTTTCTCAACATTGGGTATGATGGACTTCACAAATCCCAGGATAGACTCATGAGGTACAGAAGAACCTGTATGAGTCCATGCCTGGTTTAAGTGAAGTCTCAATGCAGCCCCCGCAGCAACTTTTTTGATGTGGATCCCAATTGGGTGGATAGCCGTAATGGTTTCCAGTGCTACTGTTGATGCTGTTCTCATTGCGCCAGTAATACTGAGGCAACAAGAACGTTGAACTTTTTCCAACAACTTAAGATTGGAGAGTTTCTCAATCGCCTTCCACCAAACGAGAGAACCAAAGGAAAGAGTAGGGCGGACGACACTGGTGTAGAGCCAGCGAATCATATCCGGTTGTAGTCCCCATTTCTTTCCCATCGCGCCCCGACACATGCCAAAAATCCTATAGGCTTTTTTAGCTCGTTCTTCTAGGTGCGATCTCCAGTTCAATTTTTTGTCTAAAATAACGCCCAGATATTTAACGTTAGCTTTTAGTGCTATCCGGGTGCCTTTTATAACGGGAAGACTCAATAGTTGAGTTTTCCTTCTCAATGAGAATAAACAGATATCGGTTTTTAGCGGGTTGATGTTCAGCCCACAGTTGTCTGCCCATTGGCTAACAATATTCAGTGCAGGTTGCATTAACCCAGAGAGTTCCGATTCAAATTTGCTTGTGACGAGAATGACCAGGTCGTCTGCGTAGCATACGACGAGGTATCCCTGCCTTGTGAGTTCGAATAGGAGGTCATTCACGACTAGTATCCAAAGCAAGGGTGACAGAATGCCGCCCTGTGGTGTACCTTTGTGAACTTTACCTGCCCGTTCTTGATCCCCAAGGTTCGCATAAATTCTCCTATGTGCTAACATGTGTTCAATCCACTTGGAGATTTGTGGGTTGATGTTATGTTTATGTAGCACTTCATTAATTTTTTGCAGGAGTACATTGTTGAAAGCTCCTTCCACGTCTATAAAGGTTCCAAGCACAGATTCTTTGAAAAGAAAGGCTTTTTCAATGGTGTGAACCACTTCATGAAGAGCGGTTTCCACCGATTTACCCTTTAAATAGGCGTGCTGTTTGCCAGATAAGGCTGCCGATGGGAGCTTATCTCGAATTTCTCTTTCGCAGATTCTTTCCAGAGTCTTTAAAAGAAAGGAAGTGAGGCTGATTGGTCTGAATGCCTTGGTGGATGAATAGTCATCTCGACCCGGTTTTGGTATGAAGACCACTCTAACCTCCTGCCATTTTTTCGGGGTATATCCAAAGAGGATACACGCCCTGAAAAGGTTTATTAATCTATCAGCTATGAAATCCCATGAGTTTTGGAGGAGAGCAGGGAAGATCCCATCTTTACCTGGAGATTTAAATGGTTTGAAAGAAAAAACAGCCCATTTAGCTGCATTAAGGTTAATAAACTCTAATTCCGTATTCTCCAACCTATTGCTAGGCCGGTATGAATCTATTACAACAGAGGTGTCAAAGCATTTTGGGAAATGCTCTTCCATTAGTAATTCTAGTGACTCCCCTGCTGATTCAGCCCTGATACCTTCACTATTGATTAGGAGTTCAGGTTGAATGCGGGTTTTCGCTAGAAATTTCTTAATTCGTGACGCCTCGTTTACGCTATCTACACCATCACAGAACGATCTCCAAGATTGTCTCTTGGCTGAGCGGATGGCGTACTTATAATCTTTGAGCGCATTTTGATATGCGTTCCAATCTTCATCACGATTACAGTTCTTCGCTTTGTTGCAAAGCCTGCGTACCCGTTTACGTTTTCCTTTGAGGTCTTGTGTCAACCAAGGAGGGTCAGAGTCGGATCTGGCCCGTTTCAAGGGACAAGACTCTTCATAAGAATCCATAAGCAGGTTCGTGATCACATTTACTTCTCTGTCAATATCTTCACACGAGTACAATGTACGGGGGAAGTTAACTGAGAGATTTAATTTTGATTCCACCTTGCTCCTGAAAGAAGCCCAGTCAGTTTTTGCCGGGTTTCTATAAGGAATGGCTGGTGGGACCGTCGCATCAATTTCAAAACGTATATATCTGTGATCCGATAAGGATGCTTCGTTCGAAACTCTCCAATTATGGATGTATGCAGATATATCAATTGTAGTTAGTGTTATATATATTACTTCCCTACGAGAACGCGTGATAAAGGTAGGTTCTACCCCAAGGTTCATTAATAATAGGTTAGTTGTATAAATATAATCAAGCAGTGACTTACCCCTTTCATTACAATTTGAGCTGCCCCATACTGTATGATGCGAGTTTGCATCACAGCCTATAATCAGTTGTTTGTGGTTGCTCTGCGCTAGCTTCGCTACCTCATCCAACTCGGTAGATGGCGGAGGGGTGGGTGAGTCAAACGGTAGATAAACAGAAGCAAAGATGATCTGCTTTGGTCTCCCGTTTAATTCGCCCTCCCATGAAACCGTTATGCTATCTTTACTTGAGACCTGCGGGTGAGAAAATAGATTAATATTTTTCTTGGCTACAATACAGGCCCTGGGCCTACCTTGTTCGTTATTGTAGAACAGATTTACTGATTTGTTGCTCCATCCAGAAACCTTGTTTACGACGGTCCAAGGTTCCTGAATTAGCGCCAAATCTACTTCGCTTTTATCGAAAAGTTGTTGTAGGTTGGCCGTGGCCGCCCTACTACGATGGAGATTGATCTGAACAATTCTCATGAATTGTTTTGATCAACCTCCATCTCCAACTCTTCCGTTGACATCTCCTCCGTTAGGGTTTGGTCATCATCTAATGCCAGGAGCGGTCCTAGTAGGAGTAAATCCTCGTCTTCGTCGCAAGACGTACCTTTAACCGATCCTGTCATCAGATCATGTCCAGCCCGTTCATCTGTTTCGCCAATCACCAATTCGGTGATCAGTAAGCCAGATGATTTTTCTAACGTTGGAGCAGCATTCGCGCTCTCTTCTTTAGAGGGTGCTGGTTTGGCTTCAGCAGCAGAACTGGAAACCGGTGGTTGTGTGGGGCAGGTTGGCGACACATTTTCCAATTTGAAAAAGATGCTTGCCATCCTGTACCACACCTCCCCCCTGGTTTCGTTAATCCTATCGAATGAGGTCTGGTCGATACCCAACACCAAGTAGATTCCTTGCGAATTCTCCTTAGCAAAGTATACCGTCCAGAGCTCAGTCGGCAGGTTGTTCTGTTGCTTAATCTGGCTAAGGATGGCTGGTACAGGTTTAGGCGGACCTATAACTTCAACCGTTACCCTCCTTAGCTTTGGAATGTCATCTTTGCTTACCATCTGTAAGCGGATATCATCCCAAGGCAACTTTATTTCGCTGATCAATTTCCCTAGGAAGTCTACCGAGAACTTGTCTAGACAGACTGCCCAGAAGAAATCGCCACGAAAGCCACTCCAACGGATACGAACCGGCAGAACATCACTGGTTGACATAAAAGCAGCGTCTATAGCTGATTCTAATGCCTCCCTAATGATAGTCTGTCTGTCCCGAGCGATCCTGCCCCCAGGTGCTGCAGAGTTGATGACAGCCATCTCGATAGATGTTTTGTCAACTCCTCTGACCACCTGAGAATAGGAACTCAGGGTTCGTTTACCTGTTGGTGTGACCTTCGGTCTTGCGACAGGTTTAGATCTACGATCTAAGCCTGATTTGGGAGCAGGTCCTTCCCTATAAGTTGATAGCTCAGGGACTACCTTCTTATTGGTTGGTCCTGCTTCTCCCGAATCATCCGAGCGGATTCTCTTTTTTGCTGCTTCTGTTGCAACAAGAGCCCGTGCAGGATCAGTTGTCCCCATTTTCCAACCTAATGTGGTTGACATGGCAACGCCTGACACCGCACGGGCCCCTGCCGCAGCAGGAGCAACACAAGTAGTTGCTGGTTTGGCCGGGTGGACCGATGTGGAACCTGGCAATGCACTAGCGGCTCCCGCGGTGTTTCCACCTTTGGGATTCACCCGTGCACCACCCGGTTCTCCACCTTTCACGCCCTGTACCGCGCCGCGCAACTTCTCCCTTCTCTGTTTCCGCTTCTGCCCGACAGACAGTAATTTCCCATCACCTGGTGTAACCCCCTTCCTCGCAGACGGACTTCCAAGGTTGAGCCTTTCCAGCGCAGCCCTTGCTCGCTGTCGTTTGCGCTGTTGCGCACCCGACAGTTTATTTTTCTTTTTCTTTTTAACCAGGACCTCACCTCCTGTCGTGTGGGAGGGGGTCGAGGTTTGGGTCGCGTTTTTAATCGTATCGGCCCTATCTACTCTTGCTACTGGCGACTTAGTTGTTACCTTAGTAACAACCAAGCCCTCGCCGGAAGTCGTAGCCTCTTCCGACACTTGTGGTAATATCCTACCACGAATTTTTCTAGATTCGGACATTCAAATCATGAAGGTGGATTCTCTTGGTTTTCGGTCTTCGCCCTTCGCCGTTCCAGCATGGTTGCACCTACTGGCATCGCCTCAGGGTTCCTCAGACTTACTTAAGCCCCACCACCGCGACAAGGTGGAATCCGACGGGGGGACGTTTTGTATTAGTATTGCATCTATATAGGAATAATATATAAAATATTTAGTGTAGTTTCAGGAAATTTATCTGTAAATTTTATTTTATTTTGAAATTTTGGCGTTCTTTAGTATCGGTTTCGCAATGGACATGCGGAGATTTGCTGTACCTAGCTAAATTCCGACCGGCAAATGTGGTGCTAGTAGATTTCCAAAGATTTGAATTACTTTGATTATTTTCAAATAAGTTTTAGTTATTAGTAATTTTGTTGTTGTATTATTAGTATCGGTTTCGCAATGGAAATTCGGAGATTTGGCTGTACTTAGCTAAATTCCGACCGGCAAATTTGATTCTGGTAGTTATATGACTAATGTTTATTAAATAAATTACATTGAATAGATTTATGTTTTATGCGTGGATTTTAACGAAAATTTTAGTATGCAAATTGTAATGGACATGCGGAGATTTGGCCGTATTTAGCCAAATTCCGACCGACATTTGTATCTAATAATGATTAATTATAATGCATCATAGAATTGTGATTTACCTTAATTTAGTTTATGTTCATATGTATAATCGAGTTTATTAATTAGTTTATTTCTTTTCTGTACCCAAAATTAGTATTGTGTTATTTTAATTTACTTTCGCTGTGTATATTATAAGTATTGATTTTTTTTGAAAATAAAATATTAGGGAAAAAGCTTTTGTTTATTAATTTTATAGTAAGTGTATATATATTTATGAACTCAACGAAATTGCCGGATTTCCATATCCATCAGAATAGGTTGAAAGAATAAATTAACAAAATTATATATTTCAGTTTAGCAATTATGATGGACGAGAGTTAGTTGGAGGAGTACTTATCCTGGGATATCCCTCGGACTCCTACCACTCCCGAGCATCTGAAAGATAGCCCAGATGAACCGGAGGTATCACCTCCAGCGTACGCTGCTGAGCTCGAGGTTCTCACTCGTACTCAGCTACTACCATTACCACCTCGTACACCACCACGTCCACCGCTACCACCAGCCCCACCACGTAACTTAGGGGAAACGCTGTATGACATGCAGACTTGTGAAGGTGTGTGGTTCAATAATCGGCAGCAACGCAAGCAAAACCAACAGAAAAAACAGATTCATCAATTCCAACAACAACGTCAACATCAATTACCACATCAAGCGGTCCCAGATGAGTGCATCACGGAAGAAGTAGCTAAAGCCTTCCGACTCATCGATCAGATGGATATTAAAATATTTGGATGAAGATTTAATTATTTTTTTTATTATTTTTATTTATTTTTTTGAATTATTTTGAATTATTTTTTTGAATTATTTTTTTTCTTATTTTGAATTATCATTTTTTTTCTAGTTATTAAGTTTGTTTTTATTTTTTTTATTATTTAGTAAGTATTGTATTATAATACAAAAATTTCTTGAGCTATATCATCGGGATTAATTTTTTTTTTTTTCTCAATAAACCATCATACAGTTCCGTTTCGCTGGTAATAACCGCCAACGTATCTGTTCTGTAATGGTTCATTTTTTGTATATGAAGAATTAAAGATTGTATATCAAGATTTTCGAATTGCATAATTTTAGGTGTATCGATTTTGAAGTTAAGTTACAAACCCGTGTAGAACTTGTGGAGTGTCGAACTTATCAATCTGAGCAAGTTCCACGTTCCAACATAAAAATAAATTATATGCAAAAAGAAAAATTTGTAGTTTATCCACACAAAAATAAATTTATGGGTTATGGGATAAAAATTATTATGGAATTATTATTGTAAATAGGGAATCCTATTTATGTTTTACCTGATTTTAGGGAATTTACCTAAAGTATCATTTTGATAATTTTTTTGAATTCTAATAGAATTCAGTGGGTTCATTTATCTTTTAAATCAATTTACCTACATTTTATATGAATTAGTAATGATTTTATTAGATTTCTGTAATTTATTTTGAATTAAACGTTATTTTGTAATACAGCTATCCAAATTCATTGTTCAAAATGATATAAATACCCTTAAAATCGGTGGTAAGAAAAAAAAGTGGACAGTCAAAATTTGTAGTTCAAATGGAAGACAGGTATTCCCTGGGATTCACTTTCTAATTTTATTAATAGTCTGGTATTACCTGGCTATTTACGAAACTAGAAATTTGAATTCATTCTTATTTATTTATTTATTTTTATTTCGCGATGATTATCTTGCTTTAATTTAAATATTATTTTTATAAATTTTTTTTTATTTTAATTTATTTGGGATTTCCTAGTAAATGCCCTAAAATTATGGCTTAGGAAATCTTGGCAATTTTTGGTTTTAATTTTTTTTCATATATATATATACTTAATTTTTGGTTTTTATTTTTTTTCATATAATATATATATAATATTTAGTTATTACGTGATTTCTTAGTACGTTTTTAGTTTTTTTTAGTTCAAGAAATTTCAATATTAGGTTTTATTTTATTTTATAGTATGATTCTGCATATTTTAATTTTTTTTTTTTTTTTATTAATATAAAATTTAGTTTTTTTTTATATTAAATTCAATTCGATTTTTATTTTCTTTAATTTTTATTTTTAATATTTTGAAGATTTATCTAATTTTATTTATTATAAACTCAAATAAGAATTTCATATTCGTATACGAATAATTTGTACTAGGCGATCAGAATCGTTAAAGTAGTACAAATTGCTTATGCAAATTATTTGAATTTATAATATTAATGGCTTCTCCATTTATATTAATTACAACAACAAAATTGTAACAAATAGTTGTTAGTGTAATATGCATTAAGTTTTGGTTTTTTTTAATATATAATTTTGAGTTATTTTGTAGTTGGTCAATTTAAATAATTTTTATTAGAATTTTATTATTTTTTTTACCTATATTTTGAAGATTTTTGTATTTAATTTTATTATAAATTCAAATAAAGTAGAATCTCATATTCGTATAGGAATATGAATAATTTGTAATAGGCGATCAGAATCGTTAAAGTAGTATAAAGGGTGTGTACAATTATTTGAATTTGTAATAATAATTAATGGCTTCCCTATGTAATATATATTAATTACAACAACAAAATTTTAATTATTAGTTGTTGTTGTAATATGTATTAATTTTGATTAGAGTTTTATTGTGGAGTTATTTTTTTTTTTATCAGAATTATTTTATATTTGTGTATACAATTTTTTTTTGAATTTATTTTGGATTTTTAATAAAAATATTTTTTAAAATTGACGAAATAATGTTTCTTTTTAAATAAGGTTTTTTTATTTTTCCTTCGCAGGATTTAAGAATTTTTTTTTTTTGAGATAATGTAGTGATTGAGTGAGTAAGTAGATTTGAATAATATATAGGGTGATCATACATTTAGGATTATTTTAGGATTTTGTATTGATCACATGGATGGGTGGGCAAAATTTAAAATGGTAAACATCTAAATCCATTTCCATTAAACATAATTATCTAATTTTGGTGTTACATATAAGTTTTAGGGGAATTTAAAATTTAGAGTAGTTTATTTTATTTTTCTATTAATTTTTTTTATAGTATATTTTATCTTTGATTTTCTTTATTTATTTTATTTAGTTTATTATTGCACACAATTTTTGTATGAATGTTACGCGCATTTGTGAACCCCCCTATTTTCCGGCTTAAGCTACCCCAATTAGACGTGCAGCGTGGTAAACCAATATTATTATTGGATAATTAGTATTATATTTTAATTAGTTAGAAGATTGTAAGTAGTTAAGGCTCTTGACATTTGTATGTTACAAATGGCGCCCGAGCAGGGACCTGAAATGAACATACATTCATCACAAATGGCGTCAGAGTAGGAACATGAAGTAAATGTTTTAACATATCCATTCATTACCAATTGCGCCCGATTTTTAATGACCTTTTAACAATAATTGAATTATTTCTAATAAACCAATATTATATTTGGCTAAAAATAAAAATGATTAACATACATTCATTACACGTTGTCATTGCCATTACTACAAATTTGGTTATTATTGACTTCCAATTCGTCAAAAATATTATTATTATTATTATTATTATTATTGTTTTCAATAAAAGGAAAACGGCTCAACCCGTCAGCTACGTGGTTTTCTTTTCCTTTTAAATAATTTATTTTGAAATTGTATTCATTAAGCTGTATTTTCCAGCGTTGTAACTTCATATTAGGTTCTCGTAGGTTGTTTAACCATACAAGAGGTTTGTGATCTGTTTGTATCACAAATTCTCTACCATACAGGTAGGTGTGGAAATATTTAACCGACCACACAATAGCTAGAAGTTCTTTCTCTATCGTGGAATATCTTTTTTCGTGATCATTTAATGTACGAGATGCAAAGCAAACTGGGTGGTTATTTTGGCTAAACACAGCGCCTATTGCGAAATTTGACGCATCAGTAGTAAGAATGAATTTTTGGTTAAAATCCGGATTTTTAAGGATTGGATCAGATGTTAAAAGTTTCTTTATTTTATTAAATGAATTAATATATTCTTGATCATTTTTATTAATTTTAGTGTTTTTCTTTAAGTACTTTACTATGGGGTACGCGACTTTAGCGTAATCTTTAACAAATTTTCGATAGTAACCACTTATACCTAAAAATGATTTTATTTCTTTTTGAGTACTAGGTAACGAAATATTTTTTATTTTTTTATCTGGTTTAATACCACCATTTGTTATAACATGACCTAAGTAATTTGTTGAGCTTTCAGCAAAACTACATTTATCTACTTGAATTTTCAAATTAGTTTGTCTTAATCTTTCCAGAATCTTTTTAATAGAGCAAATATGCTCTTCTAATGAAGTAGAAAATATTAAAATATCATCTAAATAGACTACACAGAGTCTCTGAAAAGTTGATGGTGAATTTTTTAAGCCAAATGGCATGCGAGTGAACTCGTAATGGCCATTTGCTGTAGAGAATGCGGTTTTGTTTCTATCTTCTGGAAGCCCTTTGCCAGATCAATTATAGTAAAATATTGACATTTACCCAATTTATCAAAAAGCTCACCAATATTGGGTAGAGGAAATTTATCATCTACTGTAACATCGTTAAGCTTCCGATAGTCAACAACAATTCTCCATTTTCGTTTTCCGGACTTGTCCAATTTTTTTGGAACAACTCTATTAACTAATAACTATTTATTATAATACCTTGCTACAACATTTCAGATATTTGGCGATCCACTTCTTCCCTATGAATGTCTGGATAACGATAACTTTTAGTATAAATTGGTGAATTACTTTTTGTATTAATTCTATGTTTTATTTCGTTTGTGAACGTTAAGTTATTATTTTCATGGTAAAAAACATCTTTGTAACGACTTAAAAGTTGTTTAATACTATTAATATCGTCTGTTTGCAAATGTGCAGCGAAATTCATTTCAAATGGAAGAGGAATCGAATTATTGTTGTTTTCATTGATTAAATCAATGCCTTCATTAGAATAAGTATTGAAGTGATAAAATTCTTCATAATTATTTAGAAAAAAGGGTATATTTGTATTTGATGTAATTAGTAATCGTTCTTTATAACTTATAATTGCATTTAGCGGTACTAAAATGTTATTTTCAATAATTCCATCAAAGTGATCGTGGAATGGAAATTCTAAAAATTCGACATCTCTTTTTTCATTAAAAATTTCGAATAGTGGAAATTTACACTTAATTTGAGAGTGAACAATTCTGTTTAGTACTTTTAATGTTTGTGGTGGAGTATTTATTCTCCATTTTGGTTGACACAGATTTGTATTTATTTTGCTAAATTCTGCGCCTGTATCAACTATAAATTTTATTTTTTTTAACTTTGTATTTACAACTATATAGGGTAGTTGTTTGAGGTAGTTGGCTGAAAATTTACATTATTTGGATTTTGTGTATTGACGGAAATGTCCATGGTTCTTGTTCAAGATTGTTGTTTTGATGTATATTTTGATTACTTTGATTAGAATAATTTGTGCGTTGCGTTTGTCTACTAGGTGTAAAATTTCTACCGTTTGATGTATTGTTTGGTTGCAATCTATAATTATTATGTTGTTGTCTGTCTTGATTATTATTATTCGAATAATAATTTGTTCGACGTATTTGCGCGCTTTGGGTTAAGTCTCTTTGATTTCCGTTTGGATAGTTATTTCTATTAAAATTGTTATTATTATAACTAGTGGTTTTAATATTGGAGCTGTTGTTATTGTTTTTGTTAAATTTTTCAGAGTTGGAACGGTTGAAATTATTTGGTCTTTTGTATGAATTATATTTTGAAGACAGTCCACTAAATTTTAAATATCCGTTAGTAGCTACTATTTCATATGCTTCTGCTAGAGTTTTCGGGTCTCTATTAATTATGATACCACGAACTGGTTTGGGTAGATTTTCTTTAAATATATTTAACGCTATTCTGATATTAGAGTCCATTTGTTCTTTGGTCATTGTACCGTTAAGCATATGTGCGTTATTTAGTCTACACAAAAGGTAATTAATTTTTTTATGAAACTCTTCAATCGTAGAATTACAACGACATAGTGTAATATAATCAATAAGTTTCGTAGTAAATGTTGTTTCACCGTGATTTTGAACTAAAATAGTTTTTAAATTAGCCCAAGTTTCTACACGTCCGTTGGATAATATACTTTTTCTCGCGTCGCCTATTATTCTGTCCTGGATATAACCTAGCAAAATTTTCTTATTTTCGTTATTTAATTTTTCGATTAAAGGTATCAATGCTTCTATTCTTTCAATAAAATAAGGTAGGTGTTTTTTATCACCATTAAATGGAACTACACTAGTAATACATTTTATTAACAAGTTAAAGTGGTCCACTTCATCTGCCATTTTTATTTGTATTTTATTTTTTATTTAAATATTATGTATTTTTATTTATAAGAAAACAATTCGATTTTAACTATAATAATTAATTGAATTTATTATTAATATTAATATTATTTTTGTCAATCTGATAATAAAGTAATATTTTTTGCTTTTATTTATCAAGTTTGTAATTTATAATTTAATTTAATAAGAAATACTTATTTTATGAATAATATTTATTAATAAATTATTTATTATTATTTAATATTTTTATTTTTAGTTAAGCAATTGTTATAAGATTACAAATTATAACATTTTTATAATGAGATTACTAATTTTATTAAAATAAAATGTTTTCGAAGTACCTTTGATTTTAATTTCTTGATGTAGAATTGATAATTTTGAAATAATGGTGTCTTGATGTAGAATTGATAATTTTGAAATAATGGTGATCAGCTTTCTTGATGTAATATTCTTGATTCTTTTTTTTTAATTAACTTCTGGAATAGTTGACTGGGATTTGTTGCAATTTAATTGATTTGATATTTCGTAAACTTCACAATTTTTATTTTTATTTACAGTTATTACATTAATTACAAAATTAATATTTTTATAATTGATTTGGTATTTTGTAAACTTCACAATTTTTATTTTTATTTATAGTTATTACATTAATTACAAAATTAATATTTTTATAATTGATTTGGTATTTTGTAAACTTCACAATTTTTATTTTTTATTTATTATTTGATTTAAATAATTATAGTTTGTAGCACAGATATATATTATTATTTTGAATTGTTAAATTAATTATCTTAAATTAATTACAATTCGAGTGAGTTTTTGTTTTTGTAAGAATTATTAAACAGCTTCACAAAAGTTTTTTTTTTTTTATATTTTAAACTAATTTTCTTAAAGAAACTATAACTTTTTTTAGTGATTCGAGTGCCGACTGCGCCAGTAATATAACTTAACTTTTTGATTTTTAATTGCTGTTTATTTAAAAAAAGATTTGTTATTCTTACAAAGGTTGTTACAAAACTGAAAACTTAAAAAATATTTTTTAATTATTATCTAAGTTTTACATTATATTTTTCTTATATTCTATAGGCTTTGCCTGTGGGAATTGTCAAGTAAGCGTTTTTAAAATGTGTGATTATTCCAACTATCTTTTTCTCAGCACAATCATATTACTTTATAATTGTTGGAAATTACTTTATTTTAATAATCATATTACTTGACAATTCTAAGTTATTTATTTATTATAAGAAAGAAATGATATTTCTTTACAATTCTTAATAATTAATTTATAATAATGAAACTAATGAAACAATATACAATTCCCATTATTCCTGAGGATTCACAACCGTTTCCTATAATAAAAAGTTGGAAACCAATAAAAAATATAAATAAATTATTGATTAAAACTGATCTGGAAACTATCGATGAATGGTTTTCGAAAAATTTTGCTACTAGTAGTTTGAAAAGTGGACGTCGTATGGGATTGAATGGTTTGGTTATTTCCGTGGAGTGCAACTTCGATACAATTTATGGACTATTTTTCAAAAGCAAATGTAAAGCTGAAATGAAAAAATAAATAGGGTTTATGTGATAAAAATACGCAAAAAAATTACAAAATTTGTAAGGACAATTGTAATTGGCACCGACCAAAAATCAACGAAAGTCCAGATAAATGTTTTCACGATGCCATTGGATTTAACATACCAGAAATTGTATCATCTCAAGTGGCAACAACGGATCATCTTACTAATTTGTTTATTAATCATAGAATTGTGTCTGGTATAACAGCTGGCAGAAAAGTAAATGCTGTTGGGTACTTCAATGTCCATTCTTATACAAATTTTCTTGGTTATGATTTAATGCTGGATGTAAATGAAATGTCAATAGATAAAAAAAAGAATATTGAAATAAATACCATCAAACAAGCCGATTGTAGATTACGGAAAACCGTCCGGATGTCAAGAATTACTGCATCAGTTGCAGGTGAAATTGTAAAAAGAATGAAGTCCGGGAAAAATTTACAAGCTATTTGTAAACGCATTTTTAACCCAGTTATCACCCCCGTCGGATTCCATCTTGTCGCGGTGGTGGGGCTTAAGTAAGTCTGAGGAACCCTGAGGCGATGCCAGTAGGTGCAACCATGCTGGAACGGCGAAGGGCGAAGACCGAAAACCAAGAGAATCCACCTTCATGATTTGAATGTCCGAATCTAGAAAAATTCGTGGTAGGATATTACCACAAGTGTCGGAAGAGGCTACGACTTCCGGCGAGGGCTTGGTTGCTACTAATGTAACAACTAAGTCGCCAGTAGCAAGAGTAGATAAAGCCGATACGATTAAAAACGCGACCCAAACCTCGACCCCCTCCCACACGACAGGAGGCGTGGTCCTGGTTAACAAGAAAAAGAAAAATAAACTGTCGAGTGCGCAACAGCGCAAACGACAGCGGGCAAGGGCTGGGCTGGAAAGGCTCAACCTTGGAAGTTCGTCTGCGCGGAAGGGGGTTATACCAGGTGATGGGAAACCACTGTCTGTCGGGCAGAAGCGGAAACAGAGAAGGGAGAAGTTGCGCGGCGCGGTACAGGGCGTGAAAGGTGGAGAACCGGGTGGTGCACGGGCGAATCTCAAAGGTGATAACACCGCGGGAGCCGCTAGTGCATTGCCATGTTCCACATCGGTCCACCCGTTCAAACCAGCAACTACTTGTGTTGCTCCTGCTGCGGCAGGGGCCCATGCAGTGTCAGGCGTTGCCATGTCAACCACATTAGGTTGGAAAATGGGGACAACTGATCCTGCACGGGCTCTTGTTGCAACAGAAGCAGCAAAAAAGAGAATCCGCTCGGATGATTCGGGAGAAGCAGGACCAACCAATAAGAAGGTAGTCCCTGAGCTATCAACTTATAGGGAAGGACCTGCTCCCAAATCAGGCTTAGATCGTAGATCTAAACCTGTCGCAAGACCGAAGGTCATTCCAACGGGTAAACGAACCCTTGATTCCTATTCTCAGGTGGTCAGAGGAGTTGACAAAACATCTTTCGAGATGGCTGTCATCAACTCTGCAGCACCTGGAGGCAGGATCGCTCGGGACAGACAGTCTATTATCAGGGAGGCATTAGAATCAGCTATAGACGCTGCTTTTATGTCAACCAGTGATGTTCTGCCGGTTCGTATCCGTTGGAGTAGCTTTCGTGGCGATTTCTTCTGGGCAGTCTGTCTAGACAAGTTCTCGGTAGACTTCCTAGGGAAATTGATTAGCGAAATAAAGTTGCCTTGGGATGACATCCGCTTACAGATGGTAAGCAAAGATGACATTCCAAAGCTAAGGAGGGTAACGGTTGAAGTGATAGGTCCGCCTAAACCTGTACCAGCCATCCTTAGCCAGATTAAGCAACAGAACAACCTGCCGACTGAGCTCTGGACGGTATACTTTGCTAAGGAGAATCCGCAAGGAATCTACTTGGTGTTGGGTATCGACCAGACCTCATTCGATAGGATTAACGAAACCGGGGGGGAGGTGTGGTACAGGATGGCAAGCATCTTTTTCAAATTGGAAAATGTGTCGCCAACCTGCCCCACACAACCACCGGTTTCCAGTTCTGCTGCTGAAGCCAAACCAGCACCCTCTAAAGAAGAGAGCGCGAATGCTGCTCCAACGTTAGAAAAATCATCTGGCTTACTGATCACCGAATTGGTGATTGGCGAAACAGATGAACGGGCTGGACATGATCTGATGACAGGATCGGTTAAAGGTACGTCTTGCGACGAAGACGAGGATTTACTCCTACTAGGACCGCTCCTGGCATCAGATGATGACCAAACCCTAACGGAGGAGATGTCAACGGAAGAGTTGGAGATGGAGGTTGATCAAAACAATTCATGAGAATTGTTCAGATCAATCTCCATCGTAGTAGGGCGGCCACGGCCAACCTACAACAACTTTTCGATAAAAGCGAAGTAGATTTGGCGCTAATTCAGGAACCTTGGACCGTCGTAAACAAGGTTTCTGGATGGAGCAACAAATCAGTAAATCTGTTCTACAATAACGAACAAGGTAGGCCCAGGGCCTGTATTGTAGCCAAGAAAAATATTAATCTATTTTCTCACCCACAGGTCTCAAGTAAAGATAGCATAGCGGTTTCATGGGAGGGCGAATTAAACGGGAGACCAAAGCAGATCATCTTTGCTTCTGTTTATCTACCGTTTGACTCACCCACCCCTCCGCCATCTACCGAGTTGGATGAGGTAGCGAAGCTAGCGCAGAGCAACCACAAACAACTGATTATAGGCTGTAATGCAAACTCTCATCATACAGTATGGGGCAGCTCAAACTGTAATGAAAGGGGTAAGTCACTGCTTGATTATATTTATACAACTAACCTATTCTTAATGAACCTTGGGGTAGAACCTACCTTTATCACGCGTTCTCGTAGGGAAGTAATAGATATAACACTAACTACAATTGATATATCTGCATACATTCATAATTGGAGAGTTTCGAACGAAGCATCCTTATCGGATCACAGATATATATGTTTTGAAATTGATGCCATGGTCCCACCAGCCATTCCTTATAGAAACCCGGCAAAAACTGACTGGGCTTCTTTCAGGAGCAAGGTGGAATCAAAATTAAATCTCTCAGTTAACTTCCCCCGTACATTGTACTCGTGTGAAGATATTGACAGAGAAGTAAATGTGATCACGAATCTGCTTATGGTTTCTTATGAAGAGTCTTGTCCCTTGAAACGGGCCAGATCCGACTCTGACCCTCCTTGGTTGACACAAGACCTCAAAGGAAAACGTAAACGGGTACGCAGGCTTTGCAACAAAGCGAAGAACTGTAATCGTGATGAAGATTGGAACGCATATCAAAATGCGCTCAAAGATTATAAGTACGCCATCCGCTCAGCCAAGAGACAATCTTGGAGATCGTTCTGTGATGGTGTAGATAGCGTAAACGAGGCGTCACGAATTAAGAAATTTCTAGCGAAAACCCACATTCAACCTGAACTCCTAATCAATAGTGAAGGTATCAGGGCTGAATCAGCAGGGGAGTCACTAGAATTACTAATGGAAGAGCATTTCCCGAAATGCTTTGACACCTCTGTTGTAATAGATTCATACCGGCCTAGCAATAGGTTGGAGAATACGGAATTAGAGTTTATTAACCTTAATGCAGCTAAATGGGCTGTTTTTTCTTTCAAACCATTTAAATCCCCAGGTAAAGATGGGATATTCCCTGCTTTACTCCAAAACTCATGGGATTTCATAGCTGATAGATTAATAAACCTTTTCAGGGCGTGTATCCTCTTTGGATATACCCCGGCAAAATGGCAGGAGGTTAGAGTGGTCTTTATACCAAAACCGGGTCGAGATGACTATTCATCCACCAAGGCATTCAGACCAATCAGCCTTACTTCTTTTCTTTTAAAGACTCTGGAAAGAATCTGCGAAAGAGAAATTCGAGATAAGCTCCCATCGGCAGCCTTATCTGGCAAACAGCACGCCTATTTAAAGGGTAAATCGGTGGAAACCGCTCTTCATGAAGTGGTTCACACCATTGAAAAAGCCTTTCTTTTCAAAGAATCTGTGCTTGGAACCTTTATAGACGTGGAAGAAGCTTTCAACAATGTACTCCTGCAAAAAATTAATGAAGTGCTACATAAACAAAACATCAACCCACAAATCTCCAAGTGGATTGAACACATGTTAGCACATAGGAGAATTTATGCGAACCTTGGGGACCAAGAACGGGCAGGGAAAGTTCACAAAGGTACACCACAGGGTGGCATTATGTCACCCTTGCTTTGGATACTAGTCGTGAATGACCTCCTATTCGAACTCACAAGGCAGGGATACCTCGTCGTATGCTACGCAGACGACCTGGTCATTCTCGTCACAAGCAAATTTGAATCGGAACTCTCTGGGTTAATGCAACCTGCACTGAATATTGTTAGCCAATGGGCAGACAACTGTGGGCTGAACATCAACCCGCTAAAAACCGATATCTGTTTATTCTCATTGAGAAGGAAAACTCAACTATTGAGTCTTCCCGTTATAAAAGGCACCCGGCTAACACTAAAAGCAAATGTTAAATATCTGGGCGTTATTTTAGACAAAAAATTGAACTGGAGATCGCACCTAGAAGAACGAGCTAGAAAAGCCTATAGGATTTTTGGCATGTGTCGGGGCGCGATGGGAAAGAAATGGGGACTACAACCGGCTGGCTCTACACCAGTGTCGTCCGCCCTACTCTTTCCTATGGATCTCTCGTCTGGTGGAAGGCGATTGAGAAACTCTCCAATCTTAAGTTGTTGGAAAAAGTTCAACGTTCTTGTTGCCTCAGTATTACTGGCGCAATGAGAACAGCATCAACAGCAGCACTGGAAACCATTACGGCTATCCACCCAATTGGGATCCATATCAAAAAAGTTGCTGCGGGGGCTGCATTGAGACTTCACTTAAACCAGGCATGGACTCATGCAGGTTCTTCTGTACCTCATGAGTCTATCCTGGGATTTGTGAAATCCATCATACCCAATGTTGAGAAACCTAGCGATTCCCAGAAAGAAACCTTCCTGGAATCAAACGTAAAACTCAGTATCCCTTCTAGAGCTGATTGGAACACTGACATAGTGTCTCAAACAGCTGGCCTGTTAACAGCATATACCGACGGCTCCAAAAAGGGAAACCTGACTGGCGCGGGTATGTACTGTGAGGAATTAAATCTAGAAAGGTCTATTCGCTTGGAAGACCACGCCACAGTCTTCCAAGCAGAGGTGGTGGCAATTAAAGAAATCTGTAACCACCTTCTATTAGAAGGAACCACAGATAGGGACCTGACAATCTTCTCAGATAGTCAGGCTGCGTTAAAAGCGGTGACATCCTATACAACCAAATCCAAGCTGGTCCAAGAATGTAAACACAGTCTTAACAACCTGGCGCGGTCGAATAGAGTCACACTGAAATGGGTTCCTGGACATAGCAATATACCGAGAAACGAAAAAGCAGACGAGCTAGCAAGAAAGGGATCGCAACTGGAGGTCATCACGACCACAGTTGGGGTAGCACTGCAGACTCTTAAAGCGAACCTAAAACGATGGGCCGACGAATCTCATCAACAAATCTGGATAGCTAGTGATATCGGCCACACCACGCGGTGTCTCTGGGGCATCCCGAAAGAGAAAGTAACCAAGAAATACCTGCGGCTCAACAAGAGCTCGGTATACCTGGGCACTGCGATCTTAACAGGTCACTCTATGTTGCGGGATCATGCCTACAAAATCCGGCGCTCTGAAGTGCACGTCTGTAGGGGGTGCGGTGAGGATAGAGAGACTACTGAACACTTCCTGTGTCATTGTCTCTGCCTCATGCACCTACGTTATAAATGCTTTAGTGCCTATCTCCTGAATGAACTGAGCGAAGCGGGGGTTCATGGATGGCAACAAATCTGTAAATTCGGAAAAGATAGCGGATGGCTCACAACCGCCACGGTGGGAGTGACATGAAGGTTCTTCGCACCGAGGGGTACAATGGGCCTAGTTCTGGCCTGAGTGCTTGAGTCCTTCACGGACTCCCCTCTCTCAATCCATCCATCCATCCAACCCAGTTAGTTTAAAGTTCCTGCAGTTCTCCATGGTCGTAGAACTGAACCCATTGCATTTAATGCTTATTGTGATATGGTGAAACATTTAAATATTCGAAAATGTGGTATTTTTATTGATCCAGATATAAATTTTCTTGCTGCATCTCCTGATGGAATCGATATTAATAACGAATTTATAATTGAGATTAAGTGTCCTTATAAAGCAATTAATAGTGATAAATTAAGTTATATTAAAAATAATAAATTATTAAAAAACCACAATTACTACTATCAAGTTCAAATGCAAA
>OY987255.1:53519433-53921592 GCA_963920725.1 Rhamphomyia laevipes | reverse complement strand
GTCGGCATAACCTGAAAAATAAAGCAAAAAGTTTAGATGAATATCAGCTTTAATATAGCTGACATCCATGATGTTCATATATTTTTAGAATTCTAATGAATTCTTAATTTCATATTTTAATAACTTACCAGAATTAATAGTGGAAAATAATCCTATTTTTACGAATTAAATTTAGATGAAATGCCGGCATTTCAGCTGTCAAACCGAAACTTGCGGAGTAGATTGCGAGTAAAATAATCCGCGTAGACTTATGAAAATTTTCTACCCGGTAGAAAAGTGAATCGCGAATCTAATTATGTTAGGAAAAATCGCGGAAAATAAACATAAACATAGAATTTATGTTTATTAAATTAAATGAAAAACCCAATTAGTATGAGCGAGATGCAATTTGTGCGAGCGGGATAAAATAAACTGCACGAAAGTACTCTCTCGTAATAAAAATCAGTAGGGACAACTTAATAATAATTAAATTTTTCAGGGCTGAACGTTTTTATAGCATTTTAATAGCAAAAATTATTAATAGAATTTTCCAAGAAAATTAACTAGAATTAGGAAAATTTAGTAGAGAAATTATAGGAAATAATATTCTAAAGGAAAAAAGGTTAGTAAAGGTTTTCAGGAAAACCTTAGGATAAAATGTTATGACCATTATGGTCGAATGATTTAAAATTTAATATGGTAACACCATATAGAAAATGTAAATTTTAAAATAGATTAGGCTATTGCTATATAAACGCTAGGCAAATTGAGAATTTTATCAGTCTCATCGATCGATTACCCAAGGCAGCAGCATCAAGTAAAGCTCAAGAAAAATAATTTAAAATTATTTTATCTCTACAAATATATATAAAGGTAAGAAAAATTATTGTATACGGATAAAATTACAAGTGGCACAAGTAATTGTGGAAAATTTGTGATTGTTCCTATGCAATATATTTTCTTTGGTTTAATTAACAAATTATTTTTTTTTGTTTTTAAAAGAAAAAAAAGGGTAAAGTAAATTTAATTAAATCTATTTTAAATAATTAACAAAGTTGTAGATTAAAAAAAAAAATAAAGTGAAATTAATTTAAAATTGCCAATTAGCGAATTATTAGAATTCGATATTAAAGTATTTAAATTCAATTAGTGAATTGTTAGAATTTGATATATAATTATTTTAAATTTAATTAGTGAATTATAGAATTGAATTTATTAAAAAAAAATAATATCAATTAAAGTTAGGTTAAATCGGAAAACCGCATGAATTTCTTAAAATTAAAACGTTTAATTATTATACAAAATTATAAATCACGCGTTGCAAAATTTAAATAAAAGGTGAGGTTAAATTAATTTAATTAAATTAAGGTTAGATTGCGCCCATATTACGATCACGTGTCGAATTAAGATTACGGTTATCGAATTGTAGATCGAATGTTAATTTAGTAAAGTCATTTTAGTAGATAATTGTTCTTACAAAACAATTTATTATTATCAATTGATTTAAATTAGTTTATTAGATAATTGTTTTTACAAAACAATTTATTTATTTTTATTATTATCGTTGATTATGGTTTACCAGGTATATTGTATTTGATATTAATCTGGTAAATGTAATTTAATCGACATAGTTTCAAACGTATAAATTAATACAGGCAACCTAACCTCAACATAAATTAATTAGGGAAATATCATAAATAAATTAGATTATTTAACCTCAGAGAATTAGTCGTATCAACCAATTTCTAGGTTTTGTGGAACAAAATTCAATATTGAACAAAACCAATATTAAACGATCCACCAGGTTGCGCTACATTATAAAATTGTTGAAATCTACTCTAATTGTCGCCTAACGGCAATTGTAGTAGATAGACAATCAGCTGATCGAACTTCAGATAACAGTCAGGCTAATGGTATGAACACAATTGCTGAGACGATAGAAGCGACATCAACGTTAACAATTAGCAACATAATTGAGATTAATTAATTAAAGTAAAGTAATAATACAAATTGTTTGTTTGTTTTTATTAATAATTATATTATTGTAACATTTGAAATTTATCATTTTAATAAATATTTAAATAAAATAAAATTGAACGTAAACCTAGCAGATTTCTTTTTATTTAGTTCAAGGAGAAGTTAAACTTTTTATTTCAGAAATTTTAGCAGGCTCACCGAACATTTTGGTCCTTCGAACACCGGATACTGTCATGTCCGTTTGATTTTGTGAAATTTGAATATAAATCGATTATCAACGGCAAGAAAACAAAACTGGAAAAACGAACCGTTGGATTTTATGAAACTAAAATCAGCGATTTGAGTAACAGTTGATATGAATTTGGATTAAATGATCTGGCCATTCGAGAATTAATAGAAAATTCTGCTGAAGAGTGTGTAGACGATTATATCACAGAAGATGTTTATTCTGATATAGAAGTTGCGTATACAGAGTATATTGGCGACTTAAAGGATAACTTAAAACTTAAACAAAATGTAGATACAAACAAATTCGGCGTACCACCACTACAACAACAAAATGTCGAATGTACATAACCAAGTACAATTACCACGTAAAACGCTTCCAAAATTCAATGGGGATTATAATGAATGGAGATCGTTTCACGACTTGTTTGTTTCAATCATACACAACAACACACAACTTCAAGCAGTTAAGAAGCTGCAGTATTTAAAGGGCTGTTTAACTGGTGAAGCAGAAAGGCTGCTGAAACATGTACCAGTAACAGGCAATGATTATGAGCCAGCATGGGAGAAACTCAAGCTGCGGTACGAGAACAACCTACTGCTGGTTAATACACAGATAAAAATTTTGGTAAATCAACCAAAAATACTAAACGAATCTGGTAAATCGCTACGACAACTAATCGAGACGACTGAGGAATGTGAACAGCAATTAAATTCACTTGGTGTAATGGTATCCAAATGGGATTCATTAATTATTTATTTGCTGGTGCTAAAGTTACCATTTACAACGGTGAAACTTTGGGAGGAGGAATTAGGTGATTCTCAAGACCTACCCTCTTTAGAACAATTCAAGAAATTAATTTCTGAACACAAGGTTCAGAGTTCTAGAAGCGGTGTCACAGTCAACTACAATGACGAAGCCGACACCAATTAGTACAAGAACGTACCACATCGCTACTACTTCAAAATGCCCAACTTGTAATGGACAGCATTTTGTTGGAAAGTGTTTTAAATTTCAGAAAATGAACGTTGATGAACGGAGAAACTGTATAAAACAAAGTAGACGATGCTTTAATTGTTTTTCGAGCAATCATGGTGCTAATAATTGCCCGAGTCAACAACGATGTAAAAAATGTAACCAAAAACATAGTGGTTGGTTACATAGTACTTTGAATAATGTTCCTGGAACAAAAGGTGGCCCACAAGGGGTCAAAAATCAACATAAGGTTGAAAGTTCACCAGCGGTGGACAAGGCTGATAGTTTGGAGATATTAAAATAGTCAAATCTTTTTTGTGCTGAACAACAAGATGTGTTGTTAGCCACAGCATTAGTATCAGTTTATGATCGCAAAGGGCGATGCATAACGCTACGCTGTTTAGTTGATCCTGGATCTCAATCATCGTTTATTACAGAGAATGTCTGTAAGAAGTTAGGGGTGCCAGGTGAATCAGCCAAGGTGGAAATTACCGGTTTGAGTACAGGTCAAACAGCAATTTCCAATAAAAAGGTTCATTAGCGTTTTTCATCATTCATGTTATTAAAGAGAACAACTGCATGGATACTACGATTTTATAACAACGCAACAAAGGGAAACGCTAAAAGAGTAGGAATATTAAATAAACAAGAAACGGATGTTGCAGAAAATTTGATATTAAAACTAATTCAGCAAAGATCATTTTCCGAAGAATATAATCGTTTGATTGGAAATAAAACAATTGATAAAAAAAGCCAGTTGTTGACATTAATGCCATTTTTGGATCAACATAAAATCATACGTGTAGGTGGAAGATTCACCAACGCAAATGTAGCATACAAAAACAAGCACCCAGTTATACTGCCATCAAATCATTATGTTACAACATTAATCATTAATGAAATGGTTTTAAATACGAGCAGGAATTTATACTGGATACTTAATGGAAAACGAATAATATCAAGACAGATAGCTAAATGTACAACTTGTATTCGTCACAAAAAGGAACCGTATACACAATTAATGGGAAATTTACCAAGTTGTAGGGTAAATAAATCAAAACCGTTCAGTCACGTCGGAATGGATTTTGCAGGTCCAATATTTTTAAAAATGTCATCGCATAGAACGTCAAGAACGTATAAGGGTTATTTTTGTATATTTGTTTGTATGGCTACGAAAGCTATACACTTGGAATTAGTATCAGATTTATCAGCGTCAGCCTTTTTAGCATCATTTAGGAGATTTGTTGCACGAAGGGGTTTATGTACTGATGTTTACTCCGACTGCGGTACAAATTTTAAAGGAGCACAGATTACACTCAATAAGGAGTTAACAAAGGCATTGCAGGAAGCAAGTCCGAATGTGAGTCAACATTTCAGCGAAAAGGGAATTAGTTGGCATTTAATCCTCCAGGAGCACCTCATTTTGGAGGTTTATGGGAGGCTGGAGTTAAAGCGGTGAAGTATCATCTCCGTAGAGTGATAGGTAAAAATGTCTACACGTATGAAGAATACGTAACATTGCTATGTCAAATCGAAGCATGCTTAAACTCTCGACCGTTAACAGTCATGAAAAATAGAAGCGAGGACTTGGAAGTATTAACACCAGGTCATTTCCTGGTTGGACGGCCACTTAACGCTGTGCCTGAACCTGAAATATTGGACAAAGTTGCACCAGGTCAAAGATGGCGACATATGCAATATATGGCACAGCAATTTTGGGACAAATGGTCCAAGGGATATTTAAATACATTACAACAAAGAACAAAATGGCAAACAACACAACCAAATATTAAGGAAGGCGATGTAGTATTATTAAAAGATGAGAATACATCACCAACATTTTGGCCACTGGGACGAGTTGAAGAAGTACATCCAGGTGAAGATGGAGTTGTTCGAGTGGTAAAAATAAAGATAGAACATAGTTCGTTTACGAGGCCCGTAACGAAAATCTGTCCATTGGTACAAGCAAATGATGATACTATATTATGATTAGTATCTGTAAAAAAAAAAAAAAAAAAATTTTTGTATGTTGTCATATTTGTTTGTCCGTCTTGTTGTTTTATGTGGTAAAATGTTTTAAATATAAATAATAATAATATTTCTTTTGGGTTTATGATTAGGTAACAATGAATCCAACAAATAATAAACACCGGTATTCAGAGCGGTACACCATTAAAAGTGGAATGACTTTTGATACGATCTGTAATATGATCACGGATAGTTTGGAGGAATATTTTATACATTCCGAACTGGAAGAATTGGGTCCGAGTTTGCGGTATGATTCGGTGCAATGGCGCTTAGCAAGGGCAAATATTGGGCGGCCAACAAGAATGCCACCAATGATTCCATCGACGGCTAAAGGACTACCATAATTTATTAAAATTAATGTTATAAAATTAAATTTTTAGAGTACATAATAAATGTATGCAACTAAAAATTCATGAGTTCTTCATTTGTTAAATTTTTTAATAGAATTGCAGATTATGATGAGTTTACGATGATGGAAAGGTGGTACACCCTACAACGTAGACAACAAGCATAATATATTTAATAAAAAAAAAAATTTACTAAGACAGGTAGTGCCGTCATGTTGGTGATAGTATAATGTTCATGTTGTCCAATTTAGTAAAACAATATATATATTACTAATTTATTTTTGTTCTCGTTAGATTAAAATGAATTCATTCGAAGTTAATGATTTTCTGACGATTTGGGAGGAGGTTCCGTTGTCACCAACAAGACAAGGTCAACAACCAAATAAAAATAAAAGACAACGTGTTAGTGATTCCACCAACGCGAATTATACGGCACCAACACACAAAAGAGCGGTGGAAACAAATTGGTTTTTTGAACCGGAGAATCCAGCCAGTGCCGCTAGACGCAAGTCACATCTGACTCATGTAGTACCTGAGTCTACAAAAAGCTTGGTTGACGAACCAAAAGGCACGGTCATTATTGAATGTAATTCACTGGTGCAAACCAGTGAAAGTTCGGTAGTGAGCATTACAAACAGCCAACCAGAAGAGCAGGTGCCAGTTGGTGAAAAACTGATAGGACCACCAGTATTAGTTAATGGATGTTATACCACGGAGTGGAGCTCGTTTAAGGTTGTCCACTACAGTTGCGGAATTTAGAATGCGGATTAATAATGATTTACAACGCGTCATCACAAAAGAAGGTGAACAAGTATTCTTACCGAAAAAAGTAGTAGAACGAATAGACTTCGATAAGATAAGAGCGTCCAAACAAAAAGATTTTTTGGTCAATCTGCCAGGTGGATGGTGCATACGGGCACAAGTTTATGCTGATGGGAAGGTTTATGCAGAAAAAAAGCTAAATTAAATAAAGAAAAGCTGGTGTTGAACAATATTGTTCAACGGGCGGGAGAATGTTCATCCAGCATCCCTAAAAAGAAAAAATTAAATTAATAAAATAAATTTATTAAAGTCATACAACATTTGTTTATATTTAATATGAAAAACAACAACAACTACATGTGTAAATTTCATGTTGAAATAGCATGGAAGGTTGTTGATGTTTTCCATACATATTACATTCAATCGATAGGTACTTACCTGTAGTTTAAATCCCCAAACAAATGCAACCAATATCAGGTGGATATTGGTTACTAAATTCAATCTAATATTGATTGATGTGTCGGCATAACCTGAAAAATAAAGCAAAAAGTTTAGATGAATATCAGCTTTAATATATCTGACATCCATGATGTTCATATATTTTTAGAATTCTAATGAATTCTTAATTTCATATTTTAATAACTTACCAGAATTAATAGTGGAAAATAATCCTATTTTTACGAATTAAATTTAGATGAAATGCCGGCATTTCAGCTGTCAAACCGAAACTTGCGGAGTAGATTGCGAGTAAAATAATCCGCGTAGACTTATGAAAATTTTCTACCCGGTAGAAAAGTGAATCGCGAATCTAATTATGTTAGGAAAAATCGCGGAAAATAAACATAAACATAGAATTTATGTTTATTAAATTAAATGAAAAACCCAATTAGTATGAGCGAGATGCAATTTGTGCGAGCGGGATAAAATAAACTGCACGAAAGTACTCTCTCGTAATAAAAATCAGTAGGGACAACTTAATAATAATTAAATTTTTCAGGGCTGAACGTTTAGCATTTTATAGCAAAAATTATTAATAGAATTTTCCAAGAAAATAAACTAGAATTAGGAAAATTTAGTAGAGAAATTATAGGAAATAATATTCTAAAGGAAAAAAGGTTAGTAAAGGTTTTCAGGAAAACCTTAGGATAAAATGTTATGACCATTATGGTCGAATGATTTAAAATTTAATATGGTAACACCATATAGAAAATGTAAATTTTAAAATAGATTAGGCTATATAAACGCTAGGCAAATTGAGAATTTTATCAGTCTCATCGATCGATTACCCAAGGCAGCAGCATCAAGTAAAACTCATGAAAAATAATTTAAAATTATTTTATCTCTACAAATATATATAAAGGTAAGAAAAATTATTGTATACGGATAAAATTACAAGTGGCACAAGTAATTGTGGAAAATGTGATTGTTCCTATGCAATATATTTTCTTTGGTTTAATTAACAAATTATTTTTTTTTGTTTTTAAAAGAAAAAAAAGGGTAAAGTAAATTTAATTAAATCTATTTTAAATAATTAACAAAGTTGTAGATTAAAAAAAAAATAAAGTGAAATTAATTTAAAATTGCCAATTAGCGAATTATTAGAATTCGATATTAAAGTATTTAAATTCAATTAGTGAATTGTTAGAATTTGATATATAATTATTTTAAATTTAATTAGTGAATTATAGAATTGAATTTATTAAAAAAAAATAATATCAATTAAAGTTAGGTTAAATCGGAAAACCGCATGAATTTCTAAAAATTAAAACGTTTAATTATTATACAAAATTATAAATCACGCGTTGCAAAATTTAAATAAAAGGTGAGGTTAAATTAATTTAATTAAATTAAGGTTAGATTGCGCCCATATTACGATCACGTGTCGAATTAAGATTACGGTTATCGAATTGTAGATCGAATGTTAATTTAGTAAAGTCATTTTAGTAGATAATTGTTCTTACAAAACAATTTATTATTATCAATTGATTTAAATTAGTTTATTAGATAATTGTTTTTACAAAACAATTTATTTATTTTTATTATAATCGTTGATTATGGTTTACCAGGTATATTGTATTTGATATTAATCTGGTAAATGTAATTTAATCGACATAGTTTCAAACGTATAAATTAGTACAGGCAACCTAACCTCAACATAAATTAATTAGGGAAATATCATAAATAAATTAGATTATTTAACCTCAGAGAATTAGTCGTATCAACCAATTTCTAGGTTTTGTGGAACAAAATTCAATATTGAACAAAACCAATATTAAACGATCCACCAGGTTGCGCTACATTATAAAATTGTTGAAATCTACTCTAATTGTCGCCTAACGGCAATTGTAGTAGATAGACAATCAGCTGATCGAACTTCAGATAACAGTCAGGCTAATGGTATGAACACAATTGCTGAGACGATAGAAGCGACATCAACGTTAACAATTAGCAACATAATTGAGATTAATTAATTAAAGTAAAGTAATAATACAAATTGTTTGTTTGTTTTTATTAATAATTATATTATTGTAACATTTGAAATTTATCATTTTAATAAATATTTAAATAAAATAAAATTGAACGTAAACCTAGCAGATTTCTTTTTATTTAGTTCAAGGAGAAGTTAAACTTTTTATTTCAGAAATTTTAGCAGGCTCACCGAACACATATGAATTACAATATTGAATTATAACAAAAAACACTTTTAAATAAATTGTGAATTAATAAATAAATGGAAATAGTACATTAATAACAATATCAATCGATATAATAGCTGGTGGTGGAAATTAATCTTTTTGAATATTAAGTATACAAATTTAAAGAATATCTAATTTGACATTTTAATTCAAAACATTGGTAAAGCTTTCGCCAGTGCGCATTAATATGTCTAACTAAAATACTGATTATTGACATAAACTTTAAATTAATTTCGCTGTAAGCAAGTACACAAACCACAATTCAAACTGGACGAAGAAATAAACACAGTAACTGCTGCCAATAGTGTCAAAACAAAAAGAACTCGATTAGATTTGTCACCTGAAATATCAGCTGAGCAAAATAAAAAAGCTAAAAATATGGAGGATTTAGATGTAAATAGCGAAGATCCAGTATGTAATATGCCACTTCAAATTTTACTAAGTGCTTTTGAAAATCTGCTTAAGAATACTTTAGCTGATGTGTCATTAAATTTAGCTAAAACAAATGAAAATGTAGAAGCACTGCAGAAAGAAAATCAAAAATTGAAAAGTTTGGTCGTGGAATTAAAAAAAGAACAATTAGAGGAAAAAAACCGTATAGAAATTTTAGATGGAATTTCGAGGAAACATAATCTGGTTTTCACTGGAATTAAAACTGCTGCAGATCCACAAATGGAAATTCAAAAATTATGTGCAGAAACCTTACAAATTACGGGAAATGTATGTATAAATAGCGCAAAAAAAATTATGATAAAAATGGTACAATGAGCGTAAAAGTTGAATTTTCAGAACGTATGGTGGGCACAGTTTTGAAGTCAACAAAATTGTTAAAAAAATCTAAAATTTCAGTGAATAAAGATCTTACAAAGGAAGCTAGAACTAGAAGAAATGCATTTATACAGCTAAGGAATGAAATATTAAAAATGATAAATCAAAACTCATTGTTATCAGAGGAGATAGAATGAGAATTGATAATTCGTATTTTTATTGGAAGTTGGGCGCTATTCAAAAATTATGTGCAGAAACCTTACAAATTACGGGAAATGTATGTATAAATAGCGCAAAAAAAATTATGATAAAAATGGTACAATGAGCGTAAAAGTTGAATTTTCAGAACGTATGGTGGGCACAGTTTTGAAGTCAACAAAATTGTTAAAAAAATCTAAAATTTCAGTGAATAAAGATCTTACAAAGGAAGCTAGAACTAGAAGAAATGCATTTATACAGCTAAGGAATGAAATATTAAAAAATGATAAATCAAAACTCATTGTTATCAGAGGAGATAGAATGAGAATTGATAATTCGTATTTTTATTGGAAGTTGGGCGCTATTATGTACGATGGTCGAGAAGGAAAAAATGAATTATATAAACTTTATAGCAATAGTGTAGATATTATAAACATAGATTTGAATTTTAATAATTTGATTGTATTATATAACTTGAATAAAAATAAAACTAATTAGCATTTTGTCGTCTGTGGTGGAGAATTTAGTAGTAGTATTAGTAAGAATTTAGAAAGTAGCAATGAAATATTTAATAATAAGGAATTAAAAAGTAGTTTAGAAATATTTAATGAACTAAAAAATGAAAATTTACTTAATACACAATTAAATGAAAACAGTAGCATTTGTAATAAAATATAAAATAAGAATGTATTGGTTAATATAAATGAAACTGAAAATAACACTGAATTAATAAATGAAAATATTTTAAAAATAAATGAATTAAAGAATAAAAATAAATTGAATGCAGTAAAAAATAAAAATTAATCTTTAAATATTTTATCATATAATGTGCATGGTATGGAAAAATAAATTTCTTTTCCCGCAATTTTTTGAATTTGTAAAGTCGTTCGATATATTTTTGCTGCATGAAACTCTTATTCTACCTGAACAGTTCGAAAGATATGTCAAACATTTCGGAGGATTTATTCTGGAATTTAAGCCGGCAATAAAAAATAATATTTATGGAAGGGCTAGTGGAGGGGGTATTTATCGGTACGTTTCAACTCTATATAAAAAAAATATAAAAATTGATTTTTGTCGAAGGAAATAAGGAATAAGGAATAATCCCAATGTATGTAAGAGGTGAATATTGGAACGAAGAATTTGAAAAAGTTAAAAATATCGTAGGTGAATATGAGCTAAATAAATCAATTATTATTTGTGATCTAAATGTAAGCATTGGTTAACAGCAAGAGATTTGTGATGAAGTGATCAATATTAACACAAATTTGGTTGAAAGGTTGAAAAAAAGAATATTGAAATAAATACCATCAAACAAGCCGATTGTAGATTATGGAAAACCGTCCGGATGTCAAGAATTACTGCATCACTTGTAGGAGAAGTTGTAAAAAGAATGAAGTCCGGGAAAAATTTACAATCTATTTGTAAACGCATTTTTAACCCAGTTAGTTTAAAGTTCATGCAGTTCTCCATGGTCGTAGAACTGAACCCATTGCATTTAATGCTTATTGTGATATGGTAAAACATTTAAATATTCGAAAATGTGGTATTTTTATTGATCCAGATATAAATTTTCTTGCTGCATCTCCCGATGGAATTGACATTAATAACGAATTTATAATTGTCATTAAGTGTCCTTATAAAGCAATTAATAGTATAAATTAAGTTATATTAAAAATAATAAATTATTAAAAAACTACAATTACTACTATATCAAGTACAAATGCAAATGCATATAACCAAAACAAAAATGTGCCATTTTTTAGTATATAGTGCTAACGTAGGGTTTATCCATATCGAAACTATTTGGTATAATGATATTTTTGTTAAGGATTGTATTAGTCAAATAGTGTTATTTTACAAAAATATATTTTTTCAAAATACATAAAAAACAAATGGTTGAGATTTTGATGTAGAATTATAAAAAAATTTTAAACTTTAGTATTTGCTTTATGAAAATGAAGAATTCAGTTCCCTTTTTTGTTAGTTTTATATTAGCTTTATAACTACTATATTCGTTTTTGAAAATGAAGAATTCAGTTCCTTTTTTTATATATATATTAGATTTATAACTACTATAATAGTTTTTGAAAATTAAGAATTCAGTTCCTTTTTTTATATATATATATATATTAGATTTATAACTATACTATATTCGTTTTTGAAAATGAATAATTCAGTTCCTTTTTTTTATATACATATATATATATTAGATTTATAACTACTATAATCGTTTTTGAAAATGAAGAATTCAGTTCCTTTTTTTATATATATATATATATATATTAGATTTATAACTACTATAATTGTTTTTTGAAAATGACAGTTCCTTTTTTTGTTATTTTTTATATTAGATTTGTTATTTTTTATATTAGATTTATAACTACTATATTCGTTTTTGAAAATGAAGAATTCAGCTCCTTTTTTATATATATATTAGATTTATAACTACTATTGTCGTTTTTGAAAATGAGCAATTCAGTTCCTTTTTTATTAGTATAGTAATATTTAAATATTTAGAATTATAAAGAAAACATTAATATTAATTTTATGAAAATGAAAATTCAGTTCCTTTTTTTATTAATTTAATGCTGGAAAAAATCTGGTAACCCTGTTACTGCGGTGTTGAAGTGGAAGAGCTTCTTGAAAAAATTAGTTTTCTTTTGGTTCATTACATTTTTAAAGTGATATTTGTGAAAAAATCCACATATATCAAGACAAGAATCGTCATATATTGAAGTGGTTGAAAGATATACCATAATAAAGAGGTAATTTCAGTAAGTAAAATTTATATATTGCGTCATTATTACAATAAAAAAACAACAAAGAGGGTCAAAGTCCAACAATAAAATAAATTATAAAATCATATGAATTACAATATTGAGTTATAACAAAAAACACTTTTAAATAAATTGTGAATTAATAAATAAATGGAAATAGTACATTAATAACAATATCAATCGATATAATAATAGGTGGTGGTGGTGCAAATTAATCTTTTTGAATATTAAGTATACAAATTGTAATGGTTCATTTTTTTTGTATATGAAGAATTAAAAATTGTACACCAAGATTTTCAATTGCATAATTTTAGGTGTATCGATTTTGAAAGTTAAGTTACAAACCCGTGTAGAACTTGTGGAGTGTAGAACTTATCAATCTGAGCAAGTTCCACGTTCCAACATAAAAAATAAATTATTGGTAAAAAGAAAATTTGTAGTTTATCTACACAAAAATAAATTTATGGATTAAAAATTATTATGATTGTAAATAGGGAATCCTATTTATGTTTTACCTGAGTTTAGGGAATTTACCTAATGTATCATTTTGATCATTTTTTTTTTTGAATTCTAATAGAATTCAGTGGGTTCATTAATCTTTAAAATCAATTTACTTACATTTTCTATGTATTAGTAATGATTTTATTAAATTTCCGTATTTTATTTTGAATTAAACGTTATTTTTTTAAATACAACTATCAAATTCATAATTTTTAATTAGAACCATTGTTCAAAATGATATAAATACCCTTAAAATCGGTGGTAGAAAAAAAAGTCGACAGTCATAAATTGGAGTTGATATGGAAGACAGGTATTCCCTGGAATTCACTTTCTACTTTTATTAATAGTCTGGTATTACCTGGCTATTTACGAAAATAGAAATTTGAATTCATTCCTAATTATTTAATTTTTTATTTTCGCGATGATTTTATTACTTTAATTCAAATTATTTATTTTATTAATTTTATTTTATTTTTTTATTTTTACTTGGGATTTCCTAGTAAATGCCCTAAAATTTTACGGCTTAGGAAATCTTGGCAATTTTTGGTTTTATTTTATTTTTCATATACATATATATAAATTTAATTTTTGATTTTATATTTTTTTTTATATATATATATATATATATATTTAATTTTTGGTTTTATTTATCTTTCATATACATATATATATATTTAATTTTTGATTTTTATTTTTATTTTTCATATAATATATATATATAATTTAATTACGTGATTTCTTAGGACGTTTTAGTTTTTAGTTCAAGAAATTTCAACTTCAGGTTTTATTTTTTTTTGTTTTATTTTATATGGAATATTCTGCCATATTTTAATTTATTTATTTTTAATATAGAATTTAGATTTTTTTTATTAAATTCAATTCGATTTTATTTTCTTTAATTTTCATTTTTTTATATATTTTGAAGATTTATCTAATTTTATTTATTTATTTTATTATAAACTCAAATAAGAATTTCATATTTCATATATGAATAATTTGTACTAGGCGATCAGAATCGTTAAAGTAGTACAAATTGCATATGCAAAATTATTTGAATTTATAATATTAATGGCTTCTCCATTCATATTGATTACAACAACAAAATTGTAACAAATAGTTGTTAGTGTAATATGCATTAAGTTTTTATATATAATTTTTGAGTTATTTAGTTGGTCAATTTAGTTTATTTTTTTTTGAATTTTATTAATTTTATATTTTTTTTATTATTTTTTTTGAAGATTTTTGTATTTAATTTTAATATAAATTCAATAAAGTAGAATCTCATATTCGAATAGGAATATGAATAATTTATACTAGGCGATCAGAATCGTTAAAGTAGTATAAAGGGTGTGTACAATTACTTGAATTTGTAATAAAATTAATGGCTTCCTATATAATATATATTAATTACAACAACAAAATTTTAATTATTAGTTGTGGTTGTAAAATATATTAATTTTGATTAGAATTTTATTGTAAAGTTATTTTTTTTATTTATCAGAATTATTTTATATTTGTATTTACAAAAATTTTTGTTGAATTTATTTTGGTTTTTTTTTAAATAAAATTATTTTTAAAATGGACGAAATAATGTCTCTTTTTAAATAGGTTTTTTTTATTTTTCCTTCGCAGGATTTAAGAATTTTTTTTTTATTTTGTAATGATTAAGTGAGTAAGTAGTTTGAATAATATTTAGGGTGATCATACATTAGTATTATTTTTGGTTTTTAGTATGGATCACATGGTTGGGTGGGTAAAATTTAAAATGGTAAAAACATCTAAATCCATTTCATTATACATAATTATCTAATTTTGGTATTACATGTTAGTTTTAGGGACTTTAAAAATTAGAGTAGTTTATTTTATTTTTTTCTTTTAATTTTATTAGCATATTTTATCTTTGATTTTTTTTTATTCTATTTAGTTTATTTTTGCACGCAATTTTTGTATGAATGTTACGCGCATTTGTGAACCCCCCTATTTTCCGGCTTAAGCTACCCCAATTAGACGTGCAGCGCGGTAAACCAATATTATTATTGGCTAAAATAAAAATTATTTAACATACATTCATTACAAAATTTAAAAAAATATCATATTTGACATTTTAATTCAAAACATTGCTAAACCTTTCACAAGTCCGCATTAATATATGTCTAACTAAAATACTGATTATTGAAATAAACGTTAAATTAATTTCGCTGTAAGCAAGTACACAAACCACAATTCAAACTGGACGAAGAAATAAACACAGTAACTGCTGCCAATAGTGTCAAAACAAAAAGAACTCGATTAGATTTGTCACCTGAAATATCAGCTGAGCAAAATAAAAAAGCTAAAAATATGGAGGATCTAGATGTAAATAGCGAAGATCCAGTAGGTAATATGCCACTTAAAATTTTACTAAGTGCTTTTGAAAATATGCTTAAGAATACTTTAGCTGATGTGTCATTAAATTTAGCTAAAACAAATGAAAATGTAGAAGCACTGCAGAAAGAAAATCAAAAATTGAAAAGTTTGGCGTGGAATTAAAAAAAGGACAATTAAAGGAAAAAAACCGTATAGAAATTTTAGATGGAATTTCGAGGAAAAATAATCTGGTTTTCACTGGAATTAAAACTGCTGCAGATCCACAAATGGAAATTCAAAAATTATGTGCAGAAACCTTACAAATTACGGGAAATGTATGTATAAATAGCGCAAAAAAAAATTATGATAAAAATGGTACAATGAGCGTAAAAGTTGAATTTTCAGAACGTATGGTGGGCACAGTTTTGAAGTCAACAAAATTGTTAAAAAATTCCAAAATTTCAGTGAACAAAGATCTTACAAAGGAAGCTAGAACTAGAAGAAATGCATTTATACAGCTAAGGAATGAAATATTAAAAATGATAAATCAAAACTCATTGTTATCAGAGGAGAAATCATGAGAATTGATAATTCGTGTTTTTATTGGAAGTTGGGCGCTATTATGTACGATGGTCGAGAAGGAAAAAATGAATTATATAAACTTTATAGCAATAGTGTAGATATTATAAACATAGATTTGAATTTTAATAATTTGATTGTATTATATAACTTGAATAAAAATAAAACTAATTAGCATTTTGTCGTCTGTGGTGGAGAATTTAGTAGTAGTATTAGTAAGAATTTAGAAAGTAGGAATGAAATAATTAATAATAAGGAATTAAAAAGTAGTTTAGAAATATTTAATGAACTAAAAAATGAAAATGTACTTAATACACAATTAAATGAAAACAGTAGCATTTGTAATAAAATATAAAATAAGAATGTATTGGTTAATATAAATGAAACTGAAAATAACACTGAATTAATAAATGAAAATATTTTAAAAATAAATGAATTAAAGAATAAAAATAAATTTAATGCAGTAAAAAATAAAAATAAATCTTTAAATATTTTATCATATAATGTGCATGGTATGGCAAATAAATTTCTTTTAAAAAGAAAAAATTTAGTCAGACTTTTTTACAAAATTTTTATATGTTGATATGAAAATTTTGTATTGAAATGAAATGAAAACTCTCGTTATTTATATTTTATAACAAATATATATCTTTTTTATTTACAATTTTGTTTAAGAATATTATAATAATTATAAAATATAATAATAATAAAGAAAATTAAAATTTTGTTGTAATTCATTATTGTTTGGAACTCATGTTGTAATGCAGGAATTCTTATGCCACGTCACATCACATCGCGTGTACATAAAAAATAAAATAATATTAATAATATATAACAAAAACTTATAATTATTAATAATTAATACTGATATTTCAGTTTAAAATAAAAAATTAGCTAAAAAATTAATAACAAAATTAATAGGAACATTTCATTTCATATATTGCATATATTATATATTTATTTTTTATATAGTAAAAATAAATATATAACCAATAATTTTTAAAAATAATAACAAAATAAAAGGAACATTTAGTTTTCTACATGCTAACTAATAACTACATAAAAAATAAAAATAAGAATAACAAGTGACTTTTCAGTCACATATATCAAAAAAGCAATAACAAAATAAAAAAAAGCAATAATAAAATTAAAAGCGATATTTCAGTCTTATAATTAATAAATTAAAATGCTTACGCTTTAATTATTATTTTTAATTATTTTTAATATAATATTATTATAGTTTTTTTTTTATTAATTAATTAATTTTAACTTGGATGGATAACCTTAATTATATATATAATTTTTTTTTTTTACAAATAATTATAAATTCGACAACTAGGAGAAAAGCCGATGTAAATATACATATATTTATCAATTACAAAAAAAAAAAAATAAACAATATTTTTTAATATATTTGATAATAAAAACCTCTGAGAGTTAACTTTTAGGAATTGTTTTTTTTTGTGTATTTTTACAAAAAAATATGTAATTTTATAATATGAATCAACAAAACATACAAATTACAAATTGAATAGTAGTTTTTTTTTTAATATAATATAATATTTTAATTTTAATTTTCGTACTTTATTTGGTTATCTATATGTTAATATAATTTCTTCTCCCTAAATAAGCGCCAAATAATTATAATAATAATATTTACTGTTTTTTTTTTTTTTTAATTTTACAAATTTAAATTTTTTTAATCAATTTTATAATAACAGTCTTTTTCATTATGAGGTTTTATTTTCTTTTAGAAATCTAGTTTGTATTTTATTATTTATTATTGTTCATTATTATTGTACATCGGCACGTTTATGTTCACTAAGTGCACGAACTGTACCAGTATCAGCAGGTAAATCAAATTTTCGTCAAATTAATGATTTATCTTTGTTGCGTTCATTAGTGGGCAGGCAATCAGATCTACAAATAGCACGAATCCACTTTAAATTTAATTCCTTATCTTTAGGAAATCCAAAAGTTGGAATTGATGGTGCAGAAGGAACATAATTTGATCTACAACCCTGCACCACACAATGTCTCGGCATTATAAAATCCAACAAAAAAACTTATATTAAAAAAATTGCACTTAATTATGTATACCTATAGGTAATTTAAATTGCTTTTAGCACACTTATTTATTATTAAAAATTAAATTATTATTAAAAACTATCAAAATATATAGTTTGTTTTTATTTACAAAAAAAAATATATATTTTTTAGGTTCGAATTTGTGCTAATTTTTATCACATAAATTACACTAGAAATACACAATGCCCGCACAATTTTTTTAGATTAATTTAATCTATTATTATTTAATAACACTTTTAACTACTTTTAGGTTTTGAATAATTATTATTTACCTATTATATTTAACTTTTGCTTCCGAACATTCAGCGCTTGGTATTACCGGCATTTAATTTTGACGTATAATATTATAATTTCTGTGACTACAAATTTTTGCGCATGTATTGTAATGACACGGCTTTTAGTAGTGTTGGTTTGGGATGAAGTGATCAATATTAACTCAAATTTGGTTGAAAATAGAGTGTCGAAAGATAAGATAGTAAACAGAAAAAGGGGAAAAATTTTATTAATTTCTGCAATGTTTATTCTATGATTATATTGAATGGTAGGGCTAAAGGAGATCTTTCTGGAGAATTTACGTATGTATCGTCAGTGGGTGAGTCCGTGAATGATATATGTGCAGTTTCGCATGAATTATTGGCACTGGTAGATGAATATCAAATTCATGAACAAATTTGTTTTGATCATTTTCCGATAAGTTTAAAATTGCAGTTGAGTATGTCGCGTGCCAATGAAAGGTGTCTGAAACTATTACCTAAACTAAGATGGAAAGAAGAAAATTTGATATCATATAAAATGGATTTGGAACAGCAAATTAGTAATGCCGGTATGACATTGTATTGTAAATTTGATATTTTTCAGAAACTATCCATTTAGAGCGAGAGGTAAAATTTCGTATATTACAAAATATATGAGTGCGAGTAACAAGCTATATTCTAAACAACTCATTTTTGTCAAAAAAAAATCCCCAAAAAAACCGCAAAATTTCTATGTCACTAATGATTTACCGCTGTGTAGCATCAACAAAACCATTTCTGTCCAAAAAAATTTAAGTCGGCAATAAAAGATAATATTTATGGAAGGGCTAGTGGAGGGGGTATTGTGGCCCTGCAGGCTCTGAACTTTGGTTGAAGGAAAAATCACATTGGATAAATTCCAATAGGATTATCCTTAAACAGCCATATATAAAAATGAAAACATAGCCAACAGGTTATGTTGGTACATTTTCTCAGCTTGTTATTTTTCTTCTTAGCACCTAAAACTTAGAAAAAATTATAAAATAAATAAAAATGGAAAATTACCTGTTTCCGAAATGTCCGTCCGCTGTCTTAAAAAAATAAAAAAATTAAAAAATCCAATAAATTTAAATAGATAGTAAAAGCCATCATGGTGGCTGAAATATTTTTTTTATTTATTTTTTGTCTATATGACAATTAGAAAAGTCATTTAGACATTTAAATTATATTTTCGCCGCAAAGGCCAATTTCCATCTGTTGGTGAGAACCCAAAACGAATAAATTTCCACCGGGCAGGCCTTAAATTCCGAATCGGTTGGAGACAGGCGAAGATGCTATTTTTTTTTATTTGGGAAGGCGGAAATAGGAAAATGAAAAAAAAGAACGTGTTTCGGGAGTCGAAAAGGTTATATCGAGGAGATCAGACGTGAAAAAAAGAATGTAAGTCAATTTTTTTTGGATTTTTTTTCTGTACGTAACAGAAAGTATTTAAAATTGCGGGAAATTAACAAAATTCCGGAAAATTAAACAAAAAAAAAACGGATGAATAATTTTCCTGTAAATTGAAATCAAAAATATTGGATACTGGCTGTAAATAAAAAGGAAAATATAACCTTTTTTTTTGTTTTTTGGTTTTGCTGAAATCAAAAGCAAAAATATAAAAATATTAAGAAGAAAAATCGAGAGTTGGTGGTCGTCCGAGCTACTGGTCGACCGGGAGGAAAAAGTTGGAAAAGCTGGTTGGCGAGGTTCGAGGTTCCAGAGCATCTATAATTCCAGAGAAATATTTATATACCGGAAAATTTAAATACAATATTTAAATATAAATTGAATATTTATGATATTTAAATTTAATTAAAGTGTCGTCCCACAGCGGTGGAAACGATATTCATGATATCTAATTTTTTTATTGTACAGTAGCGTAATTTGGAAATGGATTTATTATTTTTTTTTGCTTTTTATTTTATGATTTTGTAGAATTAAATATAATTAGTAGAGTAGTTTAAAATGATTTTGATTTTTTTTAATTTTTTTTGGTTCAGTGGTGTAATTATTTTTTTTGTAGTAATTATTTAGTGTTTTTATTTTTTTTTGGATTTCTTTTTATTAGTAGATGGTGGTAGTTTTTTTTTATCATAAAATCAAATAAACTTTAAATTTTAGCGGACTATCCCGACATGTCAGGACAGCACCGTGCTAAACAAGGTATGTTTAGCATCTTAATAAGGGAAATCCATGTTGGATTTTGTTGCATATTATATAATAAAAATAAAAAATTAAAAAAACAAAAAAAAGATAAATTAAATTTGTTTAATAAAGACGGAACACCACCGTGAATCACATAGAGAAAAAAAAAATATCAGTTTGTTTTTAATTATATTTAGATATTGTTTTTAGGTTGTTTAGCTGGGCTTAACATGTCTGGCTAAGGCCACCACACCATCCATGGATTGATGACATCAGGCCGTATTTTCCCTATTCCCTTCCCTTGGTTTTGGTGATTTGATTTGCAGGTAGGATCGATTGGTCGACTCACGCCCCACAGACTGAGCTAAGCTGGCAAACAGGAGGAAATCCCAATCGGTCCTTGAAACTTTCAAGGTTTTATTTTAGAAATTCGGTCTTGCTCCTTGGTGGTCCGCGGTTGTGGATCACTCAAGACCTGGCGCCCACATTATTGAAAACCTTGGAAGTTTCCAAATCGCGTCTCCTCCGCAATATCGTGAAGTAACCAGACTCACTTGGTTTTGTTTATTTTTGTTGTTAATTTTTTTTTTGTATTTAAAATTTTTGTTACATTTAGTTCAGTGGCGCTCCAAATTTTTTTTTGTTGAGTGGGCCAAAATTTTAATATTTGGTCGAAGTGTGTAATGGTGCACGGGTACCATTGCCACCCCACAAATAAAATTTAAATTAAAAATTAACAGGCCAAAGCCAAGTGGTGTCCTCCGGTTCTGTTGCAATTTGTCAACCGAACTGTGCGGTGTTACAGTATTTATGGGTACGTTTCAACTCTATATAAAAAAATATAAAAATTGATTTTTGTCGAAGGAATAACATTGACATTTTGACAATTACATGCTCTCAAGACCATTTCTATACAATCCCAATGTATGTTAGAGGTGAATATTGGAACGAAGAATTTGAAAAAGTTAAAAATATCGTAGGTGAATATGAGCTAAATAAATCAATTATTATTGGTGATCTAAATGTAAGCATTGGTGAACAGCAAGAGATTTGTGATGAAGTGATCAATATTAACACAAATTTGGTTGAAAGGTTGAAAAAAAGAATATTGAAATAAATACCATCAAACAAGCCGATTGTAGATTATGGAAAACCATCCGGATGTCAAGAATTACTGCATCAGTTGCAGGTGAAGTTGTAAAAAGAATGAAGTCCGGGAAAAATTTACAATCTATTTGTAAACGCATTTTTAACCCAGTTAGTTTAAAGTTCCTGCAGTTCTCCATGGTCGTAGAACTGAACCCATTGCATTTAAAGCTTATTGTGATATGGTGAAACATTTAAATATTCGAAAATGTGGTATTTTTATTGATCCAGATATAAATTTTCTTGCTGCATCTCCTGATGGAATCGATATTAATAACGAATTTATAATTGAGATTAAGTGTCCTTATAAAGCAATTAATAGTATAAATTAAGTTATATTAAAAATAATAAATTATTAAAAAACCACAATTACTACTATCAAGTTCAAATGCAAATGCATATAACCAAAACAAAAATGTTCCATTTTTTTAGTTTATAGTGCTAACGTAAGGTTTATCCATATCGATACTATTTGGTATAATGATATTCTTGTTAAGGATTGTATTAGTCAAATAGTGTTATTTTACAAAAATATATTTTGTCCAGAATACATAAAAAACAAATGGCTGTGATTTTGATGTAGAATTATAAAAAAACTTTAAACTTTAGTATTTGCTTTATGAAAATGAAGAATTCAGTTCCCTTTTTTGTTGGTTTTATATTAGCTTTATAACTACTATATTCGTTTTTGAAAATGAAGAATTCAGTTCCTTTTTTTATATATATATTATATTTATAACTACTATAATAGTTTTTGAAAATGAGCAATTCAGTTCCTTTTTTATTAGTATAGCAATATTTAAATATTAGAATTATAAAGAAAACATTAATATTAATTTTATGAAAATGAAAATTCAGTTCCTCTTTTTTATTATTTTATATATAATTTAATGCTGGAAAAAATCTGGTAACCCTGTTACTGCGGTGTTGAAGTGGAAGAGCTCCGTGAAAAAATTAGTTTTCTTTTGGTTCATTACATTTTTAAATTGATATTTGTGCAAAAATCCACATATATCAAGACAAGAATCGTCATATATTGAAGTGGTTGAAAGATATACCATAATAAAGAGGTAATTTCAAATTTCAAATTTCAAATTTTGCACTGATAGTCAGTAAGAAAAATTTATATAATGCGTCATTATTACACTAAAAAAACAACAAAGAGGGTCAAAGTCCAACAATAAAATAAATTATAAAATCATATGAATTACAATATTGAATTATAACAAAAAACACTTTTAAATAAATTGTGAATTAATAAATAAATGGAAATAGTACATTAATAACAATATCAATCGATATAATAATAACTGGTGGTGGAAATTATTCTTTTTGAATATTAAGTATACAAATTTAAAAAAATATCATATTTGACATTTTAATTCAAAACATTGGTAAAGCTTTCGCCAGTGCGCATTAATATGTCTAACTAAAATACTGATTATTGAAATAAACTTTAAATTAATTTCGCTGTAAGCAAGTACACAAACCACAATTCAAACTGGACGAAGAAATAAACACAGTAACTGCTGCCAATAGTGTCAAAACAAAAAGAACTCGATTAGATTTGTCACCTGAAATATCAGCTGAGCAAAATAAAAAAGCTAAAAATATGGAGGATCTAGATGTAAATAGCGAAGATCCAGTAGGTAATATGCCACTTAAAATTTTACTAAGTGCTTTTGAAAATATGCTTAAGAATACTTTAGCTGATGTGTCATTAAATTTAGCTAAAACAAATGAAAATGTAGAAGCACTGCAGAAAGAAAATCAAAAATTGAAAAGTTTGGTCGTGGAATTAAAAAAAGAACAATTAGAGGAAAAAAACCGTATAGAAATTTTAGATGGAATTTCGAGGAAACATAATCTGGTTTTCACTGGAATTAAAACTGCTGCAGATCCACAAATGGAAATTCAAAAATTATGTGCAGAAATCTTACAAATTACGGGAAATGTATGTATAAATAGCGCAAAAAAAATTATGATAAAAATGGTACAATGAGCGTAAAAGCTGAATTTTCAGAACGTATGGTGGGCACAGTTTTGAAGTCAACAAAATTGTTAAAAAATTCCAAAATTTCAGTGAACAAAGATCTTACAAAGGAAGCTAGAACTAGAAGAAATGCATTTATACAGCTAAGGAATGAAATATTAAAAATGATAAATCAAAACTCATTGTTATCAGAGGAGAAATCATGAGAATTGATAATTCGTGTTTTTATTGGAAGTTGGGCGCTATTATGTACGATGGTCGAGAAGGAAAAAATGAATTATATAAACTTTATAGCAATAGTGTAGATATTATAAACATAGATTTGAATTTTAATAATTTGATTGTATTATATAACTTGAATAAAAATAAAACTAATTAGCATTTTGTCGTCTGTGGTGGAGAATTTAGTAGTAGTATTAGTAAGAATTTAGAAAGTAGGAATGAAATATTTAATAATAAGGAATTAAAAAGTAGTTTAGAAATATTTAATGAACTAAAAAATGAAAATGTATTTAATACACAATTAAATGAAAACAGTAGCATTTGTAATAAAATATAAAATAAGAATGTATTGGTTAATATAAATGAAACTGAAAATAACACTGAATTAATAAATGAAAATATTTTAAAAATAAATGAATTAAAGAATAAAAATAAATTTAATGCAGTAAAAAATAAAAATTAATGTTTAAATATTTTATCATATAATGTGCATGGTATGGAAAAATAAATTTCTTTTCCCGCAATTTTTTGAATTTGTAAAGTCGTTCGATATATTTTTGCTGCATGAAACTCTTATTCTACCTGAACAGTTCGAAAGATATGTCAAATATTTCGGAGGATTTATTCTGGAATTTAAGCCGGCAATAAAAAATAATATTTATGGAAGGGCTAGTGGAGGGGGGTATTTATGGGTTCGTTTCAACTCTATATAAAAAAATATAAAAATTGATTTTTGTCGAAGGAATAACATTGACATTTTGACAATTACATGCTCTCAAGACCATTTCTATATAATCCCAATGTATGTAAGAGGTGAATATTGGAACGAAGAATTTGAAAAAGTTAAAAATATCGTAGGTGAATATGAGCTAAATAAATCAATTATTATTGGTGATCTAAATGTAAGCATTGGTGAACAGCAAGAGATTTGTGATGAAGTGATCAATATTAACACAAATTTGGTTGAAAGGTTGAAAAAAAGAATATTGAAATAAATACCATCAAACAAGCCGATTGTAGATTATGGAAAACCGTCCGGATGTCAAGAATTACTGCATCAGTTGCAGGAGAAGTTGTAAAAAGAATGAAGTCCGGGAAAAATTTACAATCTATTTGTAAACGCATTTTTAACCCAGTTAGTTTAAAGTTCCTGCAGTACTCCATGGTCGTAGAACTGAACCCATTGCATTTAATGCTTATTGTGATATGGTAAAACATTTAAATATTCGAAAATGTGGTATTTTTATTGATCCAGATATAAATTTTCTTGCTGCATCTCCTGATGGAATCGACATTAATAACGAATTTATAATTGATATTAAGTGTCCTTATAAAGCAATTAATAGTATAAATTAAGATATATTAAAAATAATAAATTATTAAAAAACTACAATTACTACTATCAAGTACAAATGCAAATGCATATAACCAAAACAAAAATGTGCCATTTTTTAGTATATAGTGCTAACGTAGGGTTTATCCATATCGATACTATTTGGTATAATGATATTTTTGTTAAGGATTGTATTAGTCATATAGTGTTATTTTACAAAAATATATTTTGTCCAGAATACATAAAAAACAAATGGCTGTGATTTTGATGTAGAATTATAAAAAAATTTTAAACTTTAGTATTTGCTTTATGAAAATGAAGATTTCAGTTCCCTTTTTTGTTAGTTTTATATTAGCTTTATAACTACTATATTCGTTTTTGAAAATGAAGAATTCAGTTTCTTTTTTTATATATATATTAGATTTATAACTACTATAATTGTTTTTTGAAAATGACAGTTCCTTTTTCTGTTATTTTTTATATTAGATTTGTTATTTTTTATATTAGATTTATAACTACTATATTCGTTTTTGAAAATGAAGAATTCAGCTCCTTTTTTATATATATATTAGATTTATAACTACTATTGTCGTTTTTTGAAAATGAGCAATTCAGTTCCTTTTTTATTAGTATAGTAATATTTAAATATTTAGAATTATAAAGAAAACATTAATATTAATTTTATGAAAATGAAAATTCAGTTCCTTTTTTTATTACTTTATATATACTTTAATGCTGGAAAAAATCTGGTAACCCTGTTACTGCGGTGTTGAAGTGGAAGAGCTCCGTGAAAAAATTAGTTTTCTTTTGATTCATTACATTTTTAAAGTGATATTTGTGCAAAAATCCACATATATCAAGACAAGAATCGTCATATATTGAAGTGGTTGAAAGATATACCATAATAAAGAGGTAATTTCAAATTTCAAATTTTGCACTGATAGTCAGTAAGAAAAATTTATATAATGCGTCATTATTACAATAAAAAAACAACAAAGAGGGTCAAAGTCCAACAATAAAATAAATTATAAAATCATATGAATTACAATATTGAATTATAACAAAAAACACTTTTAAATAAATTGTGAATTAATAAATAAATGGAAATAGTACATTAATAACAATATCAATCGATATAATAATAGCTGGTGGTGGAAATTAATCTTTTTGAATATTAAGTATACAAATTTAAAGAATATCATATTTGACATTTTAATTCAAAACATTGGTAAAGCTTTCGCCAGTTTGCATTAATATATGTCTAACTAAAATACTGATTATTGAAATAAACTTTAAATTAATTTCGCTGTAAGCAAGTACACAAACCACAATTCAAACTGGACGAAGAAATAAACACAGTAACTGCTGCCAATAGTGTCAAAACAAAAAGAACTCGATTAGATTTGTCACCTGAAATATCAGCTGAGCAAAATAAAAAAGCTAAAAATATGGAGGATTTAGATGTAAATAGCGAAGATCCAGTATGTAATATGCCACTTCAAATTTTACTAAGTGCTTTTGAAAATCTGCTTAAGAATACTTTAGCTGATGTGTCATTAAATTTAGGTAAAACAAATGAAAATGTAGAAGCACTGCAGAAAGAAAATCAAAAATTGAAAAGTTTGGCGTGGAATTAAAAAAAGAACAATTAGAGGAAAAAATCGTAAAGAAATTTTAGATGGAATTTCGAGGAAACATAATCTGGTTTTCACTGGAATTAAAACTGCTGCAGATCCACAAATGGAAATTCAAAAATTATGTGCAGAAATCTTACAAATTACGGGAAATGTATGTATAAATAGCGCAAAAAAAATTATGATAAAAATGGTACAATAAGCGTAAAAGTTGAATTTTCAGACCAACGTATGGTGGGCACAGTTTTGAAGTCAACAAAATTGTTAAAAAATTCCAAAATTTCAGTGAATAAAGATCTTACAAAGGAAGCTAGAACTAGAAGAAATGCACAGCTAAGGAATGAAATATTAAAATATGATAAATCAAAACTCATTGTTATCAGAGGAGATAGAATGAGAATTGATAATTCCTATTTTTATTGGAAGTTGGGCGCTATTATGTACGATGGTCGAGAAGGAAAAAATGAATTATATAAACTTTATAGCAATAGTGTAGATATTATAAACATAGATTTGAATTTTAATAATTTGATTGTATTATATAACTTGAATAAAAATAAAACTAATTAGCATTTTGTCGTCTGTGGTGGAGAATTTAGTAGTAGTATTAGTAAGAATTTAGAAAGTAGGAATGAAATATTTAATAATAAGGAATTAAAAAGTAGTTTAGAAATATTTAATGAACTAAAAAATGAAAATGTATTTAATACACAATTAAATGAAAACAGTAGCATTTGTAATAAAATATAAAATAAGAATGTATTGGTTAATATAAATGAAACTGAAAATAACACTGAATTAATAAATGAAAATGTTTTAAAAATAAATGAATTAAAGAATAAAAATAAATTTAATGCAGTAAAAAATAAAAATGAATCTTTAAATATTTTATCATATAATGTACATGGTTTTATCATATAATGTGCATGGCAAATAAATTTCTTTTCCCGCAATTTTTTGAATTTGTGAAGTCGTTCGATATCTTTTTGCTGCATGAAACTCTTATTCTACCTGAACAGTTCGAAAGATATGTCAAATATTTCGGAGGATTTATTCTGGAATTTAAGCCGGCAACAAAAAATAATATTTATGGAAGGGCTAGTGGAGGGGGTATTTATGAGTACGTTTCAACTCTATATAAAAAAAATATAAAAATTGATTTTTGTCGAAGGAATAACATTGACATTTTGACAATTACATGCTCTCAAGACCATTTCTATATAATCCCAATGTATGTAAGAGGTGAATATTGGAACGAAGAATCAATTATTATTAAGTTATATTAAAAATAATAAATTATTAAAAAACCACTACTACTATCAAGTTCAAATGCAAATGCATAAACCAAAACAAAAATGTGCCATTTTTTAGTTTATAGTGCTAACGTAGGGTTTATCCATATCGAAACTATTTGGTATAATGATATTTTTGTTAAGGATTGTATTAGTCAAATAGTGTTATTTTACAAAAATATATTTTGTCCAGAATACATAAAAAACAAATGGCTGTGATTTTGATGTAGAATTATAAAAAAACTTTAAAACTTTAGTATTTGCTTTATGAAAATGAAGAATTCAGTTCCCTTTTTTGTTAGTTTTATATTAGCTTTATAACTACTATATTCGTTTTTGAAAATGAAGAATTCAGTTCCTTTTTTTATATATATATTAGATTTATAACTACTATAATAGTTTTTGAAAATGAAGAATTCAGTTCCTTTTTTTTATATATATATATATTAGATTTATAACTATACTATATTCGTTTTTGAAAATAAATAATTCAGTTCCTTTTTTTTATATATGTACTTACACACTACTATAAATAAAAACTGTAATTCGACATCATTTATTATTCTAATTAAAATAAAAAGTAACTTTACAATCACGCGACATTATGACAAATTTGATTGGGTAATAACATTTCTAAGAAATGTAATTGATAACTCAATTACATTTCTTAGAAATGTTATATCGAAGAGTAAGATCATTCTTATCGAGTCGATCAAAGTGATAACGAGCAGAATTCTATCAGGAATAAAAATTATTTGTCAGTGAGAAAAAAAATAAATAAAATAAAATAAAATTAGTTGTCTTTAAAATAAATTTAAAATAAATTGAAATATTTAAAATATTAATAAATAACAATTATTGTATAATTAAATAAATATTAAATATTATAGTTAAATAAATATATTTTTATAAGTTAACATTTAGTAAAAAGACAATACAGTGTTTTAATTAAATATATAAGACAATACAGTTTATAAAATAAAAAGTGTGGGTATAAGTACAGCCAACACGGCACCATATACCTACAATTGGTGACCTTCAGACTTTGAACATATAAAGTTTTAAAAAAAAAATATTAAAAATTGCTAAAAATTATAGAAAAAACATATAAAATTTGCTGTGAACATAATTTTTTTTTGTTAAACAAAACACGCAGTGAACAATAACTAACAGTGAATTTTAATTAAAATATTAACTAAATTCTGCAATAATTAAATATTAAACTGCATAACAAACATATTAAGTGCAAAATTTAAAACATCTATAATAAAATATTCAAAAATCTTTTTATAATTTGAAATTAATATAAAATTTAATAGTAAAAGTTGTTAACGTCACACAAAAATATACAATTAAAGACGAGTACATATATAAAAATTGATATATAATTCAGAACAATAAAATATAAATCTCTGATTATCAATTAGCGTCAATTTCGCTGCGACAACAGTATTTTCATCTTCATTAAAGAACAGTTTTTTTTGTTATTATCATCATCATCATAGATCATCATCAGCTTCATCAACTATCATCGTGGAATTCAGCATTTTCATCATTAAATTCAAGAAAATCCACAAGTAACAATTTTCCATATACATATTTGCTATTTATTACATTGTTATATACATTATATTATAATAGATATATATATACATGTATGTATGGTTGATGCATATATTTTCTATATGATTTTTAGTTATTTTAAATTAGAACAATACAAATTATTGTAAAATTCAAATAAAAATATCTACATACATATAAATTTTTTAGTATCAAAAATACAAAAATTATTTATTGTAAAAATTATTGTTTTTCTAAATTGAATTTAATAATTAGATTATTAAAAATACAAAAATTGAATTTAGATTTTCATTTTTAATTTAGTATATTTAAAATAAGGTGTACAAAATACAATTAGCAATACATATTATATAGTTGCAATTAAAATTATAAAAATCTATATATACCTTTAATTTTTAACATAAAAATTATCATACATAAGTACGAAAATCTAAATTTAATCATATAGTTTTCATTAATATTTATAAAATTTGTAATTGAAATTATCATTATTATAAAATTTAAAATTATTATTTTATAATAATACATCATATATATATTTTTTTAATAATTATAAAATATAATATAAATATTGGATTTTTTTTAGATAAATATTTTCATAAAATTATTCATTGCAAAAATTTCATACAATTCGATATTTGCTGCAACAATTAATTTTATTTTTTATAATACACACACACACACATATATTTTCATCTCGTATCAATATTTCTCTCATATAAAATTTTACTCACAATCACTGAATTTTTCAATAGGACGGGATCATCCAAAAATTGAGTAAGATTATTAATTTTTTTTGAGTCCATTCAATAATTGCGTCATTTTGTTACGTCGAAAAGCTGGGGTATCATTATAAAAGTTACGTTTTTTTTAACGTCGAAGAATAATTGAATTGAATTACTGGGGTATCATTATAATAATTTCGTCGAACAATAAATGATTTAAATTGCTGGGGTATCATTGTTTTTATTAGTTTTTATCAATTATTTTCTGAAAACGATAGTTAGTTTTTATTTTTAATACTATCATTATGACTACAAACCCAGTACAAAAGACATCGGACTGACCAACCTTAGAATCAAATCAAATCGGTGAAAGTCGAATTGATTCGGTGCGTGTCCGATTACCACCATTTGGGCCCGCGAACCCGGCGACTTGGTTCATACAAGCCGAGGCACAGTTCCAGGCATATCGTATTACGAATGACGATACAAAATATTGTTTAATTGTTGGTGCATTACCTCCAGAATCATGCGATTCTATTATAGATATTTTATCAAATCCACCTGACATTGATCGTTACCAAAACGTCAAAACTGCATTAATTAATCGACATTTAATTTCGGAAACGAAACGACTGGAATCGTTAATAGCAAAAGCCGATATCGGAGATCGAAGCACTTCAGAATTATTAAGGTCGATGAGACAGTTGTCAGGTCAAACGTTCAATGACGAAATTATTAAAAATTTATGGTTGCGCAAATTACCGCAAGTAATCCATATCGCTTTGGCAGCAGTCGGTGATAAAACATTAACCGAATTAGCCGATGTGGCTGACAAAATTCACGAAGCGCAACAAAACGCTTCCGTTTACGCTGTTGCCGGACCATCAGCCGCAGTAAACGCAACAAAAACGCATTATCCATCTACGTCCGATTTTGACGCACGACTAGCACGAATTGAATCGATGATTGCTAGACTCGATGTCGGAAATAATAATCAATTCAGATCACGAAATAATCATTCTTTTAGGTCACGCAGTGCAAGCCGGCATACAAAAAGATTTCGTTCCCCCTCCGCTACGCCGACAACGCAAACTTTGTGCTGGTATCATAGGAGGTTCGGGGACAAGGCAACGAAATGTACTTGCGTTAAAAAACCAACCGAAAATCACCCAAACTAGTTGCGGCACCGCGTATTGCAGCTACCGGTGCCAATAAATTCACTAGCTGCCTATTCGTCCGTGACGATTCAAATAACATCGTATTCTTAATCGACACGGGAGCAGATTTATCTAAATCAAATAATACATCCGATATATCACTTTCAGCCGCTAAAGGGACTATTATTAAAACATTTGGTACCAAAATGCTGAAATTAAATATGGGATTACGTAGAAGTTTTACGCACGAGTTTATGCTAGCCGATATAGATCGCGCTATTATAGGTGCAGATTTTTTAAATAGATTCGGTCTCATTGTCGATCTCAAAAACAGAAAAATAATTGATCTACTGACAAATCTTTCTATTCACACATTAACTAGTACGTCAAACACACCGACACCTAAAATAAATGTGATCAAGAATGAATTCTCATATCTTTTAGCTGAATTTCCAGATCTCTCTCAAACACCGAACTATTGCAAAGAAGTGCGACATTCTGTAGTACACCATATCGTGACAAAGAACCAATTACCATTCGCGAAACTTCGTCGACTCGATCCGACTCGGCACGACGCCGCAAAGATGGAATTCGAATTCATGGTCGAACTAGGTATTTGTCAGCCATCGTCGTCACCCGCTTCATCTCCTTTACATTTAGTGAAGAAAAAGAACAATGATTGACGCCCATGCGGTGACTACAGACAATTAAATGCAGCGACGATTCCGGACAGGTATCCCATACCGCACATACAAAATTTTACCATGCATTTAAATGGTGCAAAAAAAAATTCGAAACTTGATCTTGTACGTGCGTATCATTTGATACCCGTAGCAGACAGTGATATCCATAAGACTGCCATAACGACTCCATTCGGGTTATATGAATTCCGACGAATGCCATTCGGGTTACGTAATGCCGCACAAACCTTTCAGAGATTCATAAATGAAGTTTGTCGTGGACTGGACTTTGTGTTTGTCTACATAGACGACATACTCATTTCATCTTCCGACGCAAAAACACACAAAGAACATCTTCGTCAGCTATTCCAGCGTTTATCGGAATATGGAATAACAATAAATCCGTCTAAATGTGTTTTCGGTGTTACGGAACTCAACTTTCTCAGTCATCACATAACTTCGCAGGGCATTTCTCCATCAGAAGATAAAGTCGAGAGTATTAAAAATTTTCCGATTCCGACCTCGATCCGACAAATTCAACGTTTTATAGGAATGGTTAATTACTATCACCGTTTCGTTCCGAAATTGGCTGAACTTCTTGCTCCGATTTACGCGTTCCTGGTTTAAGTGAGTAAAATAAAAGGCAAAAACAAATCTCTAAGTTGGCCAGAAGAGCTCACGCCTGCATTCAGCGTTAGCTAATGCTACCATGCTCGCACATCCAGAACATGATGGAAAATTAGCGATTGTAACCGATGCGCAAGACATTGCTTTGGGGGCCGCTTTGCAACAAACCACTAAACAGGGTTGGAAACCCCTCGCGTTCTTATCACGAAAACTATCGCCTGCTGAGACTAAATATTCAGCGTTCGATCGCAAACTTCTCGCGATATATGTTGCAATCAAACATTTTAGATACTCGGTAGAGGGACGGGAGTTTACCATCTTTACAGATCATAAACCTCTTGTCAATGCGATTTGTTCGAAAACGGAGCGTAATCCTCGTCAAACTCGACACCTTGATTATATCGCGCAATTCTCGACGGATATTCGACACATTTCCGGAAAGGAAATGTAGTAGCCGATACCTTATCGCGTTTTTCTCAATAGCTGCAGAAAATTTAGATAATTTCGATCTTAGCAAAATAGCGCAGTTGCAAGAAAACGATGAAGAGTTAAAATAATTATTAGGTAGAAAACAGTCTTCTTGGAAGCTCAATAAAATTCAATTACCAGATTTTGACATTTATTGCGAAACTTCGACTTCGAATAACAGACCATCTGTACCAAGTTATCTGCGTCGAACCGTTTTCAACAATTTACATAATTTGGCTCATCCTGGCATACGTGCAACCAGAAAATTGATTGCATCAAGGTATTTTTGGCCGAACATAAATCGTGACACGAATTTTTGGTCTAAGGCTTTTATTCCGTGCCAAAAGACCAAAGTTCAACGTCATACTAAATCACAATATGAAACTTTTAAGATGCACAATACACGTTTTGAGCATATTCATATGAATCTTGTAGGCCCTTTTCCAGTTTCTAGTGGAAACTCTTATATTTTCACTATAGTCGACAGATTTACACGATGTCCCGAAGCGTATCCTATACCTGACATGACTGCTGCAACTATAGCAAAAACTTTTGTAGTACAATACGTGTCGCGTTTTGGTGCTCCTGCAACGATCACTACAGATCAGGGTACGCAATTCGAAGCCAAACTTTTTCAGGAATTAAGGAAACTTTTAGGCGTATTCCGAACGCGAACCACTCCATACCATCCGCAGTCGAATGGGTTCGTCGAACGGTTTCACCGACAACTTAAGGATTCATTACGAGCTAGATGTAATACTCAAAATTAGTATTTAGAGTTGCCACTAGCTGTAAAAGAGGATATTCAATGTTCTCCAGCAGAACTTGTTTATGGTCAAACATTAAAATTACCGGGAGAATTTTTTGTGGAATCGAAAACTGATATACCAGACTCGAACGTTCTCAACACCAAACTGCGAGAAACAATGCAAAACTTAGTGCCCACTCCAACACGTAGTTCAGGACAAAAGAACATTTTTATACCAAAATCTCTCGAAAATTGTGATTTCGTGTTTGTGAGAAACGACAAAATCAAACCGACACTAACACCGAAATATGATGGACCTTTTCGAGTAACACGACGCCTTCGAAAAGTTTATATCTTACTAATTAACGACAAAGAGCGATCAATATCAATCGACAGACTAAAGCCGGCCTATGGAGTTTCAACCATTAATTCGGACGTCAAAAGTCGTACAGTGTTTTTCGGGGAATAATTGTTTAAATTTTTTATAATGGATATTCTTGCAATTTTTAATTTTTTTTTTTTATAAACCAAATTACATTACAAATAGCTGTCAATATTACGTTTCACTCGGAGGAGCGTGATGTAGTGACACACTACTATAAATAAAAACAGTAATTCGACATCAATTATTATTCTAATTAAAATAAAAAGTAACTTTACAATCATGCGACATTATGACAAATTTGATTGGGTAATAACATTTCTAAGAAATGTAATTGATAATTCAATTACATTTCTTAGAAATGTTATATCGAAGAGTAAGATCATTCTTATCGAGTCGATCAAAGTGATAACGAGCAGAATTCTATCAGGAGTAAAAATTATTTGTCAGTGTGAAAAAAAATTAATAAAATAAAATTAGTTGTCTTTAAAATAAATTTAAAATAAATTGAAATATTTATAAATATTAATAAATAACAATTATTGTATAATTAAATAAATATTAAATATTATAGTTAAATAAATACATTTTTATAAGTTAACATTTAGTATAAAAAAATTAAATAGATAAGACAATACAGTTTATAAAATTAAAAGTGTGGGTATAAGTACAGCCACCACGGCACCATATACCTACATATATATATATATATATATATATTAGATTTATAACTACTATAATCGTTTTTGAAAATGAAGAATTCAGTTCCTTTCTTTATATATATATATTATATATTAGATTTATAACTAATATAATCGTTTTTTGAAAATGACAGTTCCTTTTTTTGTTATTTTATATATAATTTAATGCTGAAAAAAATCTGGTAACTCTGTTACTGCGGTGTTGAAGTGGAAGAGCTCCGTGAAAAAATTAGTTTTCTTTTGTTTCATTACATTTTTAAAGTGATATTTGTGCAAAAATCCACATATATCAAGACAAGAATCGTCATATATTGAAGTGGTTGAAAGATATACCATAATAAAGAGGTAATTTCAAATTTCAAATTTTGCACTGATAGTCAGTAAGAAAAATTTATATAATGCGTCATTATTACAATAAAAAAACAACAAAAAAGGGTCAAAGTCCAACAATAAAATAAATTATAAAATCATATGAATTACAATATTGAATTATAACAAAAAACACTTTTAAATAAATTGTGAATTAATAAATAAATGGAAATAGTACATTAATAACAATATCAATCGATATAATAATAGCTGGTGGTGGAAATTAATCTTTTTGAATATTAAGTATACAAATTTAAAAAATATCATATTTGACATTTTAATTCAAAACATTGGTAAAGCTTTCGCCAGTGCGCATTAATATATGTCTAACTGAAATACTGATTATTGAAATAAACTTTAAATTAATTTCGCTGTAAGCAAGTACACAAACCACAATTCAAACTGGACGAAGAAGAAAACACAGTAACTGCTGCCAATAGTGTCAAAACAAAAAGAACTCGATTAGATTTGTCACCTGAAATATCAGCTGAGCAAAATAAAAAAGCTAAAAATATGGAGGATCTAGATGTAAATAGCGAACATCCAGTAGGTAATATGCCACTTCAAATTTTACTAAGTGCATTTGAAAATCTGCTTAATAATACTTTAGCTGATGTGTCATTAAATTTAGCTAAAACAAATGAAAATGTAGAAGCACTGCAGAAAGAAAATCAAAAATTGAAAAGTTTGGTCGTGGAGTTAAAAAAAGAACAATTAGAGGAAAAAACTCGTATAGAAATTTTAGATGGAATTTCGAGGAAAAATAATCTGGTTTTCACTGGAATTAAAACTGCTGCAGATCCACAAATGGAAATTCAAAAATTATGTACAGAAATCTTGCAAATTACGGGAAATGTATGTATATATAGCGCAAAAAAAAAAGGTAAAAATGGTACAATGAGCGTAAAAGTTGAATTTTGAGAGGAGATAGAATGAGAATTGATAATTCGTATTTTTATTGGAAGTTGGGCGCTATTATGTACGATGGTCGAGAAGGAAAAAATGAATTATATAAACTTTATAGCAATAGTGTAGATATTATAAACATAGATTTGAATTTTAATAATTTGATTGTATTATATAACTTGAATAAAAATAAAACTAATTAGCATTTTGTCGTCTGTGGTGGAGAATTTAGTAGTAGTATTAGTAAGAATTTAGAAAGTAGGAATGAAATATTTAATAATAAGGAATTAAAAAGTAGTTTAGAAATATTTAATGAACTAAAAAATGAAAATGTACTTAATACACAATTAAATGAAAACAGTAGCATTTGTAATAAAATATAAAATAAGAATGTATTGGTTAATATAAATGAAACTGAAAATAACATTGAATTAATAAATGAAAATATTTTAAAAATAAATGAATTAAAGAATAAAAATAAATTTAATGCAGTAAAAAATAAAAATTAATCTTTAAATATTTTATCATATAATGTGCATGGTACGGCAAATAAATTTCTTTTCCCGCAATTTTTTGAATTTGTGAAGTCGTTCGATATCTTTTTGCTGCATGAAACTCTTATTCTACCTGAACAGTTTGAAAGATATGTCAAATATTTCGGAGGATTTATTCTGGAATTTAAGCCGGCAATAAAAAATAATATTTATGGAAGGGCTAGTGGAGGGGGTATTGTGGCCCTGCAGGCTCTGAACTTTGGTTGAAGGAAAAATCACATTGGATAAATTCCAATAGGATTATCCTTAAACAGCCATATATAAAAATGAAAACATAGCCAACAGGTTATGTTGGTACATTTTCTCAGCTTGTTATTTTTCTTCTTAGCACCTAAAACTTAGAAAAAATTATAAAATAAATAAAAATGGAAAATTACCTGTTTCCGAAAAATCCGTCCGCTGTCTTAAAAAAATAAAAAAATTAAAAAATCCAATAAATTTAAATAGATAGTAAAAGCCATCATGGTGGCTGAAATATTTTTTGTCTATATGACAATTAGAAAAGTCATTTAGACATTTAAATTATATTTTCGCCGCAAAGGCCAATTTCCATCTGTTGGTGAGAACCCAAAACGAATAAATTTCCACCGGGCAGGCCTTAAATTCCGAATCGGTTGGAGACAGGCGAAGATGCTATTTTTTTTATTTGGGAAGGCGGAAATAGGAAAATGAAAAAAAGAACGTGTTTCGGGGAGTCGAAAAGGTTATATCGAGGAGATCAGACGTGAAAAAAAGAATGGAAGTCAATTTTTTTTGGATTTTTTTTCTGTATGTAACAGAAAGTATTTAAAATTGCGGGAAATTAACAAAATTCCGGAAAATTAAACAAAAAAAAAAACGGATGAATAATTTTCCTGTAAATTGAAATCAAAAATATTGGATACTTGGCTGTAAATAAAAAGGAAAATATAACCTTTTTTTTTGTTTTTTGGTTTTGCTGAAATAAAAAGCAAAAATATAAAAATATTAAGAAGAAAAATCGAGAGTTGGTGGTCGTCCGAGCTACTGGTCGACCGGGAGGAAAAAGTTGGAAAAGCTGGTTGGCGAGGTTCGAGGTTCCAGAGCATCTATAATTCCAGAGAAATATTTATATACCGAAAAATTTAAATACAATATTTAAATATAAATTGAATATTTATGATATTTAAATTTAATTACAATTAAAGTGTCGTCCCACAGCGGTGGAAACGATATTCATGATATCTAATTTTTTTATTGTACAGTAGCGTAATTTGGAAATGGATTTATTATTTTTTTTGCTTTTTATTTTATGATTTTGTAGAATTAAATATAATTAGTAGAGTAGTTTAAATTGATTTTGATTTTTTTTAATTTTTTTTTGGTTCAGTGTAATTAATTTTTTTGTTGTAATTATTTAGTTTTTTTGGATTTCTTTTTATTAGTAGATGGTGGTCGTTTTTTTTTATCATAAAATAAAATAAACTTTAAATTTTAGCGGACTATCCCGACATGTCAGGACAGCACCGTGCTAAACAAGGTATGTGTTTGACTTATATAATGATAAAATCGATAGTTGGTGAAAGACCAACCTAAATAAATAAATAAAAAAAAGGGACCCACTGCTATCTTAATAAGGGAAATCCATGTTGGATTTTGTTGCATATTATATAATAAAAATAAAAAATTAAAAAAACAAAAAAAAGATAAATTAAATTTGTTTAATAAAGACGGAACACCACCGTGAATCACATAGAGAAAAAAAAATACCAGTTTGTTTTTAATTATATTTAGATATTGTTTTTAGGTTGTTTAGCTGGGCTTAACATGTCTGGCTAAGGCCACCACACCATCCATGGATTGATGACATCAGGCCGTATTTTCCCTATTCCCTTCCCTTGGTTTTGGTGATTTGATTTGCAGGTAGGATCGATTGGTCGACTCACGCCCCACAGACTGAGCTAAGGTGGCAAACAGGAGGAAATCTTAATCGGTCCTTGAAACTTTCAAGGTTTTATTTTAGAAATTCGGTCTTGCTCCTTGGTGGTCCGCGGTTGTGGATCACTCAAGACCTGGCGCCCACATTATTGAAAACCTTGGAAGTTTCCAAATCGCGTCTCCTCCGCAATATCGAGAAGTAACCAGACTCACTTGGTTTTGTTAATTTTTGTTGTTAATTTTTTTTTTGTATTTAAAATTTTTGTTACATTTAGTTCAGTGGCGCTCCAAATTTTTTTTTGTTGAGTGGGCCAAAATTTTAATAGATGGTCGATGTGTAATGGTGCACGGGTACCATTGCCACCCCACAAATAAAATTTAAATTAAAAATTAACAGGCCAAAGCCAAGTGCTGTCCTCCGGTTCTGTTGCAATTTGTCAACCGAACTGTGCGGTGTTACAGTATTAATGGGTACGTTTCAACTCTATATAAAAAAATATAAAAATTGATTTTTGTCGAAGGAATAACATTGACATTTTGACAATTACATGCTCTCAAGACCATTTCTATACAATCCCAATGTATGTAAAAAATATCGTAGGTGAATATGAGGTAAATAAATCAATTATTATTGGTGATCTAAATGTAAGCATTGGTGAACAGCAAGAGATTTGTGATGAAGTGATCAATATTAACACAAATTTGGTTGAAAGGTTGAAAAAAAGAATATTGAAATAAATACCATCAAACAAGCCGATTGTAGATTATGGAAAACCGTCCGGATGTCAAGCATTACTGCATCAGTTGCAGGTGAAGTTGTAAAAAGAATGAAGTCCGGGAAAAATTTACAATCTATTTGTAAACGCATTTTTAACCCAGTTAGTTTAAAGTTCATGCAGTTCTCCATGGTCGTAGAACTGAACCCATTGCATTTAAAGCTTATTGTGATATGGTGAAACATTTAAATATTCGAAAATGTGGTATTTTTATTGATCCAGATATAAATTTTCTTGCTGCATCTCCTGATGGAATCGATATTAATAACGAATTTATAATTGAGATTAAGTGTCCTTATAAAGCAATTAATAGTATAAATTAAGTTATATTAAAAATAATAAATTATTAAAAAACCACAATTACTACTATCAAGTTCAAATGCAAATGCATATAACCAAAACAAAAATGTTCCATTTTTTTAGTTTATAGTGCTAACGTAAGGTTTATCCATATCGATACTATTTGGTATAATGATATTCTTGTTAAGGATTGTATTAGTCAAATAGTGTTATTTTACAAAAATATATTTTGTCCAGAATACATAAAAAACAAATGGCTGTGATTTTGATGTAGAATTATAAAAAAACTTTAAACTTTAGTATTTGCTTTATGAAAATGAAGAATTCAGTTCCCTTTTTTGTTGGTTTTATATTAGCTTTATAACTACTATAATAGTTTTTGAAAATGAAGAATTCAGTTCCTTTTTTATATATATATATATATATATATTAGATTTATAACTATACTATATTCGTTTTTGAAAATGAATAATTCAGTTCCTTTTTTTATATATATATTAGATTTATAACTACTATAATCGTTTTTGAAAATGAAGAATTCAGTTCCTTTTATATATATATATATATATATAAATATATATTAGATTTATAACTACTATAATCGTTTTTGAAAATGACAGTTCCTTTTTTTGTTATTTTTTATAACTGCAGAAAGAAAGTACTGTAGAAAGAAAATCAAAAATTGAAAAGTTTGGTCGTGGAATTAAAAAAAGAACAATTAGAGGAAAAAAACCTTATAGAAATTTTAGATGGAATTTCGAGGAAACATAATCTGGTTTTCACTGGAATTAAAAAACTGCTGCAGATCCACAAATGGAAATTCAAAAATTATGTGCAGAAATCTTACAAATTACGGGAAATGTATGTATAAATAGCGCAAAAAAAATTATGATAAAAATGGTACAATGAGCGTAAAAGTTGAATTTTCAGAACGTATGCTGGGCACAGTTTTGAAGTCAACAAAATTGTTAAAAAATTAGATTTATAACTACTATACCTAATCGTTTTTTGAAAATGAACAATTCAGTTCCTTTTTTATTAGTATAGCAATATTTAAATATTAGAATTATAAAGAAAACATTAATATTAATTTTATGAAAACGAAAATTCAGTTCCTTTTTTTTATTATTTTATATATAATTTAATGCTGGAAAAAATCTGGTAACCCTGTTACTGCGGTGTTGAAGTGGAAGAGCTCCGTGAAAAAATTAGTTTTCTTTTGGTTCATTACATTTTTAAATTGATATTTGTGCAAAAATCCACATATATCAAGACAAGAATCGTCATATATTGAAGTGGTTGAAAGATATACCATAATAAAGAGGTAATTTCAAATTTCAAATTTCAAATTTTGCACTGATAGTCAGTAAGAAAAATTTATATAATGCGTCATTATTACAATAAAAAAAACAACAAAGAGAGTCAAAGTCCAACAATAAAATAAATTATAAAATCATATGAATTACAATATTGAATTATAACAAAAAACACTTTTAAATAAATTGTGAATTAATAAATAAATGGAAATAGTACATTAATAACAATATCAATCGATATAATAATAACTGGTGGTGGAAATTATTCTTTTTGAATATTAAGTATACAAATTTAAAAAATATCATATTTGACATTTTAATTCAAAACATTGGTAAAGCTTTCGCCAGTGCGCATTAATATGTCTAACTAAAATACTGATTATTGAAATAAACTTTAAATTAATTTCGCTGTAAGCAAGTACACAAACCACAATTCAAACTGGACGAAGAAATAAACACAGTAACTGCTGCCAATAGTGTCAAAACAAAAAGAACTCGATTAGATTTGTCACCTGAAATAACAGCTGAGCAAAATAAAAAAGCTAAAAATATGGAGGATTTAGATGTAAATAGCGAAGATCCAGTATGTAATATGCCACTTCAAATTTTACTAAGTGCTTTTGAAAATCGGCTTAAGAATACTTTAGCTGATGTGTCATTAAATTTAGCTAAAACAAATGAAAATGTAGAAGCACTGCAGAAAGAAAATCAAAAATTGAAAAGTTTGGTCGTGGAATTAAAAAAAGAACAATTAGAGGAAAAAAACCGTATAGAAATTTTAGATGGAATTTCGAGGAAAAATAATCTGGTTTTCACTGGAATTAAAAAACTGCTGCAGATCCACAAATGGAAATTCAAAAATTATGTGCAGAAATCTTACAAATTACGGGAAATGTATGTATAAATAGCGCAAAAAAAATTATGATAAAAATGGTACAATGAGCGTAAAAGTTGAATTTTCAGAACGTATGGTGGGCACAGTTTTGAAGTCAACAAAATTGTTAAAAAATTAGATTTATAACTACTATACCTAATCGTTTTTTGAAAATGAACAATTCAGTTCCTTTTTTATTAGTATAGCAATATTTAAATATTAGAATTATAAAGAAAACATTAATATTAATTTTATGAAAATGAAAATTCAGTTCCTTTTTTTTATTATTTTATATATAATTTAATGCTGGAAAAAATCTGGTAACCCTGTTACTGCGGTGTTGAAGTGGAAGAGCTCCGTGAAAAAATTAGTTTTCTTTTGGTTCATTACATTTTTAAAGTGATATTTGTGCAAAAATCCACATATATCAAGACAAGAATCGTCATATATTGAAGTGGTTGAAAGATATACCATAATAAAGAGGTAATTTCAAATTTCAAATTTCAAATTTTGCACTGATAGTCAGTAAAAAAAATTTATATAATGCGTCATTATTACACTAAAAAAACAACAAAGAGGGTCAAAGTCCAACAATAAAATAAATTATAAAATCATATGAATTACAATATTGAATTATAACAAAAAACACTTTTAAATAAATTGTGAATTAATAAATAAATGGAAATAGTACATTAATAACAATATCAATCGATATAATAATAACTGGTGGTGGAAATTATTCTTTTTGAATATTAAGTATACAAATTTAAAAAATATCATATTTGACATTTTAATTCAAAACATTGGTAAAGCTTTCGCCAGTGCGCATTAATATGTCTAACTAAAATACTGATTATTGAAATAAACTTTAAATTAATTTCGCTGTAAGCAAGTACACAAACCACAATTCAAACTGGACGAAGAAATAAACACAGTAACTGCTGCCAATAGTGTCAAAACAAAAAGAACTCGATTAGATTTGTCACCTGAAATATCAGCTGAGCAAAATAAAAAAGCTAAAAATATGGAGGATTTAGATGTAAATAGCGAAGATCCAGTATGTAATATGCCACTTCAAATTTTACTAAGTGCTTTTGAAAATCTGCTTAAGAATACTTTAGCTGATGTGTCATTAAATTTAGCTAAAACAAATGAAAATGTAGAAGCACTGCAGAAAGAAAATCAAAAATTGAAAAGTTTGGCGTGGAATTAAAAAAAGAACAATTAGACGAAAAAAACCGTATAGAAATTTTAGATGGAATTTCGAGGAAACATAATCTGGTTTTCACTGGAATTAAAACTGCTGCAGATCCACAAATGGAAATTCAAAAATTATGTGCAGAAATCTTACAAATTACGGGAAATGTATGTATAAATAGCGCAAAAAAAATTATGATAAAAATGGTACAATGAGCGTAAAAGTTGAATTTTCAGAACGTATGGTGGGCACAGTTTTGAAGTCAACAAAATTGTTAAAAAATTCTAAAATTTCAGTGAATAAAGATCTTACAAAGGAAGCTAGAACTAGAAGAAATGCATTTATACAGCTAAGGAATGAAATATTAAAAAATGATAAATCAAAACTCATTGTTATCAGAGGAGATAGAATGAGAATTGATAATTCGTATTTTTATTGGAAGTTGGGCGCTATTATGTACGATGGTCGAGAAGGAAAAAATGAATTATATAAACTTTATAGCAATAGTGTAGATATTATAAACATAGATTTGAATTTTAATAATTTGATTGTATTATATAACTTGAATAAAAATAAAACTAATTAGCATTTTGTCGTCTGTGGTGGAGAATTTAGTAGTAGTATTAGTAAGAATTTAGAAAGTAGGAATGAAATATTTAATAATAAGGAATTAAAAAGTAGTTTAGAAATATTTAATGAACTAAAAAATGAAAATGTACTTAATACACAATTAAATGAAAACAGTAGCATTTGTAATAAAATATAAAATAAGAATGTATTGGTTAATATAAATGAAACTGAAAATAACACTGAATTAATAAATGAAAATATTTTAAAAATAAATGAATTAAAGAATAAAAATAAATTTAATGCAGTAAAAAATAAAAATTAATCTTTAAATATTTTATCATATAATGTGCATGGTATGGAAAAATAAATTTCTTTTCCCGCAATTTTTTGAATTTGTAAAGTCGTTCGATATATTTTTGCTGCATGAAACTCTTATTCTACCTGAACAGTTCGAAAGATATGTCAAATATTTCGGAGGATTTATTCTGGAATTTAAGCCGGCAATAAAAAATGATATTTATGGAAGGGCTAGTGGAGGGGGTATTTATCGGTACGTTTCAACTCTATATAAAAAAAATATAAAAATTGATTTTTGTCGAAGGAATAACGAAGGAATAAGGAATAATCCCAATGTATGTAAGAGGTGAATATTGGAACGAAGAATTTGAAAAAGTTAAAAATATCGTAGGTGAATATGAGCTAAATAAATCAATTATTATTTGTGATCTAAATGTAAGCATTGGTTAACAGCAAGAGATTTGTGATGAAGTGATCAATATTAACACAAATTTGGTTGAAAGGTTGAAAAAAAGAATATTGAAATAAATACCATCAAACAAGCCGATTGTAGATTATGGAAAACCGTCCGGATGTCAAGAATTACTGCATCAGTTGCAGGAGAAGTTGTAAAAAGAATGAAGTCCGGGAAAAATTTACAATCTATTTGTAAACGTATTTTTAACCCACATAGTTTAAAGTTCCTGCAGTTCTCCATGGTCGTAGAACTGAACCCATTGCATTTAATGCTTATTGTGATATGGTAAAACATTTAAATATTCGAAAATGTGGTATTTTTATTGATCCAGATATAAATTTTCTTGCTGCATCTCCTGATGGAATCGACATTAATAACGAATTTATAATTGATATTAAGTGTCCTTATAAAGCAATTAATAGTATAAATTAAGTTATATTAAAAATAATAAATTATTAAAAAACTACAATTACTACTATCAAGTACAAATGCAAATGCATATAACCAAAACAAAAATGTGCCATTTTTTAGTATATAGTGCTAACGTAGGGTTTATCCATATCGAAACTATTTGGTATAATGATATTTTTGTTAAGGATTGTATTAGTCAAATAGTGTTATTTTACAAAAATATATTTTGTCCAGAATACATAAAAAACAAATGGCTGTGATTTTGATGTAGAATTATAAAAAAATTTTAAACTTTAGTATTTGCTTTATGAAAATGAAGAATTCAGTTCCCTTTTTTGTTAGTTTTATATTTGCTTTATAACTACTATATTCGTTTTTGAAAATGAAGAATTCAGTTCCTTTTTTATATATATATTAGATTTATAACTACTATAATAGTTTTTGAAAATGAAGAATTCAGTTCCTTTTTTTTATATATATATTAGATTTATAACTATACTATATTCGTTTTTGAAAATGAATAATTCAGTTCCTTTCTTTTATATATGTACATATATATATATTAGATTTATAACTACTATAATCGTTTTTGAAAATGAAGAATTCAGTTCCTTTTTTTTTATATATATATATATATATATATATATATATATATATATATATATATATATATATATATGTGGTATTCGTAATAAAAATACTCTCTTTTTTTTACTAACAACAATAAAATATAATTAATTTTCTAGAGTACAAATAATCCACTCAATTATTTTTCAATTAGTTCGTGATTAGATCTGAAAAGAGTTAAGTAGTCAAGATTGTATTATTTTTGTGAAAAGCATTAACTATTATCTTCTTATTTTTTTATATATAAACTTTAATAAATTTTGAATTCTTTTTTTATATTAAGTATATTGAATTAAACAAAAATCGCTTTTTTATTTAATAAAGATTTTTCTTCAAATTAAGAACCCACAGTCTTGGTGTCAGAAGTTCGTGTTGAAAAAATAAAAATTCTATAAAGACACACGTGGTGAACAAAATTATTGTAATATACTTATTTATAAAATTAAAATTTGGTGTTAAATCGGTTTTATTAAAACAAAACTAGTATTATTTTCATAATTTTATGATTAAATCGTTATATAATATTCGTTACGATTAGGAATATTAAAATTAATAGTGTAAGAACAATTGAAACTTATTTAAAAAGTTAAATTTATGGTTAGTATACAAAATTGTTGCCATGCAAAGAAAATAATAAAGCTTAAATGTCTGATGATTTGTGAATATTACAAAATAGCATTGTTATCATGAACAGCAAAGAACAATAACACAATTATATTTGGATATATTAAAAAAAAAAATATTGGTGAGTTCGTTCTAATTTATCTACTAATCCATAATAATTAACACATATATCCGTAAATTTTAATACAAATAATAAATAAATAAGATATTATTGAGTTATATAAAATAAAATCATTTTTATGGAAGATATTAAATCTTTAACAATTTCTAAATTAAAAACTCTGCTTAAAGAAAGGAATCTTTCTACAAAATATACTTTAAAAATTGAATTAGTAAATCGACTACTTGAAGTGTATACTGAAGAAGGTTTAAAAGATGATGAAATTTCTCAGCTTGCTAATTCTATAGATGCTGCAATAAGTTCCGATGATGATACAGATAATTTAAATGACAACAATGAGAACGAAACTCTAATACAAAGTCAAGATATTATAAAACTACAAAGTAAAGAAAAGTTACCATTAAAAACTCAACAAAATTTTGAAACTAAAAATCAGGAAAAGTTAAAAAACGAAAAACTTAAGTTATTAGAAAAGCAACGTACAGAGCTAAGAAAAAACGAAAAGTTAGGTATAATACCTAGTCAAGATACATCAGAAAATATAGAAAAGCAAAGTAAAGTATTAAATATGGCAAATAATTTCGTTTTTAGAGATGTTGAAGATTCTTTAGAAAAATTTTATGGTGAATCGGGAAGAAATTATCAGAGTTGGATTACCGAATTCGAAGAAATAGCGAATGCTTGTAACTGGAATGATATACAAAAATATTTATATGCTAGACGTCTACTGCAGGGTGCAGCAAAACTGGCAGTGGAGGCTAACAGTGGAATTTGTACATGGAGCAAACTTAAAGAATTGCTAAAATCAGAATTTGATAAATCAATGTCAAGCATAGAAATACATAAAATGCTAGAAAATCGTAAAAAATATAGTACAGAAAGTTTTCTTGAATATTTGTATATCATGCAACAAATAGCAAATAAAGGACAGGTCGACGAACAATCGTTGATTATGTATATTATACAGGGAATTCCTGATAGCACATTAAACAAAACTATATTGTACGAAGCTACTAATTTAAATGAACTTAAAACTAAGTTAAAAACTTATAGTACTATACAAAAACATTTAGCAAAGACAAAATATGAACCAAAATACATGCAAAATACTATAAATATAAGAAATAGAAATAGTAATCAACAAAATAATAATCAACAAAATAATAATCAACAAAATAATCAATCAGCTAACTCTTCACGCTGTAAAAATTGTGGTGTATTATCACATGTTACACAAAATTGTCCAGAAAAAGCAAAAGGATCACGATGTTTTAATTGCAATGAATTTGGTCATATATCACCAAATTGTCCAAAAAAAAAATCTACTATGGAAATGTCAAATCCATTGGTAAAAAGAATAAATTGTGATGATAATATTGTACCAATAAGAATTAATGATAACTCATTATATGCTTTTATTGATAATGGAAGTGACGTTTCGATTATTCAAAAATCAATTTCAGAAAAATTTGGTAATATTAAATGTGATTTACCGGGAATGAAATTAAATGGATTTGGTAAAAATAATACATGTACTACATTGGGTTCATTTGAGACAAAAGTTTTGGTTCACTCAGAACCCTATAACATTCGTTTTCATATAGTTCCCGATGATTTTATGAGTGACAACATAATACTTGGTAAAATTTTTTTGGAAAAAGTAACATTGATTTTAGATCACGGAAAAGTTAGAATTATAAAAAGTAATAATGAGGAAATGGATATTGAAATTGAAAATGACATTACGAAAATTGATATTGAAAATTTAATAATAGCTAATACAGATGTCATAAAAACCAATGTTAAAAATTCTGATTACGAACCCTTAATTTGTAAACTAATATCAGATTATAAACCAAATAATGTTGATAAATCATGTATTCAAATGAAAATTGTTTTACAAGATGAAGTTCCTATTTACCAAAAGCCACGAAGACTTGCACCAAAAGAGAGAGAAGTTGTTAATAAAGAAATTGATAATTGGTTAAAGAATGGAATTGTTAAGCATAGTAATTCGGATTTTGCATCTCCGATTGTAATTGTTAAGAAAAAAGATGGTAGTAATAGAATATGTGTTGATTATCGCAAATTAAATGCCAAGATTATTAAAGATCGTTATCCTTTGCCAGTTATAGAGGAAGTAGTTGAAAAGTTATATGATTCGAAAGTTTTCACCACTTTAGATTTAAAAAATGGGTTTTTTCATGTAGATATTCATGAAAACAGTACCAAATTTACATCATTTGTTATACCAGATGGCCAATATGAATTTTTAAAATCGCCGTTCGGATTATGTAATTCCCCATCGGTTTTTCAACGATACATTAATACTATATTTCAAGATTTGATTCGCCAAGGTGTGATAATTATTTATGTAGATGATTTAATTATACCTACGACAACTGAAGAAGAAAATATAAAAATCATTATAATTGTTTTAGATATAGCAAAACAGAATGGAATTCAATTTAAATGGGAAAAATGCATATTTCTCAGCAAAAGAATTAAATTTCTGGGCTATATTGTTGAATGCGGTTCTATTCAACCTTCGGATGAGAAAATAAATGCAATTAAGTCATTTCCACAACCTAAAAATATAAAAAATTTGCAAAGTTGGTTAGGCTTAACTGGATATTTTCGAAAATTTGTAGCGAATTATGCTAGTATTGCAAAACCTCTTTCCGATTTGCTTAAAAAAAATAACAAATTTGAATTTAAAGAAGAACAAATTATAGCATTTCAAGAACTAAAGCAACGGCTATGCAATGGTCCTATATTAAAATTGTTCAACCCAAATTTAGAAACAGAACTACATACTGATGCTAGTTTCGCAGGATATGGTGGTATTTTACTACAAAAACATGAAAAAAATGTTCATCCAGTTTTTTATATTAGCTTTAAAACATCAAGTAAAATGAAAAATTGGACAAGTTACGAGCATGAAGTTAATGCTATTATTAAATGTTTAGAAAAATTGAGAACATATTTATTAGGGTTGAAATTTAAAATTGTTACTGATTGTAAAGCATTTCAAGCTACAATGAACAAAAAAGATTTAATACCACGAGTAGCTAGATGGGCAATGGCTTTACAAGAATATGATTGCACCATTGTACATAGATCAGGCACGTGCATGCGTCATGTAGACCCATTAAGCAGATGTTTTAAAATTGAAGATGGTATTTTATATAGAATTAAAATGGCACAAAAACAAGATGAATTTTGTAAATTAATTATTTCAATTCTTCATCATAGTCAGCATGAAAATTTTGAATTAAGAAATGATATTTTATACAAGTTTGTGGAAGGGCAACATTTGTTAGTGGTACCAGAGCTATTGCAAAGGGAAATAATAGTAACTACTCATGAAAAAGGTCATATAAATTGTAAAAAAGTTGCAGCTATAATTTCATCTGATTATTTTATTCCAAAATTAATTAAAAAAATTGAATTTTACATAGCTAATTGTATTGCTTGTATTCTTTCAGCACGAAAATTAGGTAAAAAAGAAGGATTCTTACATCCAATTGACAAAAGTGACCAACCTTTGCACACTTACCATATGGATCACGTTGGACCATTAGCAACTACGGCAAAGAATTATAAGCATATTTTTGTTGTAGTTGACGCTTTCACAAAATTTGTCTGGATATATCCAGTTAAAAGCACTAGTTCTGATGAAGTTCTGAAAAAACTTGAATCACAATCCAATATATTTGGTAACCCAGTTCGTATAGTTACGGACAGAGGCACGGCATTTACATCAAATGCTTTTACAGAATATTGTGCACAAAATAACATACAACATTTAACAATAACAACTGGTATACCGAGAGGTAATGGACAAGCTGAGCGTATTAATAAAACAATAATAGAAATATTAAGAAAATTATCCATCGAAGAACCACTTAAATGGTTTAAAAATGTGCCACGAGTTCAACGTTTAATTAACTCTACAATGAATCGAAGCATAAATAAAACGCCATTTGAAATTATGTTTGGTGTAGCGATGAAAAATTCAGAGGATCTAGAATTAGCCAAGAAACTAGATGAAGTGATGTTGGAAGAGTTCGAAAACGAAAGATTTGAAATGCGTCAGACAGCGAAAGCACAAATTAAAAAAGTACAACAAGAAAATGCAAAAAATTTTAATCGTAAACGTAAACCGTCTACAACATATAAATTAAATGATGTTGTGGCAATTCGAAGAACGCAATTTGGCGGTGGTTTAAAATTATGTCCTAAATTTCTAGGACCCTATAAAATTTCAAAAGTTAAAAGAAATGATCGTTATGACGTGACAAAAATTGGTGATCATGAGGGTCCAAACATAACATCATCAGCTGCAGATAGTATGAAACCGTGGATCACAACTAATGGTGATGATGTTATTAATTATTCATCAATAATTGAAGATGATGCGTCTGGGACAGACGAATAGCAGGATGGCCGATTTGTGGTATTCGTAATAAAAATACTCTCTTTTTTTTACTAACAACAATAAAATATAATTAATTTTCTAGAGTACAAATAATCCACTCAATTATTTTTCAATTAGTTCGTGATTAGATCTGAAAAGAGTTAAGTAGTCAAGATTGTATTATTTTTGTGAAAAGCATTAACTATTATCTTCTTATTTTTTTATATATAAACTTTAATAAATTTTGAATTCTTTTTTTTATATTAAGTATATTGAATTAAACAAAAATCGTTTTTTTATTTAATAAAGATTTTTCTTCAAATTAAGAACCCACATATATATATATATTAGATTTATAACTACTATAATTGTTTTTTGAAAATGACAGTTCCTTTTTTTGTTATTTTTTATATTAGATTTGTTATTTTTTATATTAGATTTATAACTACTATAACTATATTCGTTTTTGAAAATGAAGAATTCAGCTCCTTTTTTTATATATATATTAGATTTATAACTACTATTGTCGTTTTTTGAAAATGAACAATTCAGTTCCTTTTTTATTAGTATAGTAATATTTAAATATTAGAATTATATATATATTAGATTTATAACTACTATAATAGTTTTTGAAAATGAAGAATTCAGTTCCTTTTTTTATATATATATATTAGATTTATAACTATACTATATTCGTTTTTGAAAATGAATAATTCAGTTCCTTTTTTTATATACATATATATATATTAGATTTATAACTACTATAATCGTTTTTGAAAATGAAGAATTCAGTTCATTTTTTTATATATATATATATATTAGATTTATAACTACTATAATTGTTTTTTGAAAATGACAGTTCCTTTTTTTGTTATTTTTTATATTAGATTTGTTATTTTTTATATTAGATTTATAACTACTATATTCGTTTTTGAAAATGAAGAATTCAGCTCCTTTTTTATATATATATTAGATTTATAACTACTATTGTCGTTTTTTGAAAATGAGCAATTCAGTTCCTTTTTTATTAGTATAGTAATATTTAAATATTTAGAATTATAAAGAAAACATTAATATTAATTTTATGAAAATGAAAATTCAGTTCCTTTTTTTATTAATTTAATGCTGGAAAAAATCTGGTAACCCTGTTACTGCGGTGTTGAAGTGGAAGAGCTTCTTGAAAAAATTAGTTACATTTTCGTTACATTTTTAAAGTGATATTTGTGAAAAAATCCACATATATCAAGACAAGAATCGTCATATATTGAAGTGGTTGAAAGATATACCATAATAAAGAGGTAATTTCAGTAAGTAAAATTTATATAATGCGTCATTATTACAATAAAAAAACAACAAAGAGGGTCAAAGTCCAACAATAAAATAAATTATAAAATCATATGAATTACAATATTGAGTTATAACAAAAAACACTTTTAAATAAATTGTGAATTAATAAATAAATGGAAATAGTACATTAATAACAATATCAATCGATATAATAATAGGTGGTGGTGGTGCAAATTAATCTTTTTGAATATTAAGTATACAAATTTAAAAAAATATCATATTTGACATTTTAATTCAAAACATTGCTAAACCTTTCGCCAGTGCGCATTAATATATGTCTAACTAAAATACTGATTATTGAAATAAACTTTAAATTAATTTCGCTGTAAGCAAGTACACAAATCACAATTCAAACTGGACGAAGAAATAAACACAGTAACTGCTGCCAATAGTGTCAAAACAAAAAGAACTCGATTAGATTTGTCACCTGAAATATCAGCTGAGCAAAATAAAAAAGCTAAAAATATGGAGGATCTAGATGTAAATAGCGAAGATCCAGTAGGTAATATGCCACTTAAAATTTTACTAAGTGCTTTTGAAAATATGCTTAAGAATACTTTAGCTGATGTGTCATTAAATTTAGCTAAAACAAATGAAAATGTAGAAGCACTGCAGAAAGAAAATCAAAAATTGAAAAGTTTGGCGTGGAATTAAAAAAAGGACAATTAAAGGAAAAAAACCGTATAGAAATTTTAGATGGAATTTCGAGGAAACATAATCTGGTTTTCACTGGAATTAAAACTGCTGCAGATCCACAAATGGAAATTCAAAAATTATGTGCAGAAATCTTACAAATTACGGGAAATGTATGTATAAATAGCGCAAAAAAAATTATGATAAAAATGGTACAATGAGCGTAAAAGTTGAATTTTCAGACCAACGTATGGTGGGCACAGTTTTGAAGTCAACAAAATTGTTAAAAAATTCCAAAATTTAAGTGAACAAAGATCTTACAAAGGAAGCTAGAACTAGAAGAAATGCATTTATACAGCTAAGGAATGAAATATTAAAAATGATAAATCAAAACTCATTGTTATCAGAGGAGATAGAATGAGAATTGATAATTCGTGTTTTTATTGGAAGTTGGGCGCTATTATGTACGATGGTCGTGAAGGAAAAAATGAATTATATAAACTTTATAGCAATAGTGTAGATATTATAAACATAGATTTGAATTTTAATAATTTGATTGTATTATATAACTTGAATAAAAATAAAACTAATTAGCATTTTGTCGTCTGTGGTGGAGAATTTAGTAGTAGTATTAGTAAGAATTTAGAAAGTAGGAATGAAATAATTAATAATAAGGAATTAAAAAGTAGTTTAGAAATATTTAATGAACTAAAAAATGAAAATGTACTTAATACACAATTAAATGAAAACAGTAGCATTTGTAATAAAATATAAAATAAGAATGTATTGGTTAATATAAATGAAACTGAAAATAACACTGAATTAATAAATGAAAATATTTTAAAAATAAATGAATTAAAGAATAAAAATAAATTTAATGCAGTAAAAAATAAAAATACATCTTTAAATATTTTATCATATAATGTGCATGGTATGGCAAATAAATTTCTTTTAAAAAGAAAAAATTTAGTCAGACTTTTACAAAATTTTTATATGTTGATATGAAAATTTTGTATTGAAATGAAATGAAAACTCTCGTTATTTATATTTTATAACAAATATATATCTTTTTTATTTACAATTTTGTTTAAGAATATTATAATAATTATAAAATATAATAATAATAAAGAAAATTAAAATTTTGTTGTAATTCATTATTGTTTGGAACTCATGTTGTAATGCAGGAATTCTTATGCCACGTCACATCACATCGCGTGTACATAAAAAATAAAATAATATTAATAATATATAACAAAAAATTATAATTATTAATAATTAATACTGATATTTCAGTTTAAAATAAAAAATTAGCTAAAAAATTAATATCAAAATTAATAGGAACATTTCATTTCATATATTGCATATATTATATATTTATTTTTTATATAGTAAAAATAAATATATAACCAATAATTTTTAAAAATAATAACAAAATAAAAGGAACATTTAGTTTTCTACATGCTAACTAATAACTACATAAAAAATAAAAATAAGAATAACAAGTGACTTTTCAGTCACATATATCAAAAAAGCAATAACAAAATAAAAAAAAGCAATAATAAAATTAAAAGCGATATTTCAGTCTTATAATTAATAAATTAAAATGCTTACGCTTTAATTATTATTTTTAATTATTTTTAATATAATATTATTATAGTTTTTTTTTATTAATTAATTAATTTTAACTTGGATGGATAACCTTAATTATATATATAATTTTTTTTTTTCCAAATAATTATAAATTCGACAACTAGGAGAAAAGCCGATGTAAATATACATATATTTATCAATTACAAAAAAAGAAAAAAAACAATATTTTTTAATATATTTGATAATAAAAACCTCTGAGAGTTAACTTTTAGGAATTGTTTTTTTTTTTGTGTATTTTTACAAAAAAATATGTAATTTTATAATATGAATCAACAAAACATACAAATTACAAATTGAATATTAGTTTTTTTTTTAATATAATATAATATTTTAATTTTAATTTTCGTACTTTATTTGGTTATCTATATGTTAATATAATTTCTTCTCCCTAAATAAGCGCCAAATAATTATAATAATAATATTTACTGTTTTTTTTTTTAATTTTACAAATTTAATTTTTTTTAATCAATTTTATAATAACAGTCTTTTTCATTATGAGGTTTTATTTTCTTTTAGAAATCTAGTTTGTATTTTATTATTTATTATTGTTCATTATTATTGTACATCGGCACGTTTATGTTCACTAAGTGCACGAACTGTACCAGTATCAGCAGGTAAATAAAATTTTCGTCAAATTAATGATTTATCTTTGTTGCGTTCATTAGTGGGCAGGCAATCAGATCTACAAATAGCACGAATCCACTTTAAATTTAATTCCTTATCTTTAGGAAATCCAAAAGTTGGAATTGATGGTGCAGAAGGAACATAATTTGATCTACACCCCTGCACCACACAATGTCTCGGCATTATAAAATCCAACAAAAAAACTTATATTAAAAAAATTGCACTTAATTATGTATACCTATAGGTAATTTAAATTGCTTTTAGCACACTTATTTATTATTAAAAATTAAATTATTATTAAAAACTATCAAAATATATAGTTTGTTTTTATTTACAAAAAAAAATATATATTTTTTAGGTTCGAATTTGTGCTAATTTTTATCACATAAATTACACTAGAAATACACAATGCCCGCACAATTTTTTTAGATTAATTTAATCTATTATTATTTAATAACACTTTTAACTACTTTTAGGTTTTGAATAATTATTATTTACCTATTATATTTAACTTTTGCTTACGAACATTCAGCGCTTGGTATTACCGGCATTTAATTTTGACGTATAATATTATAATTTCTGTGACTACAAATTTCTGCGCATGTATTGTAATGACACGGCTTTTAGTAGTGTTGGTTTGGGATGAAGTGATCAATATTAACTCAAATTTGGTTGAAAATAGAGTGTCGAAAGATAAGATAGTAAACAGAAAAAATGGAAAAATTTTATTAATTTCTGCAATGTTTATTCTATGATTATATTGAATGGTAGGGCTAAAGGAGATCTTTCTGGAGAATTTACGTATGTATCGTTAGTGGGTGAGTCCGTGAATGATATATGTGCAGTTTCGCATGAATTATTGGCACTGGTAGATGAATATCAAATTCATGAACAAATTTGTTTTGATCATTTTCCGATAAGTTTAAAATTGCAGTTGAGTATGTCGCGTGCCAATGAAAGGTGTCTGAAACTATTACCTAAACTAAGATGGAAAGAAGAAAATTTGATATCATATAAAATGGATTTGGAACAGCAAATTAGTAATGCCGGTATGACATTGTATTGTAAATTTGATATTTTTCAGAAACTATCCATTTAGAGCGAGAGGTAAAATTTCGTATATTACAAAATATATGAGTGCGAGTAACAAGCTATATTCTAAACAAATCATTTTTGTCAAAAAAAAATCCCCAAAAAAACCGCAAAATTTCTATGTCACTAATGATTTACCGCTGTGTAGCATCAACAAAACCATTTCTGTCCAAAAAAATTTAAAAATAAAAAATTTAAGTCGGCAATAAAAGATAATATTTATGGAAGGGCTAGTGGAGGCGGTATTGTGGCCCTGCAGGCTCTGAACTTTGGTTGAAGGAAAAATCACATTGGATAAATTCCAATAGGATTATCCTTAAACAGCCATATATAAAAATGAAAACATAGCCAACAGGTTATGTTGGTACATTTTCTCAGCTTGTTATTTTTCTTCTTAGCACCTAAAACTTAGAAAAAATTATAAAATAAATAAAAATGGAAAATTACCTGTTTCCGAAATGTCCGTCCGCTGTCTTAAAAAAATAAAAAAATTAAAAAATCCAATAAATTTAAATAGATAGTAAAAGCCATCATGGTGGCTGAAATATTTTTTTTATTGATTTTTTGTCTATATGACATTTAGAAAAGTCATTTAGACATTTAAATTATATTTTCGCCGCAAAGGCCAATTTCCATCTGTTGGTGAGAACCCAAAGCGAATAAATTTCCACCGGGCAGGCCTTAAATTCCGAATCGGTTGGAGACAGGCGAAGATGCTATTTTTTTTATTTGGGAAGGCGGAAATAGGAAAATGAAAAAAAAGAACGTGTTTCGGGGAGTCGAAAAGGTTATATCGAGGAGATCAGACGTGAAAAAAAAAATGGAAGTAAATTTTTTTTGGATTTTTTTTCTGTATGTAACAGAAAGTATTTAAAATTGCGGGAAATTAACAAAATTCCGGAAAATTAAACAAAAAAAAAAACGGATGAATAATTTTCCTGTAAATTGAAATCAAAAATATTGGATACTTGGCTGTAAATAAAAAGGAAAATATAACCTTTTTTTTTGTTTTTTGGTTTTGCTGAAATCAAAAGCAAAAATATAAAAATATTAAGAAGAAAAATCGAGAGTTGGTGGTCGTCCGAGCTACTGGTCGACCGGGAGGAAAAAGTTGGAAAAGCTGGTTGGCGAGGTTCGAGGTTCCAGAGCATCTATAATTCCAGAGAAATATTTATATACCGGAAAATTTAAATACAATATTTAAATATAAATTGAATATTTATGATATTTAAATTTAATTACAATTAAAGTGTCGTCCCACAGCGGTGGAAACGATATTCATGATATCTAATTTTTTTATTGTACAGTAGCGTAATTTGGAAATGGATTTATTATTTTTTTTTGCTTTTTATTTTATGATTTTGTAGAATTAAATATAATTAGTAGAGTAGTTTAAATTGATTTTGATTTTTTTTAATTTTTTTTTTTGGTTCAGTGGTGTAATTAATTTTTTTGTAGTAATTATTTATTTTTTTTATTTTTTTTTTGGATTTCTTTTTATTAGTAGATGGTGGTAGTTTTTTTTTATCATAAAATCAAATAAACTTTAAATTTTAGCGGACTATCCCGACATGTCAGGACAGCACCGTGCTAAACAAGGTATGTTTAGCATCTTAATAAGGGAAATCCATGTTGGATTTTGTTGCATATTATATAATAAAAATAAAAAATTAAAAAAACAAAAAAAAGATAAATTAAATTTGTTTAATAAAGACGGAACACCACCGTGAATCACATAGAGAAAAAAAAATATCAGTTTGTTTTTAATTATATTTAGATATTGTTTTTAGGTTGTTTAGCTGGGCTTAACATGTCTGGCTAAGGCCACCACACCATCCATGGATTGATGACATCAGGCCGTATTTTCCCTATTCCCTTCCCTTGGTTTTGGTGATTTGATTTGCAGGTAGGATCGATTGGTCGACTCACGCCCCACAGACTGAGCTAAGCTGGCAAACAGGATTAAATCCCAATCGGTCCTTGAAACTTTCAAGGTTTTATTTTAGAAATTCGGTCTTGCTCCTTGGTGGTCCGCGGTTGTGGATCACTCAAGACCTGGCGCCCACATTATTGAAAACCTTGGAAGTTTCCAAATCGCGTCTCCTCCGCAATATCGTGAAGTAACCAGACTCACTTGGTTTTGTTAATTTTTGTTGTTAATTTTTTTTTTGTATTTAAAATTTTTGTTACATTTAGTTCAGTTGCGCTCCAAATTTTTTTTTGTTGAGTGGGCCAAAATTTTAATATTTGGTCGAAGTGTGTAATGGTGCACGGGTACCATTGCCACCCCACAAATAAAATTTAAATTAAAAATTAACAGGCCAAAGCCAAGTGGTGTCCTCCGGTTCTGTTGCAATTTGTCAACCGAACTGTGCGGTGTTACAGTATTTATGGGTACGTTTCAACCCTATATAAAAAAATATAAAAATTGATTTTTGCCGAAGGAATAACATTGACATTTTGACAATTACATGCTCTCAAGACCATTTCTATACAATCCCAATGTATGTAAGATGTGAATATTGGAACGAAGAATTTGAAAAAGTTAAAAATATCGTAGGTGAATATGAGCTAAATAAATCAATTATTATTGGTGATCTAAATGTAAGCATTGGTGAACAGCAAGAGATTTGTGATGAAGTGATCAATATTAACACAAATTTGGTTGAAAGGTTGAAAAAAAGAATATTGAAATAAATACCATCAAACAAGCCGATTGTAGATTATGGAAAACCATCCGGATGTCAAGAATTACTGCATCAGTTGCAGGTGAAGTTGTAAAAAGAATGAAGTCCGGGAAAAATTTACAATCTATTTGTAAACGCATTTTTAACCCAGTTAGTTTAAAGTTCCTGCAGTTCTCCATGGTCGTAGAACTGAACCCATTGCATTTAAAGCTTATTGTGATATGGCGAAACATTTAAATATTCGAAAATGTGGTATTTTTATTGATCCAGATATAAATTTTCTTGCTGCATCTCCTGATGGAATCGATATTAATAACGAATTTATAATTGATATTAAGTGTCCTTATAAAGCAATTAATAGTATAAATTAAGTTATATTAAAAATAATAAATTATTAAAAAACCACAATTACTACTATCAAGTTCAAATGCAAATGCATATAACCAAAACAAAAATGTTCCATTTTTTTAGTTTATAGTGCTAACGTAAGGTTTATCCATATCGATACTATTTGGTATAATGATATTCTTGTTAAGGATTGTATTAGTCAAATAGTGTAATTTTACAAAAATATATTTTGTCCAGAATACATAAAAAACAATTGGCTGTGATTTTGATGTAGAATTATAAAAAAACTTTAAACTTTAGTATTTGCTTTATGAAAATGAAGAATTCAGTTCCCTTTTTTGTTAGTTTTATATTAGCTTTATAACTACTATATTCGTTTTTGAAAGTGAAGAATTCAGTTTCTTTTTTTATATATATATTAGATTTATAACTACTATAATAGTTTTTGAAAATGAGCAATTCAGTTCCTTTTTTATTAGTATAGCAATATTTAAATATTAGAATTATAAAGAAAACATTAATATTAATTTTATGAAAATGAAAATTCAGTTCCTCTTTTTTATTATTTTATATATAATTTAATGCTGGAAAAAATCTGGTAACCCTGTTACTGCGGTGTTGAAGTCGAAGAGCTCCGTGAAAAAATTAGTTTTCTTTTGGTTCATTACATTTTTAAAGTGATATTTGTGCAAAAATCCACATATATCAAGACAAGAATCGTCATATATTGAAGTGGTTGAAAGATATACCATAATAAAGAGGTAATTTCAGTAAGTAAAATTTATATAATGCGTCATTATTACAATAAAAAAACATCAAAGAGGGTCAAAGTCCAACAATAAAATAAATTATAAAATCATATGAATTACAATATTGAATTATAACAAAAAACACTTTTAAATAAATTGTGAATTAATAAATAAATGGAAATAGTACATTAATAACAATATCAATCGATATAATAATAGCTGGTGGTGGAAATTAATCTTTTTGAATATTAAGTATACAAATTTAAAAAATATCATATTTGGCATTTTAATTCAAAACATTGGTAAAGCTTTCGCCAGTGCGCATTAATATGTCTAACTAAAATACTGATTATTGAAATAAACTTTAAATTAATTTCGCTGTAAGCAAGTACACAAACCACAATTCAAACTGGACGAAGAAATAAACACAGTAACTGCTGCCAATAGTGTCAAAACAAAAAGAACTCGATTAGATTTGTCACCTGAAATATCAGCTGAGCAAAATAAAAATGCTAAAAATATGGAGGATCTAGATGTAAATAGCGAAGATCCAGTATGTAATATGCCACTTCAAATTTTACTAAGTGCTTTTGAAAATCTGCTTAAGAATACTTTAGCTGATGTGTCATTAAATTTAGCTAAAACAAATGAAAATGTAGAAGCACTGCAGAAAGAAAATCAAAAATTGAAAAGTTTGGTCGTGGAATTAAAAAAAGAACAATTAGAGGAGAAAAACCGTATAGAAATTTTAGATGGAATTTCGAGGAAAAATAATCTGGTTTTCACTGGAATTAAAACTGCTGCAGATCCACAAATGGAAATTCAAAAATTATGTGCAGAAATCTTACAAATTACGGGAAATGTATGTATAAATAGCGCAAAAAAAATTATGATAAAAATGGTACAATGAGCGTAAAAGTTGAATTTTCAGAACGTATGATGGGCACAGTTTTGAAGTCAACAAAATTGTTAAAAAATTAGATTTATAACTACTATACCTAATCGTTTTTTGAAAATGAACAATTCAGTTCCTTTTTTATTAGTATAGCAATATTTAAATATTAGAATTATAAAGAAAACATTAATATTAATTTTATGAAAATGAAAATTCAGTTCCTTTTTTTTATTATTTTATATATAATTTAATGCTGGAAAAAATCTGGTAACCCTGTTACTGCGGTGTTGAAGTGGAAGAGCTCCGTGAAAAAATTAGTTTTCTTTTGGTTCATTACATTTTTAAAGTGATATTTGTGCAAAAATCCACATATATCAAGACAAGAATCGTCATATATTGAAGTGGTTGAAAGATATACCATAATAAAGAGGTAATTTCAAATTTCAAATTTTGCACTGATAGTCAGTAAGAAAAATTTATATAATGCGTCATTATTACAATAAAAAAAACAACAAAGAGGGTCAAAGTCCAACAATAAAATAAATTATAAAATCATATGAATTACAATATTGAATTATAACAAAAAACACTTTTAAATAAATTGTGAATTAATAAATAAATGGAAATAGTACATTAATAACAATATCAATCGATATAATAATAACTGGTGGTGGAAATTATTCTTTTTGAATATTAAGTATACAAATTTAAAAAATATCATATTTGACATTTTAATTCAAAACATTGGTAAAGCTTTCGCCAGTGCGCATTAATATGTCTAACTAAAATACTGATTATTGAAATAAACTTTAAATTAATTTCGCTGTAAGCAAGTACACAAACCACAATTCAAACTGGACGAAGAAATAAACACAGTAACTGCTGCCAATAGTGTCAAAACAAAAAGAACTCGATTAGATTTGTCACCTGAAATATCAGCTGAGCAAAATAAAAAAGCTAAAAATATGGAGGATTTAGATGTAAATAGCGAAGATCCAGTATGTAATATGCCACTTCAAATTTTACTAAGTGCTTTTGAAAATCTGCTTAAGAATACTTTAGCTGATGTGTCATTAAATTTAGCTAAAACAAATGAAAATGTAGAAGCACTGCAGAAAGAAAATCAAAAATTGAAAAGTTTGGTCGTGGAATTAAAAAAAGAACAATTAGAGGAAAAAAACCGTATAGAAATTTTAGATGGAATTTCGAGGAAACATAATCTGGTTTTCACTGGAATTAAAACTGCTGCAGATCCACAAATGGAAATTCAAAAATTATGTGCAGAAATCTTACAAATTACGGGAAATGTATGTATAAATAGCGCAAAAAAAATTATGATAAAAATGGTACAATGAGCGTAAAAGTTGAATTTTCAGAACGTATGGTGGGCACAGTTTTGAAGTCAACAAAATTGTTAAAAAATTCTAAAATTTCAGTGAATAAAGATCTTACAAAGGAAGCTAGAACTAGAAGAAATGCATTTATACAGCTAAGGAATGAAGTATTAAAAAATGATAAATCAAAACTCATTGTTATCAGAGGAGATAGAATGAGAATTGATAATTCGTATTTTTATTGGAAGTTGGGCGCTATTATGTACGATGGTCGAGAAGGAAAAAATGAATTATATAAACTTTATAGCAATAGTGTAGATATTATAAACATAGATTTGAATTTTAATAATTTGATTGTATTATATAACTTGAATAAAAATAAAACTAATTAGCATTTTGTCGTCTGTGGTGGAGAATTTAGTAGTAGTATTAGTAAGAATTTAGAAAGTAGGAATGAAATATTTAATAATAAGGAATTAAAAATAAGTTTAGAAATATTTAATGAACTAAAAAATGAAAATGTACTTAATACACAATTAAATGAAAACAGTAGCATTTGTAATAAAATATAAAATAAGAATGTATTGGTTAATATAAATGAAACTGAAAATAACACTGAATTAATAAATGAAAATATTTTAAAAATAAATGAATTAAAGAATAAAAATAAATTTAATGCAGTAAAAAATAAAAATTAATCTTTAAATATTTTATCATATAATGTGCATGGTATGGAAAAATAAATTTCTTTTCCCGCAATTTTTTGAATTTGTAAAGTCGTTCGATATATTTTTGCTGCATGAAACTCTTATTCTACCTGAACAGTTTGAAAGATATGTCAAATATTTCGGAGGATTTATTCTGGAATTTAAGCCGGCAATAAAAAATAATATTTATGGAAGGGCTAGTGGAGAAGGTATTTATCGGTACGTTTCAACTCTATATAAAAAAAATATAAAAATTGATTTTTGTCGAAGGAATAACGAAGGAATAAGGAATAATCCCAATGTATGTAAGAGGTAAATATTGGAACGAAGAATTTGAAAAAGTTAAAAATATCGTAGGTAAATATGAGCTAAATAAATCAATTATTATTTGTGATCTAAATGTAAGCATTGGTTAACAGCAAGAGATTTGTGATGAAGTGATCAATATTAACACAAATTTGGTTGAAAGGTTGAAAAAAAGAATATTGAAATAAATACCATCAAACAAGCCGATTGTAGATTATGGAAAACCGTCCGGATGTCAAGAATTACTGCATCAGTTGCAGGAGAAGTTGTAAAAAGAATGAAGTCCAGGAAAAATTTACAATCTATTTGTAAACGCATTTTTAACCCAGTTAGTTTAAAGTTCCTGCAGTTCTCCATGGTCGTAGAACTGAACCCATTGCATTTAATGCTTATTGTGATATGGTAAAACATTTAAATATTCGAAAATGTGGTATTTTTATTGATCCAGATATAAATTTTCTTGCTGCATCTCCTGATGGAATTGACATTAATAACGAATTTATAATTGATATTAAGTGTCCTTATAAAAGCAATTAATAGTATAAATTAAGTTATATTAAAAATAATAAATTATTAAAAAACTACAATTACTACTATATCAAGTACAAATGCAAATGCATATAACCAAAACAAAAATGTGCCATTTTTTAGTATATAGTGCTAACGTAGGGTTTATCCATATCGAAACTATTTGGTATAATGATATTTTTGTTAAGGATTGTATTAGTCAAATAGTGTTATTTTACAAAAATATATTTTTTCAAAATACATAAAAAACAAATGGTTGAGATTTTGATGTAGAATTATAAAAAAATTTTAAACTTTAGTATTTGCTTTATGAAAATGAAGAATTCAGTTCCCTTTTTTGTTAGTTTTATATTAGCTTTATAACTACTATATTCGTTTTTGAAAATGAAGAATTCAGTTCCTTTTTTTATATATATATTAGATTTATAACTACTATAATAGTTTTTGAAAATGAAGAATTCAGTTCCTTTTTTTATATATATATATTAGATTTATAACTATACTATATTCGTTTTTGAAAATGAATAATTCAGTTCCTTTTTTTTATATACATATATATATATTAGATTTATAACTACTATAATCGTTTTTGAAAATGAAGAATTCAGTTCCTTTTTTTATATATATATATATATTAGATTTATAACTACTATAATTGTTTTTTGAAAATGACAGTTCCTTTTTTTGTTATTTTTTATATTAGATTTGTTATTTTTTATATTAGATTTATAACTACTATATTCGTTTTTGAAAATGAAGAATTCAGCTCCTTTTTTATATATATATTAGATTTATAACTACTATTGTCGTTTTTTGAAAATGAGCAATTCAGTTCCTTTTTTATTAGTATAGTAATATTTAAATATTTAGAATTATAAAGAAAACATTAATATTAATTTTATGAAAATGAAAATTCAGTTCCTTTTTTTATTAATTTAATGCTGGAAAAAATCTGGTAACCCTGTTACTGCGGTGTTGAAGTGGAAGAGCTTCTTGAAAAAATTAGTTTTCTTTTGGTTCATTACATTTTTAAAGTGATATTTGTGAAAAAATCCACATATATCAAGACAAGAATCGTCATATATTGAAGTGGTTGAAAGATATACCATAATAAAGAGGTAATTTCAGTAAGTAAAATTTATATAATGCGTCATTATTACAATAAAAAAACAACAAAGAGGGTCAAAGTCCAACAATAAAATAAATTATAAAATCATATGAATTACAATATTGAGTTATAACAAAAAACACTTTTAAATAAATTGTGAATTAATAAATAAATGGAAATAGTACATTAATAACAATATCAATCGATATAATAATAGGTGGTGGTGGTGCAAATTAATCTTTTTGAATATTAAGTATACAAATTTAAAAAAATATCATATTTGACATTTTAATTCAAAACATTGGTAAAGCTTTCGCCAGTGCGCATTAATATGTCTAACTAAAATACTGATTATTGAAATAAACTTTAAATTAATTTCGCTGTAAGCAAGTATACAAACCACAATTCAAACTGGACGAAGAAATAAACACAGTAACTGCTGCCAATAGTGTCAAAACAAAAAGAACTCGATTAGATTTGTCACCTGAAATATCAGCTGAGCAAAATAAAAAAGCTAAAAATATGGAGGATCTAGATGTAAATAGCGAAGATCCAGTAGGTAATATGCCACTTAAAATTTTACTAAGTGCTTTTGAAAATCTGCTTAAGAATACTTTAGCTGATGTGTCATTAAATTTAGCTAAAACAAATGAAAATGTAGAAGCACTGCAGAAAGAAAATCAAAAATTGAAAAGTTTGGCGTGGAATTAAAAAAAGGACAATTAAAGGAAAAAAACCGTATAGAAATTTTAGATGGAATTTCGAGGAAACATAATCTGGTTTTCACTGGAATTAAAACTGCTGCAGATCCACAAATGGAAATTCAAAAATTATGTGCAGAAATCTTACAAATTACGGGAAATGTATGTATAAATAGCGCAAAAAAAAATTATGATAAAAATGGTACAATGAGCGTAAAAGTTGAATTTTCAGACCAACGTATGGTGGGCACAGTTTTGAAGTCAACAAAATTGTTAAAAAATTCCAAAATTTAAGTGAACAAAGATCTTACAAAGGAAGCTAGAACTAGAAGAAATGCATTTATACAGCTAAGGAATGAAATATTAAAAATGATAAATCAAAACTCATTGTTATCAGAGGAGATAGAATGAGAATTGATAATTCGTGTTTTTATTGGAAGTTGGGCGCTATTATGTACGATGGTCGTGAAGGAAAAAATGAATTATATAAACTTTATAGCAATAGTGTAGATATTATAAACATAGATTTGAATTTTAATAATTTGATTGTATTATATAACTTGAATAAAAATAAAACTAATTAGCATTTTGTCGTCTGTGGTGGAGAATTTAGTAGTAGTATTAGTAAGAATTTAGAAAGTAGGAATGAAATAATTAATAATAAGGAATTAAAAAGTAGTTTAGAAATATTTAATGAACTAAAAAATGAAAATGTACTTAATACACAATTAAATGAAAACAGTAGCATTTGTAATAAAATATAAAATAAGAATGTATTGGTTAATATAAATGAAACTGAAAATAACACTGAATTAATAAATGAAAATATTTTAAAAATAAATGAATTAAAGAATAAAAATAAATTTAATGCAGTAAAAAATAAAAATAAATCTTTAAATATTTTATCATATAATGTGCATGGTATGGCAAATAAATTTCTTTTAAAAAGAAAAAATTTAGTCAGACTTTTTTACAAAATTTTTATATGTTGATATGAAAATTTTGTATTGAAATGAAATGAAAACTCTCGTTATTTATATTTTATAACAAATATATATCTTTTTTATTTACAATTTTGTTTAAGAATATTATAATAATTATAAAATATAATAATAATAAAGAAAATTAAAATTTTGTTGTAATTCATTATTGTTTGGAACTCATGTTGTAATGCAGGAATTCTTATGCCACGTCACATCACATCGCGTGTACATAAAAAATAAAATAATATTAATAATATATAACAAAAAATTATAATTATTAATAATTAATACTGATATTTCAGTTTAAAATAAAAAAATAGCTAAAAAATTAATAACAAAATTAATAGGAACATTTCATTTCATATATTGCATATATTATATATTTATTTTTTATATAGTAAAAATAAATATATAACCAATAATTTTTAAAAATAATAACGAAATAAAAGGAACATTTAGTTTTGTACATGCTAACTAATAACTACATAAAAAATAAAAATAAGAATAACAAGTGACTTTTCAGTCACATATATCAAAAAAGCAATAACAAAATAAAAAAAAGCAATAATAAAATTAAAAGCGATATTTCAGTCTTATAATTAATAAATTAAAATGCTTACGCTTTAATTATTATTTTTAATTATTTTTAATATAATATTATTATAGTTTTTTTTTATTAATTAATTAATTTTAACTTGGATGGATAACCTTAATTATATATATAATTTTTTTTTTTTACAAATAATTATAAATTCGACAACTAGGAGAAAAGCCGATGTAAATATACATATATTTATCAATTACAAAAAAAAAAAAAACAATATTTTTTAATATATTTGATAATAAAAACCTCTGAGAGTTAACTTTTAGGAATTGTTTTTTTTTTGTGTATTTTTACAAAAAAATATGTAATTTTATAATATGAATTAACAAAACATACAAATTACAAATTGAATATTAGTTTTTTTTTTAATATAATATAATATTTTAATTTTAATTTTCGTACTTTATTTGGTTATCTATATGTTAATATAATTTCTTCTCCCTAAATAAGCGCCAAATAATTATAATAATAATATTTACTGTTTTTTTTTTTAATTTTACAAATTTAATTTTTTTTAATCAATTTTATAATAACAGTCTTTTTCATTCTGAGGTTTTATTTTCTTTTAGAAATCTAGTTTGTATTTTATTATTTATTATTGTTCATTATTATTGTACATCGGCACGTTTATGTTCACTAAGTGCACGAACTGTACCAGTTAAATCAAATTTTCGTCAAATTAATGATTTATCTTTGTTGCGTTCATTAGTGGGCAGGCAATCAGATCTACAAATAGCACGAATCCACTTTAAATTTAATTCCTTATCTTTAGGAAATCCAAAAGTTGGAATTGATGGTGCAGAAGGAACATAATTTGATCTACAACCCTGCACCACACAATGTCTCGGCATTATAAAATCCAACAAAAAAACTTATATTAAAAAAATTGCACTTAATTATGTATACCTATAGGTAATTTAAATTGCTTTTAGCACACTTATTTATTATTAAAAATTAAATTATTATTAAAAACTATCAAAATATATAGTTTGTTTTTATTTACAAAAAAAATATATATTTTTTAGGTATCACATAAATTACACTAGAAATACACAATGCCCGCACAATTTTTTTCACAATCTATTATTATTTAATAACACTTTTAACTACTTTTAGGTTTTGAATAATTATTATTTACCTATTATATTTAACTTTTGCTTACGAACATTCAGCGCTTGGTATTACCGGCATTTAATTTTGACGTATAATATTATAATTTCTGTGACTACAAATTTCTGCGCATGTATTGTAATGACACGGCTTTTAGTAGTGTTGGTTTGGGATGAAGTCAGCTCCTTTTTTATATATATATTAGATTTATAACTACTATTGTCGTTTTTTGAAAATGAGCAATTCAGTTCCTTTTTTATTAGTATAGTAATATTTAAATATTTAGAATTATAAAGAAAACATTAATATTAATTTTATGAAAATGAAAATTCAGTTCCTTTTTTTATTAATTTAATGCTGGAAAAAATCTGGTAACCCTGTTACTGCGGTGTTGAAGTGGAAGAGCTTCTTGAAAAAATTAGTTTTCTTTTGGTTCATTACATTTTTAAAGTGATATTTGTGAAAAAATCCACATATATCAAGACAAGAATCGTCATATATTGAAGTGGTTGAAAGATATACCATAATAAAGAGGTAATTTCAGTAAGTAAAATTTATATAATGCGTCATTATTACAATAAAAAAACAACAAAGAGAGTCAAAGTCCAACAATAAAATAAATTATAAAATCATATGAATTACAATATTGAATTATAACAAAAAACACTTTTAAATAAATTGTGAATTAATAAATAAATGGAAATAGTACATTAATAACAATATCAATCGATATAATAATAGCTGGTGGTGGAAATTAATCTTCTTGAATATTAAGTATACAAATTTAAAAAATATTATATTTGGCATTTTAATTCAAAACATTGGTAAAGCTTTCGCCAGTGCGCATTAATATGTCTAACTAAAATACTGATTATTGAAATAAACTTTAAATTAATTTCGCTGTAAGCAAGTACACAAACCACAATTCAAACTGGACGAAGAAATAAACACAGTAACTGCTGCCAATAGTGTCAAAACAAAAAGAACTCGATTAGATTTGTCACCTGAAATATCAGCTGAGCAAAATAAAAAAGCTAAAAATATGGAGGATCTAGATGTAAATAGCGAAGATCCAGTAGGTAATATGCCACTTCAAATTTTACTAAGTGCTTTTGAAAATATGCTTAAGAATACTTTAGCTGATGTGTCATTAAATTTAGCTAAAACAAATGAAAATGTAGAAGCACTGCAGAAAGAAAATCAAAAATTGAAAAGTTTGGCGTGGAATTAAAAAAAGGACAATTAAAGGAAAAAAACCGTATAGAAATTTTAGATGGAATTTCGAGGAAACATAATCTGGTTTTCACTGGAATTAAAACTGCTGCAGATCCACAAATGGAAATTCAAAAATTATGTGCAGAAATCTTACAAATTACGGGAAATGTATGTATAAATAGCGCAAAAAAAAATTATGATAAAAATGGTACAATGAGCGTAAAAGTTGAATTTTCAGACCAACGTATGGTGGGCACAGTTTTGAAGTCAACAAAATTGTTAAAAAATTCCAAAATTTAAGTGAACAAAGATCTTACAAAGGAAGCTAGAACTAGAAGAAATGCATTTATACAGCTAAGGAATGAAATATTAAAAATGATAAATCAAAACTCATTGTTATCAGAGGAGATAGAATGAGAATTGATAATTCGTGTTTTTATTGGAAGTTGGGCGCTATTATGTACGATGGTCGTGAAGGAAAAAATGAATTATATAAACTTTATAGCAATAGTGTAGATATTATAAACATAGATTTGAATTTTAATAATTTGATTGTATTATATAACTTGAATAAAAATAAAACTAATTAGCATTTTGTCGTCTGTGGTGGAGAATTTAGTAGTAGTATTAGTAAGAATTTAGAAAGTAGGAATGAAATAATTAATAATAAGGAATTAAAAAGTAGTTTAGAAATATTTAATGAACTAAAAAATGAAAATGTACTTAATACACAATTAAATGAAAACAGTAGCATTTGTAATAAAATATAAAATAAGAATGTATTGGTTAATATAAATGAAACTGAAAATAACACTGAATTAATAAATGAAAATATTTTAAAAATAAATTAATTAAAGAATAAAAATAAATTTAATGCAGTAAAAAATAAAAATAAATCTTTAAATATTTTATCATATAATGTGCATGGTATGGCAAATAAATTTCTTTTAAAAAGAAAAAATTTAGTCAGACTTTTTTACAAAATTTTTATATGTTGATATGAAAATTTTGTATTGAAATGAAATGAAAACTCTCGTTATTTATATTTTATAACAAATATATATCTTTTTTATTTACAATTTTGTTTAAGAATATTATAATAATTATAAAATATAATAATAATAAAGAAAATTAAAATTTTGTTGTAATTCATTATTGTTTGGAACTCATGTTGTAATGCAGGAATTCTTATGCCACGTCACATCACATCGCGTGTACATAAAAAATAAAATAATATTAATAATATATAACAAAAAATTATAATTATTAATAATTAATACTGATATTTCAGTTTAAAATAAAAAATTAGCTAAAAAATTAATAACAAAATTAATAGGAACATTTCATTTCATATATTATATATTTATTTTTTATATAGTAAAAATAAATATATAACCAATAATTTTTAAAAATAATAACAAAATAAAAGGAACATTTAGTTTTGTACATGCTAACTAATAACTACATAAAAAATAAAAATAAGAATAACAAGTGACTTTTCAGTCACATATATCAAAAAAGCAATAACAAAATAAAAAAAAGCAATAATAAAATTAAAAGCGATATTTCAGTCTTATAATTAATAAATTAAAATGCTTACGCTTTAATTATTATTTTTAATTATTTTTAATATAATATTATTATAGTTTTTTTTTATTAATTAATTAATTTTAACTTGGATGGATAACCTTAATTATATATATAATTTTTTTTTTTTACAAATAATTATAAATTCGACAACTAGGAGAAAAGCCGATGTAAATATACATATATTTATCAATTACAAAAAAAAAAAAAAACAATATTTTTTAATATATTTGATAATAAAAACCTCTGAGAGTTAACTTTTAGGAATTGTTTTTTTTTGTGTATTTTTACAAAAAAATATGTAATTTTATAATATGAATCAACAAAACATACAAATTACAAATTGAATATTAGTTTTTTTTTTAATATAATATAATATTTTAATTTTAATTTTCGTACTTTAATTGGTTATCTATATGTTAATATAATTTCTTCTCCCTAAATAAGCGCCAAATAATTATAATAATAATATTTACTGTTTTTTTTTTTTAATTTTACAAATTTAATTTTTTTTAATCAATTTTATAATAACAGTCTTTTTCATTCTGAGGTTTTATTTTCTTTTAGAAATCTAGTTTGTATTTTATTATTTATTATTGTTCATTATTATTGTACATCGGCACGTTTATGTTCACTAAGTGCACGAACTGTACCAGTATCAGCAGGTAAATCAAATTTTCGTCAAATTAATGATTTATCTTTGTTGCGTTCCTTAGTGGGCAGGCAATCAGATCTACAAATAGCACGAATCCACTTTAAATTTAATTCCTTATCTTTAGGAAATCCAAAAGTTGGAATTGATGGTGCAGAAGGAACATAATTTGATCTACAACCCTGCACCACACAATGTCTCGGCATTATAAAATCCAACAAAAAAACTTATATTAAAAAAATTGCACTTAATTATGTATACCTATAGGTAATTTAAATTGCTTTTAGCACACTTATTTATTATTAAAAATTAAATTATTATTAAAAACTATCAAAATATATAGTTTGTTTTTATTTACAAAAAAAAATATATATTTTTTAGGTATCACATAAATTACACTAGAAATACACAATGCCCGCACAATTTTTTTCACAATCTATTATTATTTAATAACACTTTTAACTACTTTTAGGTTTTGAATAATTATTATTTACCTATTATATTTAACTTTTGCTTACGAACATTCAGCGCTTGGTATTACCGGCATTTAATTTTGACGTATAATATTATAATTTCTGTGACTACAAATTTCTGCGCATGTATTGTAATGACACGGCTTTTAGTAGTGTTGGTTTGGGATGAAGTGATCAATATTAACTCAAATTTGGTTGAAAATAGAGTGTCGAAAGATAAGATAGTAAACAGAAAAAGGGGAAAAATTTTATTAATTTCTACAATGTTTATTCTATGATTATATTGAATGGTAGGGCTAAAGGAGATCTTTCTGGAGAATTTACGTATGTATCGTTAGTGGGTGAGTCCGTGAATGATATATGTGCAGTTTCGCATGAATTATTGGCACTGGTAGATGAATATCAAATTCATGAACAAATTTGTTTTGATCATTTTCCCGCAATTTTTTGAATTTGTAAAGTCGTTCGATATATTTTTGCTGCATGAAACTCTTATTCTACCTGAACAGTTCGAAAGATATGTAAAATATTTCGGAGGATTTATTCTGGAATTTAAGCCGGCAATAAAAAATAATATTTATGGAAGGGCTAGTGGAGGGGGTATTTATGGGTACGTTTCAACTCTATATAAAAAAATATAAAAATTGATTTTTGTCGAAGGAATAACATTGACATTTTGACAATTACATGCTCTCAAGACCATTTCTATATAATCCCAATGTATGTAAGAGGTGAATATTGGAACGAAGAATTTGAAAAAGTTAAAAATATCGTAGGTGAATATGAGCTAAATAAATCAATTATTATTGGTGATCTAAATGTAAGCATTGGTGAACAGCAAGAGATTTGTGATGAAGTGATCAATATTAACACAAATTTGGTTGAAAGGTTGAAAAAAAGAATATTGAAATAAATACCATCAAACAAGCCGATTGTAGATTATGGAAAACCGTCCGGATGTCAAGAATTACTGCATCAGTTGCAGGAGAAGTTGTAAAAAGAATGAAGTCCGGGAAAAATTTACAATCTATTTGTAAACGCATTTTTAACCCAGTTAGTTTAAAGTTCCTGCAGTTCTCCATGGTCGTAGAACTGAACCCATTGCATTTAATGCTTATTGTGATATGGTAAAACATTTAAATATTCTCGAAAATGTGGTATTTTTATTGATCCAGATATAAATTTTCTTGCTGCATCTCCTGATGGAATCGACATTAATAACGAATTTATAATTGATATTAAGTGTCCTTATAAAGCAATTAATAGTATAAATTAAGTTATATTAAAAATAATAAATTATTAAAAAACTACAATTACTACTATCAAGTACAAATGCAAATGCATATAACCAAAACAAAAATGTGCCATTTTTTAGTATATAGTGCTAACGTAGGGTTTATCCATATCGAAACTATTTGGTATAATGATATTTTTGTTAAGGATTGTATTAGTCAAATAGTGTTATTTTACAAAAATATATTTTGTCCAGAATACATAAAAAACAAATGGCTGTGATTTTGATGTAGAATTATAAAAAAATTTTAAACTTTAGTATCTGCTTTATGAAAATGAAGAATTCAGTTCCCTTTTTTGTTAGTTTTATATTAGCTTTATAACTACTATATTCGTTTTTGAAAATGAAGAATTCAGTTCCTTTTTTTATATATATATTAGATTTATAACTACTATAATAGTTTTTGAAAATGAAGAATTCAGTTCCTTTTTTTTATATATATATTAGATTTATAACTATACTATATTCGTTTTTGAAAATGAATAATTCAGTTCCTTTCTTTTATATACATATATATATATTAGATTTATAACTACTATAATCGTTTTTGAAAATGAAGAATTCAGTTCCTTTTTTTATATATATATATATATATATATATATATATATATATATATATATATATATATATATATATAGATATATATTATATTTATAACTACTATAATTGTTTTTTGAAAATGACAGTTCCTTTTTTTGTTATTTTTTATATTAGATTTGTTATTTTTTATATTAGATTTATAACTACTATATTCGTTTTTGAAAATGAAGAATTCAGCTCCTTTTTTTATATATATATTAGATTTATAACTACTATTGTCGTTTTTTGAAAATGAACAATTCAGTTCCTTTTTTATTAGTATAGTAATATTTAAATATTAGAATTATAAAGAAAACATTAATATTAATTTTATGAAAATGAAAATTCAGTTCCTTTTTTTATTACTTTATATATAATTTAATGCTGGAAAAAATCTGGTAACCCTGTTACTGCGGTGTTGAAGTGGAAGAGCTCCGTGAAAAAATTAGTTTTCTTTTGGTTCATTACATTTTTAAAGTGATATTTGTGCAAAAATCCACATATATCAAGACAAGAATCGTCATATATTGAAGTGGTTGAAAGATATACCATAATAAAGAGGTAATTTCAAATTTCAAATTTTGCACTGATAGTCAGTAAGAAAAATTTATATAATGCGTCATTATTACAATAAAAAAACAACAAAGAGGGTCAATAAAATAAATTATAAATAAAATAAATTATAAAATCATATGAATTACAATATTGAATTATAACAAAAAACACTTTTAAATAAATTGTGAATTAATAAATAAATGGAAATAGTACATTAATAACAATATCAATCGATATAATAATAACTGGTGGTGGAAATTAATCTTTTTGAATATTAAGTATACAAATTTAAAAAAATATCATATTTGACATTTTAATTCAAAACATTGGTAAAGCTTTCGCCAGTGCGCATTAATATGTCTAACTAAAATACTGATTATTGAAATAAACTTTAAATTAATTTCGCTGTAAGCAAGTACACAAACCACAATTCAAACTGGACGAAGAAATAAACACAGTAACTGCTGCCAATAGTGTCAAAACAAAAAGAACTCGATTAGATTTGTCACCTGAAATATCAGCTGAGCAAAATAAAAAAGCTAAAAATATGGAGGATCTAGATGTAAATAGCGAAGATCCAGTAGGTAATATGCCACTTAAAATTTTACTGAGTGCTTTTGAAAATATGCTTAAGAATACTTTAGCTGATGTGTCATTAAATTTAGCTAAAACAAATGAAAATGTAGAAGCACTGCAGAAAGAAAATCAAAAATTGAAAAATTTGGTCGTGGAATTAAAAAAAGAACAATTAGAGGAAAAAAACCGTATAGAAATTTTAGATGGAATTTCGAGGAAAAATAGTCTGGTTTTCACTGGAATTAAAACTGCTGCAGATCCACAAATGGAAATTCAAAAATTATGTGCAGAAACCTTACAAATTACGGGAAATGTATGTATAAATAGCGCAAAAAAAATTATGATAAAAATGGTACAATGAGCGTAAAAGTTGAATTTTCAGACCAACGTATGGTGGGCACAGTTTTGAAGTCAACAAAATTGTTAAAAAATTCCAAAATTTCAGTGAACAAAGATCTTACAAAGGAAGCTAGCACGTGTATTCCTGAAAACGTAACGTTTTTCCAATCGAAACGTATTTGATTTACGTTCGTTTGTAAACGTTCAATTATAGAAAACGTTCGTAAACGTTAAACAAGGTTGCCGTTGTACCCTTAAAAATTTGCTATCTTCACAGAAATAAATCATAATTAATTGTCAATTTTTTTTTAAAAAAAAAATAAAATAATAAATAATATATTATAATTTTGAAATTTTATTAATTACAATGAATTAATGAACCACATAAAAATACTTATAAATTAAAAATGTTCTCCAGCATAGAATTATTTTACGATAGTAGTGGTAGTGATAGTTGGTCACATAAAATTCTCCATTTTTCTATCTCGACCATTTTTGGTTGTGAGGAATCCACTGGCCAATTCTTTATGTTCATGAAATCAAAATTTCATGTTGTTGTTTTAGACCTATAACCTATTATATTACAAATTTTAGTTTATATTTTTTCATGTATGTATAAATATATTTTGTATATTTGTGTATAATATACATTAATATATTATAAACTATAAACATATATCACTTGAAGAGCCAAAAAATTATTAATTTTAATTTCATAAATTTTTAATTGTGAAATAAATAAATAACGTTAACAAAATTGTTGACGTTAAAATTTTCGATCGAAACGTTAAAAAAATCAGTTACAGAATCTATCGATTCGATAAACAATCGATACGTTTTCAGGAATACCAAAATGACATTTACGTTACGAAATTCATTCGAAACGTTTTCAGGAATACACGTCTAGAACTAGAAGAAATGCATTTATACAGCTAAGGAATGAAATATTAAAAATGATAAATCAAAACTCATTGTTATCAGAGGAGAAAGCATGAGAATTGATAATTCGTGTTTTTATTGGAAGTTGGGCGCTATTATGTACGATGGTCGTGAAGGAAAAAATGAATTATATAAACTTTATAGCAATAGTGTAGATATTATAAACATAGATTTGAATTTTAATAATTTGATTGTATTATATAACTTCAATAAAAATAAAACTAATTAGCATTTTTTGAATTAAAGAATAAAAATAAATTTAATGCAGTAAAAAATAAAAATAAATCTTTAAATATTTTATCATATAATGTGCATGGTATGGCAAATAAATTTCTTTTAAAAAGAAATATCGTAGGTATTTATATCGTAGGTGAATATGAGCTAAATATATCAATTATTATTGGTGATCTAAATGTAAGAATTGGTGAACAGCAAGAGATTTGTGATGAAGTGATCAATATTAACTCAAATTTGGTTGAAAATAGAGTGTCGAAAGATAAGATAGTAAACAGAAAAAGGGGAAAAATTTTATTAATTTCTACAATGTTTATTCTATGATTATATTGAATGGTAGGGCTAAAGGAGATCTTTCTGGAGAATTTACGTATGTATCGTCAGTGGGTGAGTCCGTGAATGATATATGTGCAGTTTCGCATGAATTATTGGCACTGGTAGATGAATATCAAATTCATGAACAAATTTGTTTTGATCATTTTCCGATAAGTTTAAAATTGCAGTTGAGTATGTCGCGTGCCAATGAAAGGTGTCTGAAACTATTATCTAAACTAAGATGGAAAGAAGAAAATTTTATATCATATAAAATGGATTTGGAACAGCAAATTAGTAATGCCGGTATGACATTGTATTGTAAATTTGATATTTTTCAGAAACTATCCATTTAGAGCGAGAGGTAAAATTTCGTATATTACAAAATATATGAGTGCGAGTAACAAGCTATATTCTAAACAAATCATTTTTGTCAAAAAAAAATCCCACCGAAAAATTTCTATGTCGCTAATGATTTACCGCTGTGTAGCATCAACAAAACCATTTCTGTCCAAAAAAATCCAAAAAATTTTAGATTTTTTTTGACAAATCGTGCAATTTTTAGGTTTTATTTATTTTTTTGGTTGCTGTATTGTGAAAATATAAAAATAAAAATGACATTTTTAATTGCGGCTACTAATTATTTAAATATTTTCAATTAAAAAATTGTTTTTTTTTATAAAAATTTAAATTTTTAATCAATAATTTATTTCAAAATAAAAAATATATTTGACAGAATAAAAAAAAAAAATATATTTGACAAAATTAATACGATACTATAGTTGTCTATCATTGAAATTATATTTCTGTTTTAGTCGCACAAATAGACATTTTTTGGTTTTTTTTTTATTTTTTCAATCCACTGTCATACGGCCATAACTACAACAATATTAACCCGCAGGAGTATATAAGTGCTGCAAAAAATCGTTTAAATATTTAAATTTATGGCGCCGAACTGCAGTTTATTCGATCAAAGAAAAATATGTAGTAGCTAATCAAGAATATAAAGAGCTATGCAAAAAGAAGATTATTGAATATAATAAAAAAAATAGAGCTGAAAATAAATAATGTTAAAGATACAAAGGATTGGTAGAATTTAGTCAATCAATTAAAGCATAAAACGTTTAAAGCTGGAACTAGCGTATATTGCAGAGAATTTAAAGAATATTTTAATAACCTGTTGAATCCACCATTACCAATACAGTATGCAGAACCACAAATCTCGGTTGAGGAGTTATAGGAAGAAATATTTCGGAGGATTTATTCTGGAATTTAAGCCGGCAATAAAAATAATATTTATGGAAGGGCTAGTGGAGGGGGTATTTATGGGTACGTTTCAACTCTATATAAAAAAATATAAAAATTGATTTTTGTCGAAGGAATAACATTGACATTTTGACAATTACATGCTCTCAAGACCATTTCTATATAATCCCAATGTATGTAAGAGGTGAATATTGGAACGAAGAATTTGAAAAAGTTAAAAATATCGTAGGTGAATATGAGCTAAATAAATCAATTATTATTGGTGATCTAAATGTAAGCATTGGTGAACAGCAAGAGATTTGTGATGAAGTGATCAATATTAACACAAATTTGGTTGAAAGGTTGAAAAAAAGAATATTGAAATAAATACCATCAAACAAGCCGATTGTAGATTATGGAAAACCGTCCGCATGTCAAGAATTACTGCATCAGTTGCAGGAGAAGTTGTAAAAAGAATGAAGTCCGGGAAAAATTTACAATCTATTTGTAAACGCATTTTTAACCCAGTTAGTTTAAAGTTCCTGCAGTTCTCCATGGTCGTAGAACTGAACCCATTGCATTTAATGCTTATTGTGATATGGTAAAACATTTAAATATTCGAAAATGTGGTATTTTTATTGATCCAGATATAAATTTTCTTGCTGCATCTCCTGATGGAATCGACATTAATAACGAATTTATAATTGATATTAAGTGTCCTTATAAAGCAATTAATAGTATAAATTAAGTTATATTAAAAATAATAAATTATTAAAAAACTACAATTACTACTATCAAGTACAAATGCAAATGCATATAACCAAAACAAAAATGTGCCATTTTTTAGTATATAGTGCTAACGTAGGGTTTATCCATATCGAAACTATTTGGTATAATGATATTTTTGTTAAGGATTGTATTAGTCAAATAGTGTTATTTTACAAAAATATATTTTGTCCAGAATACATAAAAAACAAATGGCTGTGATTTTGATGTAGAATTATAAAAAAATTTTAAACTTTAGTATCTGCTTTATGAAAATGAAGAATTCAGTTCCCTTTTTTGTTAGTTTTATATTAGCTTTATAACTACTATATTCGTTTTTGAAAATGAAGAATTCAGTTCCTTTTTTTATATATATATTAGATTTATAACTACTATAATAGTTTTTGAAAATGAAGAATTCAGTTCCTTTTTTTTATATATATATTAGATTTATAACTATACTATATTCGTTTTTGAAAATGAATAATTCAGTTCCTTTTTTTTATATACATATATATATATTAGATTTATAACTACTATAATCGTTTTTGAAAATGAAGAATTCAGTTCCTTTTTATATATATATATATATATATATATATATATATATATATATATAATAATATATTAGATTTATAACTACTATAATTGTTTTTTGAAAATGACAGTTCCTTTTTTTGTTATTTTTTATATTAGATTTGTTATTTTTTATATTAGATTTATAACTACTATATTCGTTTTTGAAAATGAAGAATTCAGCTCCTTTTTTTTATATATATATTAGATTTATAACTACTATTGTCGTTTTTTGAAAATGAACAATTCAGTTCCTTTTTTATTAGTATAGTAATATTTAAATATTAGAATTATAAAGAAAACATTAATATTAATTTTATGAAAATGAAAATTCAGTTCCTTTGTTGTGTAAAATTATGGTTGGTTATTAGTTCAATTACCTATTTAATACACGCGTACTTTATTTCCCAATATAATGCACTTATTAATTATATTTAATATTTGAATAAATTGCTTAATTAACAATACGTTAATTAAGCGAATTAATAATTAAAATGTACAACAGGTAATTGAACGACATAAATAAGACCTTGATTTTCGTTAGTAACGGAAATCAAGGCAATGACCGTCTGTAATTTTACAATTTGGAAATTAATTAATATTAAAATATAATTCGAAGAGTTGATTCGCGACGCGGTTAGAATTAGGACGTATTTTAATTAATCTAAGTTTTTGTATTGTTATATTAGTAAAATTAAGTTAAATAAAGAATTAATTATACGAGTTTAAATAAATAAATCTTGTGTTCTTATTATTATATAAGAAAATATATTAAAAGATAGAAAAGTTAAAGTAAGTACATTTATGTTATGGAATAATAGCATAACATTGGCGCAGCCGGTTAACTAGAATTTACGCATTCTAGTAAGAATTTACGTGTTCGGTGATAATAACATTTTTAAACTTTATATATACCGTATATATATAAAAAAATTTAATAAACTTTTAAAAAAAAAATTAGTGAATTGTGTATAAATATATAATACATATATACAACAAAAATTAAACTATGCAGTGATAAGAAAAATTCATTTTAATATAGTGACATTGAAAATAAGAAAAATAATAAATAGACCTTGACTGAGATATTAGATTACAATAATAATAAAAGATTTACAATAAGTTTGTTTTGGTAATATATAAAATTTATATTTGTGATATTAAAAAAGTTTATGTATATACATAATTATATTAAATTGAAATATTGTTTTGCCGACGGGAAATATTTTTTTTAATAAAGTGGAACATTTGGTGAAAATATCGAATAATTATTGAAATATATTTTTTTGTATATCGGTTGAAAAGGATTATTTGTGTTAACAGTGAAAATTTAATTAATTAATAAAGAAAAGAATTAATAAATTTTAAAAAAAATTATAGAACAGTGAATTACAGTGAATTATAGAACAGAATAATAAATAATGTGGATTAAATAGTAAATATGTATAGAAATTAGAAGTGGATAGAAATTTTAGAAAATAAAAAGTGTGTTAAGTAAATTTAAAGCTTTTATGATAGACAGTGGATAATAATAAAATATTAAATTTGAAGAAAAACATTTTTTTAAATAATTTTGTAGTGCTAGTGACATATGGTAAACTTGATAAAAAACAGTGATAATTCTAAAAATAAAAAAAAACAGTGGTAAATCTAAAATTAAAACAGTAGTAAATTTAAATTATAAAAAAAAAAAAACAGTGGTAAAAATTAATGATAAAAACAGTGATAAATATAAATGAATAAAACAGTGGTAAATTTAATTTAAAGAATAAGTAAAAGCAGTGTAACAATTTTAAAAATAAATAAATAAATATATAACTTTTGATAACATACAGTGAAATTTAAATAGTGATTAGTAAAAAAAATAATAATTGAATAAATAATAGTAAAAAAAAAAAAATACGTAGTAAAATAGTGAGTAGAATAATTATATAAATATTGATTTTTAAAATAAAATAATAAATAAAAGAATAGAGAAGTTTTCAAATTGTAAAATTGTGTATATTGATCAGTAAAAAAAAAATTAAAGCAAAATTAAAATTTATTGATTTTTTTTGTGTATTAATAATTTTGGAATTAAAATAAATTATTATATTCCTTTACAATTAAAGTATAATTACATAATTAAAGTTAACTTAATTTTATGGCTATAACGCGTAAACAAAAGAAAGCAGAAATTGCATTAACAACAGATTGGCTGAGGAGAAAAGCAAATAATTCAGTCAACCAAATTTTTCAACATTCTCCTCTAGTCGAATCAACTCCTAGAACATCTTTATCAGCGTCAAGAAAATCTGTTACTTTTGCGGAGCGGAGATCATCAAGTGGAAGCGGTTCAGAAGAAGAAGGTGCAGTTGGTGGTAATCCAGAAAAAACAAGTACCAATAACATATTAATAGATAATAATATAAATAATTTTGATAATAAAATAGATTCTGTAAATTTAAGTAATTCTAGTAATTTAAGTGATAAAATGAATTCTCCGGACAAAAATACACATAACGTAGGTGCGCAGGGTGCAATACCACGGGTAGAGCACATAAATTATGAAAGTTTAATTAACGGTAATAGAAATAGAACTTCAAATACACAAAATAGATTAGAAAATAATAGTAGAGATAGTAATAGATTAGATTTCCCAACGAATAAAAGATTTGAATTTATAAATAATGATAGGGTAGAATTTACAAAAGATAATGGGTTAGGAGTTCAAAATAACTTAAACAATAAAGATGCTAGAAGAATATCTAATATTTTAGCTACAGACAACACTTATAATTTAGGACAGTCGGGAAGTGCACATAATAATACAATACCACTGGAAAGGACATATAACACATATTTTTAGGGGGTGCCAATTTTTACAGGGGAAGGGGACAGGATGATGTTGGATCTACAAAATTTTGTATCGTTGGCACACGATGCTTATTTTAGAACGGATGAAATCGACAGGCCTGCAGTTTTAAACCAGATCATCAGAGGAAAGCTGAAAGGAAGAGCCGCGGACATTTTTCAGGACAGAGGAGTATCGAATTTTAGAGAATTTAAAGCATTTTTGGAGAGTCCATTCATTCCCTATAAAGATTTAACACAACTGCGAAGAGAAATAGAGGAATGTGTGCAGATACCGGATGAATCTGTGGAACAGTTTGGAGACAGGGTTGAAAGGAAGCTGGGTTGTTTCCGTATGTCTGCCAGACATAAATATCCTACAGGATTTGAAGGAATTATCTGGGATGCTGAAGAGACAGCAAGGAAAACATTCATTCGAGGATTGCGAAATGAATCTCTAAAGCATTACATAATTGGACAAAATTGTACGGACCTAGGACAAACATTAGATAAAGCATATCGGTTTGCCATGGAGTCTTTAGAGCTTTTAGGACCAGAGAAAATTGGCATGGCAACAACGGAACGAGCTATGACTGACACAACTAGGCAACTTATGGACATGATTAGGGAATTGAGATTAAATAATGAAACAGCTAGACGAGAACCTACAATGGACAATATGATTTTTAGACAACGAACAGGACCACCGATATCTAGACCACCTGTCAATTCATTTGAGACACGAACCACCAACATTAATAATGGACAAGGCAGGACTTGTTATAATTGTGGACGTGTTGGTCATTTTAGTAGGGAATGTCGAGCACCGCGAAGGACAAACCAGCCACCAACTATGTCAAGGCAGGTCTGCTCATCCTGCCGAAACTCTGGACATTTGAGTACCAACTGTCCTTTCAGAAGACTGGAACAACCACCTGTACAACCAAAAGTTCAGGTCAACACAATTCATCACGAATTGGGTTTAGTGGTATGTGAATGGTGTGACCGATCAGGACATACGGAATTTACATGTACAGCAAGACAAAAGTACCAAGCTAGGGGTACATTTTCGGGAAACACCAATGGGATGAACTAAAACCCCAAAGTTCATCCTCATTAAGATCAGTGGCGGGTACAGTACAGAAGACCAGGGCTGAACCATTGGTGACATTACCATTAGATATTGCGACGGACGAAACGGTCACCTTATTGGTTGATACTGGGGCCCAGGTTAGTTTGCTGAAAAGAGAAAAATTGGACAAGAAAGCAAACATTTTAATGGACGAAAAAACGGTAATACAGACAGTACACGACAAAAGCGAGACATTAGGGAAATGTACAGGGACATTTTTAACACCAAAACATCTGGACTGCGATTTCCAAGTTGTTGGAACAAATTGTAATTTACCAGCTGACGGAATCCTTGGAAACGATTTCCTTGGACAAAATTGTAATATTTTAGGACCGGACAAGTTATTGCACTTCCCAAAAAAACATAGTCATGATATCGAGTTTAGTTTCGATATTAGTAATAAAGTAGATAATAAGAATAATAATTCATTTTTTAATATTAATAAGGATAACTTTTATAATTTTTCAGAAAATAAAAAGGTAAGATGATTTGATTTTACAGGACGATAATAATAAAAATAAAAATATTAAAGGGGATTTAATATGTACAGATATGGATTTAATAGAATTTAAAGAAATTGAAGCAGTAAAAGGTAATAATGATTTAGAGACTGTCAAAGAAAAAATATTAGCGAAAAAAGTATATGATTTAGGGGATGACGAAGTAAAAAATAATTTTAGTAAAGGAGATTATTCGGAGTTTGATTGGGACGATTTCGGATGCGTTGAAAATTGTTTAGGAGATTTCGAAGCTGGAGCTTCTATTGAGAAAGCGAATCTGGTAGATAAATCAAATTTAATAATAATAGATGCAGAATTGGTCCATATCGAACCGAATATTGATTGGAAAATTAAAAATAACTTTGAGAAGTTGGGAGTTTTAGATAAAACGGATTCTGATTTTATGAAGTATAATTTAATGGACCAATCTATTCCTGATGAAATTATGAATTTAATGGACCAACCCATTTTTGAAAACAATAATGATATGACTTTGGATAAGGTAGAAGATTTTACCACAAGAGCTGGACAAGTTTCAGCGGATCCTGTCGGTAAATCCAAAATCCTTGTTGATGAAAAGCCAGAATTTATAGATTTTTCAAAAAATGAATGTAAACAATCGGAAAAATCATTTATTGTACCAGCACGTTCGATCGGAGAAGATGATAGAAGTATTTATTAAGGATAAAAATGTTAAAGGAGATGTTTTATGTTTATCAGCCGAATTAGAGAACGGCCTATTTTTAGGTAATGGGATCAGTGAAGTTAAGGAAGGTAAAGTAATTGTAGGAGTAATGAACATTACCATGGAAGATAAAATATTAGAATACTTTGAGCCGGACTGGGTACATTTGAATAATTACAACGTTTTTAAAATGGGAGAAGGTGAAACAAAATTAAATTCAGGTAATGTGGAAGAAAATGTCAGTTACATAAGACATTTATTTGAATCTGATAATGTGGAATTAAAGAACAGAATAAATATTTTAAAAGAGAAACTTTGTAGTCAGGATTTACTAAATCAAGAAGAAACTGAAACTTTGGAAAGAATATGTGAAGAATGCCAAGATATTTTTCACTTACCGGGAGACAAATTAAGCTGTGTTGGTGACATTACGCATTCGATACCTGTAAAAGTTGAAGCGAAAGCGATTAATAGCAGACAATACAGGTTGGCTGAATGTCACAAGCAAGTAATTAATGAAGAGATGACGAAATTGCTTGAGGACGACATCATACAGCCTAGTAACAGTCCATGGAATTCGCCACTCTTGGTGGTACCGCAAAAAGCCGGACCAAATGGTGAAAAAAGACATCGAGTTGTAATTGATTTCCGAAAATTGAATGAAGTAACGATAGGGGATGCGTTTCCGTTACCAAGAATTGAGGAAATCCTAGATCAGCTGGGAGGTTCCAGGTATTTTACAACTCTAGATCTTGCTAGCGGATATCATCAAGTTAGAATGGAACCAGCAGATAGAGAAAAAACTGCTTTAAGCACAGCGTACGGACATTTTGAGTTCAAGCGCATGCCATTTGGTTTGACAGGTGCCCCAGCAACGTTCCAGAGAGTGATGAACTGTGTACTAGCTGGATTACAAGGGTTTAAATGCTTTGTTTACCTGGACGACATTGTGGTGTATGGAAGGAATTTAGCAGATCACGACGAAAAGCTAAGGGTAGTGTTTCAACGTCTTAGGGAACATAATTTAAAGTTACAGCCAGAGAAGTGCAAATTTCTTAGGAAAGAAGTGGTGTACTTAGGGCACAAAATTACGTCAGAAGGAGTTTATCCCGACCCTGAAAAAACAAAATGCGTGCAAGAACACCCAGCTCCACGCTCTACAAAGGAACTTCAGTCTTTTCTCGGTTTGGTCAACTATTATAGACCGTGTATGCCAAAATTAGCTGCAACTGGTGCAATTTTATATAAAATGGCCACTAAATCACAGACTTTCAAATGGACTAATGAACACCAGATAGCTTTTGAAAATGTGAAACAGTTATTGGTCAACCCACCACTCTTAGCTTATCCGGATTTTACAAAACCATTCAATCTAACTACTGACGCGTGTAATTATGCTTTAGGGGCTGTGCTCTCACAGGGTGAGGTAGGAGAAGATAGACCAGTCGCCTATGCCAGCAGAGTATTGGGTAAAGCAGAAAGAAATTACGCTACCATAGAGAAGGAAATGCTTGGCATCTATTGGGCTATTAAGAATTATAGAACATATTTACTTGGCCGTAATTTCACTGTATTCACTGATCATAAACCATTGATAAGTGAATATAATAAAAAAGACCCAGAAGGTCGTATTAATAGGTGGAAAGTTAGGTTGGCGGAATATAATTTTCATATTCAATACAAACCTGGCAAACAAAACAGCAATGCAGACGCGCTCAGCAGAATTCCCATTATAGAAACGGATGAAAAACTAGAAAACATATTAACACAACCAGTGAAAATAAATGTTTTGACTAGAAATCAGAAGGCCAGGTTACTACAGAACAAATCAGATCAAGAAATTTCTTGTGATGAAAGTAGTTCTTCGGACTCTGATAGTGACGAACCAACAGAAAAATTAGCAAAGAGAATGGAAATAGTAGGTAAAATAGAAATTGAGAAAATTATTAAACAGCATCACGATTCACCCCTAGGTGGACATCTAGGTGTAGTAAAAACGTACAACAGATTAAAAAGGCACTATTTCTGGAAAAATATGCTAAAGACTATCAGGTGGTACATTAAAAGTTGTCCTAAATGTCAAATTACCAAAAGAGGCAAAGTAACTAAAATGGCAATGGGAATCACGGACACAGCTAAACGTCCGTTTGACAAGGTATATTTGGACATTGTGGGTCCTTTACCAATCACCCACAATGGAAACAAATATATTCTGAGTTTTCAAGATGACTTGTCAAAATTGTTAGATTGTGTAGCTATACCGAATATGGATGCGAATACAGTAGCTCACACATTTTATAAGAATATCATCCTAAAATATTCAATTATTCCAAAGAAACTGATTACTGACCAAGGAACCAATTTTACCAGCCAAATTTTTAAAAGTTTGTGTAAAATTTTAAAAATTCGGAAGGTAGAAACAACGGCCTATCATCCACAATCGAATGGTTCACTGGAACGCCGGCATGGTCCTTTAATTGAGTATTTAAAGATGGTAGTCGAGAAAAATGTGCAAAGCTGGGATGAATGGTTAGCTGAAGCTGTATTTATCCATAACCACACACCACATGAAGGTACAAAGTTTTCACCATTATTTGTTTTGTATGGATTTTGTGATCCACTACCTAAATTTATGAATCGAGCTGTTGAGCCTATATACAATCAGGACAACATAAGTAATGTAATAAAAATTGCAAAGTATTAGACGTTTAGCTCGACAAAATCTTAAAAATGGTAAGTTTAAATCCAAAAAACACTACGATCTAAATGAAAATTCAGTAAACTACAATGTAGGCGATAAAGTTTTATTAAAAAATGAAATAAAAAATCATAAACTCAGTCTAGGTTGGTTAGGGCCTTACGAAGTAGTGGAGGTACCTAATCAATTGAATAGTGTACTTAGGGTAAATGGTAAATTAAGAAAAGTACACAATAACAGAACAAAATTATGGACTGACAGAAATAAAATTGAATAATAATGAAATCATAATAATAGTTTTTTTTTGTGCTTACTAAACTATACTGTGTACCATAGTAATTTTATTTTTCTTTATTTCTTTACGTTTTCTTTCTTTATATTTTAATTAAACTAATAAGTAACTTCAGGAACAAATATATATAAAAAAAAAACCTTTTAATCAAGTTTTATTCAAAGATTACTAACTGAAACTTTTAGGAATGAGATCAATGTATCTAATCACATAATTTTAGGATTTTCTTAATTATTTATAACGCTATCTTTCGGAATTATTTAAAATTCTTTTTAAGCCAATTTTTTTAAATTCCAATGGTTCGACTTACTAATAAGGGGAAGTTTGCATTGAAGCTTTTGCATTTTTAATATTATTTAAAGATTGCATAAAGATTGCATAAACATTAATTATTACAATTCTCCTTTGAAAAAACTTCAAAGGGGAAACTTTGTGATAAATGAACCTCAAAGAAACAACAACAAAAATATTTTTTTAAAAGAAGATAAGTAATAGCAATCTCATCATAATTCTGAAAGATTTTAATGAAATAAAAAAAATTTGTTTTTGATAAAATATTTAATATATATAAAATTATTTCTTCTGTTTTTTTTTACAGAGGTTTTCAAAGTTGTTCAGAATTATAAATTACATATTCAAAATTTAGTAGAAAATATAATACAAAAAGTTTTGAAAATTGAATGTGATTCCTAAGGATGTAGTAATCTAAAATAAAAAGATTTTTTTTATATAAATTATTGAGAATTATCTGTAGAAAGGTTACCTATTACAATAATTTGTCTAAATGGGATAAATCTCTTTTCCCATCATATTTTTTTTTCATGGGAGCCCCATCGTGCTTACTGTTCAAGTGGTATCGCAAATGTTGTCGCCTAGAAAATTGATTTGCGCATATATGACACACAAACGGTTTTAATGCTAAATGCGTCTCCAGGTGACGGCGCATCCGGAACAGCTGATGAGTTTGGTAGCTACATTTATTGCAACTAATTTTTGTCTTGATAGTAATTTTTTTTATATTATTTTTATTAATATTTTTCTTTTCTTTAATTAAGTTTAAATTTTTTAATTTGACGTAGCAATTCCGTATATCCACAACTTGAAATTGAGAAACACAGTTAAATTTTAATGCATATAAATTTTTGAAATTTGCAAATTACCTTGCTTTGGTTTTAAATGGGTGTTACTAACAGGAAAATGTCGTTTCATAGCAAAATCTAAAAAAAAAAAAAAATTTTATTTAAAATTCAGGTTTCATATATAAAATTATTTACCTTTGTACACAAGAAATGAATGAGGACTTGGAGTCCATACCGGAATGTTTTTTTTAAAGAGATACCTATCCAAACCATAGGAACAACCGTAGGCCGCGAAATAATCGTGACGGGATTATATATTTCTGTTGGCAAAATAGGACTTATTGGCCTAAATTCACCAAACCCTGGTGTTGGTTGAATATTTTTCTTGTTTTTTTTTTAAATTTTAAGGTATTCATAATAACGATTTTTTATTTTTATTTTTAATTACAATTTTTTTTATTAATATTTAGGGTATATTTATAATAACAAAATTAATAACAAAATTATAATAACAAAATTAATTAATAACAACTGACCGACTGAGTGGGAGAATTAATATTAACTGAATTTTCATTGCTCGCTAAACAATAGTGCATTGAGAGATTGATTGAATTGTCAACAGGTGTCATCATGTAAATGTTAGGACACCTAAAGAATAGGCTATAGTTATATTGGTTTTAGAATAATTAGGGAATTGTAAACATAATTGAATTAATAATAATAAGTTAAGTAATAAATTTTTTTATACACATAAAATTTCCGTTAAATCTAGTACTGAAATTAAATATTAATATTCTTTACAGGAGGTAACATGTTAAAACTAGTGATTTTAACCTTATTAGTGTCACCGGTCTGCAGTATACCCTGGACACAAATATCGTTGCAGGATGCTGAGGTGATTTTTGAAAATATAGGCCAGGTATTAAAATTTAAGGACGAGATTAGGAAATATACAAAATTAGATATTTCAGATAGAGTAGAAATAGTAAATTTTATAGACCAAGTAGCTTTAGGAGTAAATACCTCTTGTAGTAAAATTATTAATAGTAGGAATATAAAGTCATGTAAGTTATTTACAAAAGAGATAGCATTATGGACCGACAAAATGTTGAAGATTACTCAACGACTGAACCATTTCGTACGACGACAAAAAAGAGGAGCGATAGATATCATAGGTACGGTATCTAAAGGATTGTTCGGAACGATGGACCAAACAGACGCGGACCACATTTATGCGACCTTGAATAAATTACAGAAGGAAGGAGGACAATGTTGGAATTGTTAGATAAACAAACAGCAGTAGTTGCGTCCAACTTCGATTTCGTAAAACAAGTTACGGGGAATTTATCGGTACAAGCCGTGGAGCTTAATAACAAATTGGAAGAGTTAGGGAGCACCTTAAATAACAATTTGGCAATAATAGCCTCGGACAATCGAGACATCTGGACAGAACTGGAATTGAACAGAATAGTAATTTTTGCTTTCCGTTACCAAGAATTGAGGAAATCCTAGATCAGCTGGGAGGTTCCAGGTATTTTACAACTCTAGATCTTGCTAGCGGATATCATCAAGTTAGAATGGAACCAGCAGATAGAGAAAAAACTGCTTTCAGCACAGCGTACGGACAATTTGAGTTCAAGCGCATGCCATTTGGTTTGACAGGTGCCCCAGCAACGTTCCAGAGAGTGATGAACTGTGTACTAGCTGGATTACAAGGGTTTAAATGCTTTGTTTATCTGGACGACATTGTGGTGTATGGAAGGAATTTAGCAGATCACGACGAAAAGCTAAGGGTAGTGTTTCAACGTCTTAGGGAACATAATTTAAAGTTACAGGCAGAGAAGTGCAAATTTCTTAGGAAAGAAGTGGTGTACTTAGGGCACAAAATTACGTCAGAAGGAGTTTATCCCGACCCTGAAAAAACAAAATGCGTGCAAGAACACCCAGCTCCACGCACTACAAAGGAACTTCAGTCTTTTCTCGGTTTGGTCAACTATTATAGACCGTGTATGCCAAAATTAGCTGCAACTGGTGCAATTTTATATAAAATGGCCACTAAATCACAGACTTTCAAATGGACTAATGAACACCAGATAGCTTTTGAAAATGTGAAACAGTTATTGGTCAACCCACCACTCTTAGCTTATCCGGATTTTACAAAACCATTCAATCTAACTACTGACGCGTGTAATTATGCTTTAGGGGCTGTGCTCTCACAGGGTGAGGTAGGAGAAGATAGACCAGTCGCCTATGCCAGCAGAGTATTGGGTAAAGCAGAAAGAAATTACGCTACCATAGAGAAGGAAATGCTTGGCATATATTGGGCTATTAAGAATTATAGAACATATTTACTTGGCCGTAATTTCACTGTATTCACTGATCATAAACCATTGATAAGTGAATATAATAAAAAAGACCCAGAAGGTCGTATTAATAGGTGGAAAGTTAGGTTGGCGGAATATAATTTTCATATTCAATACAAACCTGGCAAACAAAACAGCAATGCAGACGCGCTCAGCAGAATTCCCATTATAGAAACGGATGAAAAACTAGAAAACATATTAACACAACCAGTGAAAATAAATGTTTTGACTAGAAATCAGAAGGCCAGGTTACTACAGAACAAATCAGATCAAGAAATTTCTTGTGATGAAAGTAGTTCTTCGGACTCTGATAGTGACGAACCAACAGAAAAATTAGCAAAGAGAATGGAAATAGTAGGTAAAATAGAAATTGAGAAAATTATTAAACAGCATCACGATTCACCCCTAGGTGGACATCTAGGTGTAGTAAAAACGTACAACAGATTAAAAAGGCACTATTTCTGGAAAAATATGCTAAAGACTATCAGGTGGTACATTAAAAGTTGTCCTAAATGTCAAATTACCAAAAGAGGCAAAGTAACTAAAATGGCAATGGGAATCACGGACACAGCTAAACGTCCGTTTGACAAGGTATATTTGGACATTGTGGGTCCTTTACCAATCACCCACAATGGAAACAAATATATTCTGAGTTTTCAAGATGACTTGTCAAAATTGTTAGATTGTGTAGCTATACCGAATATGGATGCGAATACAGTAGCTCACACATTTTATAAGAATATCATCCTAAAATATTCAATTATTCCAAAGAAACTGATTACTGACCAAGGAACCAATTTTACCAGCCAAATTTTTAAAAGTTTGTGTAAAATTTTAAAAATTCGGAAGGTAGAAACAACGGCCTATCATCCACAATCGAATGGTTCACTGGAACGCCGGCATGGTCCTTTAATTGAGTATTTAAAGATGGTAGTCGAGAAAAATGTGCAAAGCTGGGATGAATGGTTAGCTGAAGCTGTATTTATCCATAACCACACACCACATGAAGGTACAAAGTTTTCACCATTATTTGTTTTGTATGGATTTTGTGATCCACTACCTAAATTTATGAATCGAGCTGTTGAGCCTATATACAATCAGGACAACATAAGTAATGTAATAAAAATTGCAAAGTATTAGACGTTTAGCTTGACAAAATCTTAAAAATGGTAAGTTTAAATCCAAAAAACACTACGATCTAAATGAAAATTCAGTAAACTACAATGTAGGCGATAAAGTTTTATTAAAAAATGAAATAAAAAATCATAAACTCAGTCTAGGTTGGTTAGGGCCTTACGAAGTAGTGGAGGTACCTAATCAATTGAATAGTGTACTTAGGGTAAATGGTAAATTAAGAAAAGTACACAATAACAGAACAAAATTATGGACTGACAGAAATAAAATTGAATAATAATGAAATCATAATAATAGTTTTTTTTGTGCTTACTAAACTATACTGTGTACCATAGTAATTTTATTTTTCTTTATTTCTTTACGTTTTCTTTCTTTATATTTTAATTAAACTAATAAGTAACTTCAGGAACAAATATATATAAAAAAAAAACCTTTTAATCAAGTTTTATTCAAAGATTACTAACTGAAACTTTTAGGAATGAGATCAATGTATCTAATCACATAATTTTAGGATTTTCTTAATTATTTATAACGCTATCTTTCGGAATTATTTAAAATTCTTTTTAAGCCATTTTTTTTAAATTCCAATGGTTCGACTTACTAATAAGGGGAAGTTTGCATTGAAGCTTTTGCATTTTTAATATTATTTAAAGATTGCATAAAGATTGCATAAACATTAATTATTACAATTCTCCTTTGAAAAAACTTCAAAGGGGAAACTTTGTGATAAATGAACCTCAAAGAAACAACAACAAAAATATTTTTTTAAAAGAAGATAAGTAATAGCAATCTCATCATAATTCTGAAAGATTTTAATGAAATAAAAAAAATTTGTTTTTGATAAAATATTTAATATATATAAAATTATTTCTTCTGTTTTTTTTTACAGAGGTTTTCAAAGTTGTTCAGAATTATAAATTACATATTCAAAATTTAGTAGAAAATATAATACAAAAAGTTTTGAAAATTGAATGTGATTCCTAAGGATGTAGTAATCTAAAATAAAAAGATTTTTTTTATATAAATTATTGCGAATTATCTGTAGAAAGGTTACCTATTACAATAATTTGTCTAAATGGGATAAATCTCTTTTCCCATCATATTTTTTTTTCATGGGAGCCCCATCGTGCTTACTGTTCAAGTGGTATCGCAAATGTTGTCGCCTAGAAAATTGATTTGCGCATATATGACACACAAACGGTTTTAATGCTAAATGCGTCTCCAGGTGACGGCGCATCCGGAACAGCTGATGAGTTTGGTAGCTACATTTATTGCAACTAATTTTTGTCTTGATAGTAATTTTTTTTATATTATTTTTATTAATATTTTTCTTTTCTTTAATTAAGTTTAAATTTTTTAATTTGACGTAGCAATTCCGTATATCCACAACTTGAAATTGAGAAACACAGTTAAATTTTAATTCATATAAATTTTTGAAATTTGCAAATTACCTTGCTTTGGTTTTAAATGGGTGTTACTAACAGGAAAATGTCGTTTCATAGCAAAATCTAAAAAAAAAAAAAAAATTTATTTAAAATTCAGGTTTCATATATAAAATTATTTACCTTTGTACACAAGAAATGAATGAGGACTTGGAGTCCATACCGGAATGTTTTTTTTTAAAGAGATACCTATCCAAACCATAGGAACAACCGTAGGCCGCGAAATAATCGTGACGGGATTATATATTTCTGTTGGCAAAATAGGACTTATTGGCCTAAATTCACCAAACCCTGGTGTTGGTTGAATATTTTTCTTGTTTTTTTTTTAAATTTTAAGGTATTCATAATAACGATTTTTTATTTTTATTTTTAATTACAATTTTTTTTATTAATATTTAGGGTATATTTATAATAACAAAATTAATAACAAAATTATAATAACAAAATTAATTAATAACAACTGACCGACTGAGTGGGAGAATTAATATTAACTGAATTTTCATTGCTCGCTAAACAATAGTGCATTGAGAGATTGATTGAATTCTCAACAGGTGTCATCATGTAAATGTTAGGACACCTAAAGAATAGGCTATAGTTATATTGGTTTTAGAATAATTAGGGAATTGTAAACATAATTGAATTAATAATAATAAGTTAAGTAATAAATTTTTTTATACACACAAAATTTCCGTGAAATCTAGTACTGAAATTAAATATTAATATTCTTTACAGGAGGTAACATGTTAAAACTAGTGATTTTAACCTTATTAGTGTCACCGGTCTGCAGTATACCCTGGACACAAATATCGTTGCAGGATGCTGAGGTGATTTTTGAAAATATAGGACAGGTATTAAAATTTAAGGACGAGATTAGGATATATACAAAATTAGATATTTCAGATAGAGTAGAAATAGTAAATTTTATAGACCAAGTAGCTTTAGGAGTAAATACCTCTTGTAGTAAAATTATTAATAGTAGGAATATAAAGTCATGTAAGTTATTTACAAAAGAGATAGCATTATGGACCGACAGCTTACTCAAGGACTGAACCATTTCGTACGACGACAAAAAAGAGGAGCGATAGATATCATAGGTACGGTATCTAAAGGATTGTTCGGAACGATGGACCAAACAGACGCGGACCACATTTATGCGACCTTGAATAAATTACAGAAGGAAGGGGGACAATGTTGGAATTGTTAGATAAACAAACAGCAGTAGTTGCGTCCAACTTCGATTTCGTAAAACAAGTTACGGGGAATTTATCGGTACAAGCCGTGGAGCTTAATAACAAATTGGAAGAGTTAGGGAGCACCTTAAATAACAATTTGGCAATAATAGCCTCGGACAATCGAGACATCTGGACAGAACTGGAATTGAACAGAATAGTAATTTTTGCTTTGGCAGAACTTGAAAGAGTGTACGACTACTTATTAGAACAGGAGTCGATAATTGTTTCTTTGCAACAACATAAAGTGCATCCCCTAATAATTGATTCTGAACTACTAACAGACTTAGTACGAAATATGACAAAGGGAATAGGACATGCACAGCTCTATTCACCGACGTAAATCAATCAATTAGCTCAAGTAACTTTAGGTCATGCAAATGGGGAATTAGGAATTAAAATTCAGGTCACCGTTCTGCAAAAGGACGAATATACCATGAATAAGGTATATCCTATACCCCGCATATTTAATAGCGATTTGATAATTTTGAGACCTGAATGGGATTATTTGGCCAATAATTCACAGGGACATTTTGTGCATTATACGCATGAAGAGTATATTAATTCATGTCGTGAGATAAGTGCTGATAACAACAAGATGCTAACCATTTGTCGGCATATTCAACCGGAGATATTAGAGGCCACATCATCGAGTTGTCTAATATCCAAATTTTTAAAAATAAAATCATCAGAAAAGGGAGGAGATACTATGTGTCAATACCAAAGATTGAAACAGGTGGAAAACCACATAGTACCAATGAAAACTCGAAACCATTGGTTGTATATGTTTGCGCACAAAAATGTTTTAATGGGACTTTGTGGTGGCCAATCCCATAAGGTAACGTTAGACAATACAGGAATTCTGATTTTAACAGAACAATGTGTTTTTTTACTAGAACATCTTGAGTTACCATATCACGCTAATTTTGAAAGAAACATAGAAGTTAGTACTAGATTTCAATTTTCTAAATTAGAAGGGTTGAGATCGGAAATGGAAAACAAATCCTGGACGGAGATATTAAAATTGAAAAATGTTTCTAGATTAATAAGACCAATGAACCCCGAAAATATAAACAACGAATTTTTAAAGAGAAGCGAGTCATTGGCTGAATTTTCGGACCAAATTAGGCGGGCACGTGAAAAGCACGAGGAAATATTTTCACTGCAAATAATTTCAACATCCAACTCTATTGTGTTGGGAGGATTGGTTATGGCCATTTTAATTTACTGGTTAGCTAAAGTTTGTCAAAGAGGACGCAGTAAAAGTCAAGCGAAGACCGAGAGAGAAATAAGAAGGGTAAATAGGAGGAAGACTATATCAGCTCCTATAGACATTGAGTCGGGTGAAAGAGCTATAACGAGCGAGGAAAGAAAACGGAAAAATACATATCGACCACGACCACAACCCATGCACCCAGACGAAAGACCTCCCCTCCCTCCCATTCCAGCATCCCGACCAATTAGCCAGCCTGAAGATTATGTATCCCCCATAATGCTATCGTTTAGGGAAATTTAGTATAGTGGTAATAGTATAGTGGGATTAGTTTAAATTTTTGTTCATAGTATATTTAGATTACATTTATAGTAATGGTAGTAACATAGGTTGTAGTAATTTTTGTAGTAATTTGAGTTTTTATATTATTTTCGTTTGGGTTATATATATATATTTAGATTTTCGTTGGGTAATAATTTTTTTAGAAGTAAATTTAGTTTTTATAGTAATTTCGTTTTATAAGAACATCCTTAGTTTATGTGTATTTAAAGGAGATTCGGATATTTATAAAAAGATAAATAAAATTTAAAGATTTGTAATTAAGTAAATTTTGGAGATTTGAAAAATTTAAGAAACAATATTAAGTTATTTTTTTAAGTATATGAAAATTGATAAAATTAACTAAATAAAAGAAAATATTGAATTAAACCATAATTATGGCAATAAATGTAATTTTTTTATAATTTTTTAAAAGGAAAAATATTTAGTAAGTTGTTAAAATAAATAATTTAAAAATATTGGTCATCCTATGTATAAACTAAACTCTCAAGTAAATTTTATCTAAAGTGTTGTAATTGTTATTAAAATTTGAAAAATTGAAAATTTGAAAATAAAAAAAAAAACAGATAAATTTGTAAAATAAATAATATATATTAAAGTAGTTTCGAGAATATTAAAATTGGAAAAGTAATTAAATAAAAATTTCTTAAATTACAAAGAATTGTTTTAAAATAAATGTATTTGTTTTATATTTTTGCAAAATTAATAAAGTTAGTAATGGTTAAAATTATGATTTTAAACCAGATGTAGTCGGAATAAATGTAATTTATGCACAAAAGAAAGCATAATAAAATCTGGTTAAATATATAAGAATAATTTTTTTAGTAATTGGTAATTAAATTAATTAGTTAAAAATCAGAACGCATCGTGAATCAAGTTTACCCCGGACTCTGGAAAAAGTCCAATTTTTACAAAGTGGTCTTTTTCTTCAGGGATTGGGAGATGTTGTGTAAAATTATGGTTGGTTATTAGTTCAATTACCTATTTAATACACGCGTACTTTATTTCCCAATATAATGCACTTATTAATTATATTTAATATTTGAATAAATTGCTTAATTAACAATACGTTAATTAAGCGAATTAATAATTAAAATGTACAACAGGTAATTGAACGACATAAATAAGACCTTGATTTTCGTTAGTAACGGAAATCAAGGCAATGACCGTCTGTAATTTTACAATTTGGAAATTAATTAATATTAAAATATAATTCGAAGAGTTGATTCGCGACGCGGTTAGAATTAGGACGTATTTTAATTAATCTAAGTTTTTGTATTGTTATATTAGTAAAATTAAGTTAAATAAAGAATTAATTATACGAGTTTAAATAAATAAATCTTGTGTTCTTATTATTATATAAGAAAATATATTAAAAGATAGAAAAGTTAAAGTAAGTACATTTATGTTATGGAATAATAGCATAACACCTTTTTTTATTACTTTATATATAATTTAATGCTGGAAAAAATCTGGTAACCCTGTTACTGCGGTGTTGAAGTGGAAGAGCTCCGTGAAAAAATTAGTTTTCTTTTGGTTCATTACATTTTTAAAGTGATATTTGTGCAAAAATCCACATATATCAAGACAAGAATAGTCATATATTGAAGTGGTTGAAAGATATACCATAATAAAGAGGTAATTTCAAATTTCAAATTTTGCACTGATAGTCAGTAAGAAAAATTTATATAATGCGTCATTATTACAATAAAAAAACAACAAAGAGGGTCAATAAAATAAATTATAAATAAAATAAATTATAAAATCATATGAATTACAATATTGAATTATAACAAAAAACACTTTTAAATAAATTGTGAATTAATAAATAAATGGAAATAGTACATTAATAACAATATCAATCGATATAATAATAACTGGTGGTGGAAATTAATCTTTTTGAATATTAAGTATACAAATTTAAAAAAATATCATATTTGACATTTTAATTCAAAACATTGGTAAAGCTTTCGCCAGTTTGCATTAATATATGTCTAACTAAAATACTGATTATTGAAATAAACTTTAAATTAATTTCGCTGTAAGCAAGTACACAAACCACAATTCAAACTGGACGAAGAAATAAACATAGTAACTGCTGCCAATAGTGTCAAAACAAAAAGAACTCGATTAGATTTGTCACCTGAAATATCAGCTGAGCAAAATAAAAAAGCTAAAAATATGGAGGATTTAGATGTAAATAGCGAAGATCCAGTATGTAATATGCCACTTCAAATTTTACTAAGTGCTTTTGAAAATCTGCTTAAGAATACTTTAGCTGATGTGTCATTAAATTTAGCTAAAACAAATGAAAATGTAGAAGCACTGCAGAAAGAAAATCAAAAATTGAAAAATTTGGTCATGGAATTAAAAAAAGAACAATTAGAGGAAAAAAACCGTATAGAAATTTTAGATGGAATTTCGAGGAAAAATAATCTGGTTTTCACTGGAATTAAAACTGCTGCAGATCCACAAATGGAAATTCAAAAATTATGTGCAGAAATCTTACAAATTACGGGAAATGTATGTATAAATAGCGCAAAAAAAAATTATGATAAAAATAGTACAATGAGCGTAAAAGTTGAATTTTCAGACCAACGTATGGTGGGCACAGTTTTGAAGTCAACAAAATTGTTAAAAAATTCCAAAATTTCAGTGAACAAAGATCTTACAAAGGAAGCTAGAACTAGAAGAAATGCATTTATACAGCTAAGGAATGAAATATTAAAAATGATAAATCAAAACTCATTGTTATCAGAGGAGAAAGAATGAGAATTGATAATTCGTGTTTTTATTGGAAGTTGGGCGCTATTATGTACGATGGTCGTGAAGGAAAAAATGAATTATATAAACTTTATAGCAATAGTGTAGATATTATAAACATAGATTTGAATTTTAATAATTTGATTGTATTATATAACTTGAATAAAAATAAAACTAATTAGCATTTTTTGAATTAAAGAATAAAAATAAATTTAATGCAGTAAAAAATAAAAATACATCTTTAAATATTTTATCATATAATGTGCATGGTATGGCAAATAAATTTCTTTTAAAAAGAAATATCGTAGGTATTTATATCGTAGGTGAATATGAGCTAAATAAATCAATTATTATTGGTGATCTAAATGTAAGAATTGGTGAACAGCAAGAGATTTGTGATGAAGTGATCAATATTAACTCAAATTTGGTTGAAAATAGAGTGTCGAAAGATAAGATAGTAAACAGAAAAAGAGGAAAAATTTTATTAATTTCTACAATGTTTATTCTATGATTATATTGAATGGTAGGGCTAAAGGAGATCTTTCTGGAGAATTTAATGTATCGTCAGTGGGTGAGACCGTGAATGATATATGTGCAGTTTCGCATGAATTATTGGCACTGGTAGATGAATATCAAATTCATGAACAAATTTGTTTTGATCATTTTCCGATAAGTTTAAAATTGCAGTTGAGTATGTCGCGTGCCAATGAAAGGTGTCTGAAACTATTATCTAAACTAAGATGGAAAGAAGAAAATTTTATATCATATAAAATGGATTTGAAACAGCAAATTAGTAATTCCGGTATGACATTGTATTGTAAATTTGATATTTTTCAGAAACTATCCATTTAGAGCGAGAGGTAAAATTTCGTATATTACAAAATATATGAGTGCGAGTAACAAGCTATATTCTAAACAAATCATTTTTGTCAAAAAAAAATCCCAAAAAAAACCGAAAAATTTCTATGTCGCTAATGATTTACCGCTGTGTAGCATCAACAAAACCATTTCTGTCCAAAAAAATCCAAAAAAATTTAGATTTTTTTTGACAAATCGTGCAATTTTTAGGTTTTATTTATTTTTTTGGTTGCTGTATTGTGAAAATATAAAAATAAAAATGACAGTTTTAATTGCGGCTACTAATTATTTAAATATTTTCAATTAAAAAATTGTTTTTTTTATAAAAATTTAAATTTTTAATCAATAATTTATTTCAAAATAAAAAATATATTTGACAGAATAAAAAAAAAAATATATTTGACAAAATTAATACGATACTATAGTTGTCTATCATTGAAATTATATTTCTGTTTTAGTCGCACAAATAGACATTTTTTGGTTTTTTTTTTGATTTTTTCAATCCACTGTCATACGGCCATAACTACAACAATATTAACCCGCAGGAGTATATAAGTGCTGCAACGCTAACTGATTTTATAAAAAATGTTGCTGGTGTACAAAATTATTCAAAGAAACCGGAATTTAAAAATAAGTAATTTGATTTTGATTGCCACAAAGCCAGAAAAAAATCGTTTAAATATTTAAATTTATGGCGCCGAACTGCAGTTTATTCGATCAAAAAAAATATGTAGTAGCTACTCAAGAATATAAAGAGCTATGCAAAAAGAAGATTATTGAATATAATAAAAAAAATAGAGCTGAAAATAAATAATGTTAAAGATACAAAGGATTGGTAGAATTTAGTCAATCAATTAAAGCATAAAACGTTTAAAGCTGGAACTAGCGTATATTGCAGAGAATTTAAAGAATATTTTAATAACCTGTTGAATCCACCATTACCAATACAGTATGCAGAACCACAAATCTCGGTTGAGGAGTTATATGAAGAAATAACACTGGAAGAAGTTAAGGAAGTTCTCTCAAAAGTGAAAAGAAATAAGGCTCCTGGGAACGATAGAATTCCTTATGAATTTTTTGTAAATGCTCCAGATAATTATCTAGAACAGCTAGCTGCAATTTATTCTAATATGTTGAGAAGTGGTAAATGTTGTCAAATCTTTAATTTTTCCAGTATTTAAAAAAGGAGATATAAATAATGTACAAAATTATAGTGGAATTTCGTTTATGGATTGTGTGGTAAAGATATTAATGGGTATATTGCATAAAAGATTAAGTACAAAAAAGCATAGAATTTTGCACTGATAGTCAGTAAGAAAAATTTATATAATGCGTCATTATTACAATAAAAAAACATCAAAGAGGGTCAAAGTCCAACAAGAAAATAAATTATAAAATCATATGAATTACAATATTGAATTATAACAAAAAACACTTTTAAATAAATTGTGAATTAATAAATAAATGGAAATAGTACATTAATAACAATATCAATCGATATAATAATAACTGGTGGTGGAAATTAATCTTTTTGAATATTAAGTATACAAATTTAAAAAATATCATATTTGACATTTTAATTCAAAACATTGGTAAAGCTTTCGCCAGTGCGCATTAATATGTCTAACTAAAATACTGATTATTGAAATAAACTTTAAATTAATTTCGCTGTAAGCAAGTACACAAACCACAATTCAAACTGGACGAAGAAATAAACACAGTAACTGCTGCCAATAGTGTCAAAACAAGAAGAACTCGATTAGATTTGTCACCTGAAATATCAGCTGAGCAAAATAAAAAAGCTAAAAATATGGAGGATCTAGATGTAAATAGCGAAGATCCAGTAGGTAATATGCCACTTAAAATTTTACTGAGTGCTTTTGAAAATATGCTTAAGAATACTTTAGCTGATGTGTCATTAAATTTAGCTAAAACAAATGAAAATGTAGAAGCACTGCAGAAAGAAAATCAAAAATTGAAAAATTTGGTCGTGGAATTAAAAAAAGAACAATTAGAGGAAAAAACCCGTATAGAAATTTTAGATGGAATTTCGAGGAAAAATAATCTGGTTTTCACTGGAATTAAAACTGCTGCAGATCCACAAATGGAAATTCAAAAATTATGTGCAGAAACCTTACAAATTACGGGAAATGTATGTATAAATAGCGCAAAAAAAATTATGATAAAAATGGTACACTGAGCGTAAAAGTTGAATTTTCAGACCAACGTATGGTGGGCACAGTTTTAAAGTCAACAAAATTGTTAAAAAATTCCAAAATTTCAGTGAACAAAGATCTTACAAAGGAAGCTAGAACTAGAAGAAATGCATTTATACAGCTAAGGAATGAAATATTAAAAATGATAAATCAAAACTCATTGTTATCAGAGGAGAAAGAATGAGAATTGATAATTCGTGTTTTTATTGGAAGTTGGGCGCTATTATGTACGATGGTCGTGAAGGAAAAAATGAATTATATAAACTTTATAGCAATAGTGTAGATATTATAAACATAGATTTGAATTTAAATAATTTGATTGTATTATATAACTTGAATAAAAATAAAACTAATTAGCATTTTGTCGTCTGTGGTGGAGAATTTAGTAGTAGTATTAGTAAGAATTTAGAAAGTAGGAATGAAATATTTAATAATAAGGAATTAAAAAGTAGTTTAGAAATATTTAATGAACTAAAAAATGAAAATGTACTTAATACACAATTAAATGAAAACAGTAGCATTTGTAATAAAATATAAAATAAGAATGTATTGGTTAATATAAATGAAACTGAAAATAACACTGAATTAATAAATGAAAATATTTTAAAAATAAATGAATTAAAGAATAAAAATTAATTTAATGCAGTAAAAAATAAAAATAAATCTTTAAATATTTTATCATATAATGTGCATGGTATGGCAAATAAATTTCTTTTAAAAAGAAATATCGTAGGTATTTATATCGTAGGTGAATATGAGCTAAATAAATCAATTATTATTGGTGATCTAAATGTAAGAATTGGTGAACAGCAAGAGATTTGTGATGAAGTGATCAATATTAACTCAAATTTGGTTGAAAATAGAGTGTCGAAAGATAAGATAGTAAACAGAAAAAGGGGAAAAATTTTATTAATTTCTGCAATGTTTATTCTATGATTATATTGAATGGTAGGGCTAAAGGAGATCTTTCTGGAGAATTTACGTATGTATCGTCAGTGGGTGAGTCCGTGAATGATATATGTGCAGTTTCGCATGAATTATTGGCACTGGTAGATGAATATCAAATTCATGAACAAATTTGTTTTGATCATTTTCCGATAAGTTTAAAATTGCAGTTGAGTATGTCGCGTGCCAATGAAAGGTGTCTGAAACTATTATCTAAACTAAGATGGAAAGAAGAAAATTTTATATCATATAAAATGGATTTGGAACAGCAAATTAGTAATCCAAAAAAATCCAAAAAATTTTAGATTTTTTTTGACAAATCGTGCAATTTTTAGGTTTTATTTATTTTTTTGGTTGCTGTATTGTGAAAATATAAAAATAAAAATGACAGTTTTAATTGTGGCTATTAATTATTTAAATATTTTCAATTAAAAAATTGTTTTTTTTATAAAAATTTAAATTTTTAATCAATAATTTATTTCAAAATAAAAAATATATTTGACAGAATAAAAAAAAAATAATATATTTGACAAAATTAATACGATACTATAGTTGTCTATCATTGAAATTATATTTCTGTTTTAGTCGCACAAATAAACATTTTTTGGTTTTTTTTTTTGATTTTTTCAATCCACTGTCATACGGCCATAACTACAACAATATTAACCCGCAGGAGTATATAAGTGCTGCAACGCTAACTGATTTTATAAAAAATGTTGCTGGTGTACAAAATTATTCAAAGAAACCGGAATTTAAAAATAAGTGGTTTGATTTTGATTGCCACAAAGCCAGAAAAAAATCGTTTAAATATTTAAATTTATGGCGCCGAACTGCAGTTTATTCGATCAAAGAAAAATATGTAGTAGCTAATCAAGAATATAAAGAGCTATGCAAAAAGAAGATTATTGAATATAATAAAAAAAATAGAGCTGAAAATAAATAATGTTAAAGATACAAAGGATTGGTAGAATTTAGTCAATCAATTAAAGCATAAAACGTTTAAAGCTGGAACTAGCGTACATTGCAGAGAATTTAAAGAATATTTTAATAACCTGTTGAATCCACCATTACCAATACAGTATGCAGAACCACAAATCTCGGTTGAGGAGTTATATGAAGAAATAACACTGGAAGAAGTTAAGGAAGTTCTCTCAAAAGTGAAAAGAAATAAGGCTCCTGGGAACGAAAGAATTCCTTATGAATTTTTTGTAAATGCTCCAGATAATTATCTAGAACAGCTAGCTGCAATTTATTCTAATATGTTGAGAAGTGGTAAATTTTGTCAAATCTTTAATTTTTCCAGTATTTAAAAAAGGAGATATAAATAATGTACAAAATTATAGGGGAATTTCGTTTATGGATTGTGTGGTAAAGATATTAATGGGTATATTGCATAAAAGATTAAGTACAAAAAAGCATAGAATACTAAACGAATTTTAAGCTGGTTTTAGGAAGGGATATTCAACTACAGATAATATTTTTAACCTTCAGAACATTAAAAAAATAAAAAATTATGAAAAAAAGGAAGTATTTGGGTTTTTCGTTGATTTTAAAGCAGCTTTTGATTGTATTGCAAGAAAGTCATTATTCTACAAACTTAGTAATTTGGGAATATCCACGAAATTTCTGAATCTAATTAGAAGTCTGTATACGAATACAACAGCAGCAGTGTGGGATGGGGAAGAAATCTCAGAATGTTTCGCAACCAAAATGGGGGTTAAACAAGGATGTTTGCTAAGTCCACTTTTGTTTGCTCTGATGATTAATGACCTTCACGATTTTCTAGTGGGTGGACTTTTTGTGAATGAAATTCTTATAAGAATTTTGATGTATGCTGATGACATAATATTACTTGCTGATGACATTGATATATTACAGAAAATGATTAATAGGCTTGATATATATTGTAGGATTTGGAATCTGGAAGTAAATTTAGAAAAATCTAAAATAATGATCTTTAGAAATGGTGTAAGACGTTCAAGTGCTGAGAAATGGTTCTTTCGGGGAGAAGAAATAAAAATTGTATCATCTTATAAATATCTAGGAGTAGTTTTTACACCAAGGTTATCATTAACTGAACATTTGAAAGAGAGAGAAAGAATGGCGAAAGGAAATTTGAATAGTACTTGGAGCACATTCACAAAGAAAATTGATATAAAGTTTTATGCAAAATATAAACTATTTAATGCAATTACAAGATCAATATTTTGTTATGCGGCACAAATTTGTGGTTATGCTAATTTTATTCAAGTAGATAAACTGCAAAGATATTTTGTAAAAAGAGTATTCGGTTTACCAGATTGCACACCAAATTATATGATCAGGTTAGAAACAGGATTACCAGATATGCACTTATTCACTTTAAAAATGCACATGGAATATATTATTCAAGTTCTATTTAAGAATCCAGTTGATAGATTGCCGGCTATATTAGCAAAGAAAATAATTAACAGAAAAATCTTCTGGTTTGAGGAATGGTGCAAACTTGGACAGTTAATTAGCATGGATTTGAACTGTATGATCGAAAATAATTCTCTAAACGAAGCAATGTAGTCAATGAAAATGTTTGAAACTTTAGAAGCTCTCAGAAGTATCCAAATTCAAAAAGATAGAAATAGTGCTGGTATCAGCTCTCATGGATTATATAAAAAGTTAGAGTATGATAATGCATACACATACTTCAAGGACGAATTTGGTAAGAGTCAAATTGCATGGATATTTAAGACAAGATGCGGTCTCATTGGATTAAATTGTACAGTATATAATAGAGAAGGCGATAGAAGGATATGTACTCTTTGCAATCTAGGAGAGGAAGAAAATATATTACATTTTTTAGGGAAATGTCCAATACTTAGAAGGCAGAGATCACAGTTATTTAATAAAATTGTTATGGAAGAACATGAAATAATAAACTTCTTGAAAACGAAGGATGATAAAATTTGGGAAAAGACATTTGTATGCAAAGAATTCGTGGTGGTACCGTAAAAACCTAATAAATGAATTTATAGAAAAAATGAAAACTACTAACATTTTAATTAAAATAATCAATTTTGGAAAGTATATAAAAAGGTAAATTAACAATAAAATAAAACATAAAAAAATACACTTAAACACATAAACATTTTAAGCCTAAACTAAAAGAAAAAGCTAAAATATAGATATATTTATATAATTTAAGGCAATAAATTAAAGCACCATCCACCAACAGACGACTTTACAGTCATGTTGTACGTTTTGTAATTTTCAAGTAATTATGTATAAATTGTAATATTAATTTATTGGAAAATAAAGAAAACTCTTATTATTATTATTATATAATTTATATTATTAAGTTAAAATTATTAAAGAAAATTATTTATATTATTAAATATATTTTTTTTAAATTATTTTATTACTCTTTCTTTTAAATTACACAACATGTTGCCATTAAATACAATTTCATTTATTTGAGGCCAAAGTGATGATGGAATAATATTACATAAAATCTTGCTTTTTTGTAAGATTTATGACGGGCTCAACATGAATTCGCCTTTTCGCTAGAATTCTTGTTTCTAAAACCTCATTTGGTTCAAACTGTGGAGCAGTTTTGAACGCAGGTAAATTAATAGCAACATATATGTCTTCTAAAAGATCTGAAACATTAAATCCTCTGTCAGCATGTATAATATCATTGGATTTTAGTAAATCTAAAAATTTACTATCTTGAATAATAAATCTGTCAGACTTGCTTCCACCATACACTTTTGAACAAAACGTTATTAATCCTACCTCATCTATAGCTATAAGATATTTAAAGGTATTGTGATTCTTATAGTTTTAAAATAGATGCTGATTTAAATTAGGGTTTGTTGAACTCATTTGTGTTTGTATTTCTATGCAATCTATAATTGCTGTATATGCATTAATTTTCTTATATCGCAAGTTTTAAAAAACTATCTTTTTCAAACACGAATAAATAATAGTTGTCCAAAACATAAATATTGAAGAAACTACATTTCTGTGTATTTTATATAATTTTGCTATCAACGTAAAATCCAGTCCTCGACGATATTTTATCATCGTTAGCACAACTTGATTTCTACACGACATATACGATTCGAATGGTTTTCAAGAATGAATATAATAAATCAAAACGCTCCTTATCAAATCCAGTGTAATACTTTATTTCAAATTCGGATAAGTTATCACACAACATTTCGCTTCTGATATCATACCTTATTTTAATCGTTTGTGTTTCTTTATCCACAAATTTTGTACTTTCAGTTTGATCTGACGGATGCATTACTTCTTCTATTACAGTAGCATCATTATTCTATAATATAAATAAGTATGTTAAAATAATTTAATTTTTCAAATGCATAATAATTTTACATTAGGGTGAGCATTTTCACTAGGTTGTTTCACAATTAAACGTCGGTGTGAATTTTTTTTTTTGATGACTTCTTGTAGGAAGATTTTGAGAAGGAACTGAAGTTTTTATAAGAACTTTTCTTAATCCTGTAAAAGTAAAATAAATATGATTTATTAAATAAGAAATAACCTTCCGTTACGGTTACGTTTACCTGATACAGACTCTTTGTAATCGCAGGTCTTAAAATGTTTACTGCACACAACAGAGCTTAAACTTGGTTGTTTTCCAGTTCTAATAACTATAATCCATTGTTTTTTAATTTTTATATCAATAGGAAATCTATGAAATTTTATTGATATATTATCACCATACAAACGTTTGCACTGCGGAACACAACAATAACTATAGGCATTTTTTAAATCGGAACACTTTATTTTTTAACTTTTTTATAATATATAATAATTTAATATAATAATTTAATGTTTAATTAACTTTTTTGTTCAATAGATTATATATGAAAAAATGTTCGAAGTATATGAAATGTCAAATCGCAATACTGAAAGTATTGTACTCGCCATCTGGTGGAAAAAAGTTGGTGCAATGTATTGTGAAGGATCGTAAATCATCAAAGGTAAATCATCCCCTCAAAGCCGAAATGTAGTGTATGCTTCTATCTTGCGGTTTACACTAGACTTTTTCTTAGACAGAACATATATTCTGTCTACGAAATGTCAAGTGTAAACCAGACAGGATTTCTGTCCCGACAGAAAAATCACGATTTTTCTCTAGACAACTTTTCAGATTTTTTTGCAGATTTTTTTTGACATTTCTTAATTTGCAAATGGCGATATTTGATAATAATGTTAGATTTGCTCCTGAAATTTAAAATTTAATTAGTTTGCGATGATTATTTGAGAGTAAAAATTAGTTTACTACTAAATAAATAAAAGATACATATTATTGAGGTGTGAACAACTATATTATTAAAAATATTTTTATTTTAATATTTTTATAGCTAATTGTTTTCTTGGTGACGACATGATTAAAATGAAATGTTAGACAGAAATATCTGACATCAAATAGCCAGCGTGTTTTTTTTACCTGTCAAAAAAAAATATCATATAGAAATGTCTAACATTTCTATCAGGAATTTATGGCTAGTGTAACCACAGCGTATGATATGAAGAAATGTCGCTGTTTTAGTCCTGTAATCGTTACATCGGTTCAGAGGTTAGGAAATTAATACCCACTCAGCAAATATTCCCACTTGGAATTTTTAGCACTATTTTCGCACGGATCTCCAAATCAAAATTCCGTCTCTTACTAATCCATTTACATAATTTTAAAAAAATAATTAAATTTTTTACAAATATGTATATATTATTTATAAATAAAATAAAAAATAAATAAAGCGGTCATAGTTTTTTCTTTCTTTGAACTAGAAAAAATAAATTTGGCTGTGAAATTTATTTTTATTTAATTCTGTATTGTGAAAAAATTTAAGGTATATAATTTATTAACTAATTAAATTATATTTTCAAAATGTCCAAAAGAAACTATAATAGAAAAATAAAAGGACAAGTGAATAACTTAATGGATTTTTCTAGTTTTAGTGTAAATAGCGTTAATGTTAATCTAAATAATAATTTAAATATAGAAAGTGGTAATAATATAGAAAGTAGGAAATATATAGAAATTAGTAATAATATAGAAATTAATAATATAAAATGTGAGGAGATCAGGAAAACAATTTACAAATATTAGACGTTATTTCGAATGTTTCTGAAAGTGAATCAGTGGAATTTAATATTGGGAAAACTTAACTTCTTGATTTAGAAAATGATTTGGCTCAATGGAGTTCCAAATATAATACAACAAATGATTCAATGAATGCTTTGTTAAGTATATTAAGAAAATACCATCCAACTCTACCAAAAGATTGCAGGACTGTGAAAAAAACGCCTAAAAAAACAGGATCTTATTTGCACTTTGGACTTGGTCATAAATTGGAATTATTACTTAAAAAATATAATAATTTAAGTGAAGAACTCCTAATTGACATTGGCATTGATGGTCTGTCTACATTTGTCGAAAAGCTGCAATAGTCAACTATGGCCAATATTGGGAAATGTTTGTGGATTAAATGAAGTTTTTTTGATTGGAGCTTACCATGGGCATTCACAAGCTGTCTGTTCAAATAATTTTTTAAGCGAATTTGTCATGGAAATCAAGGATCTGCAATTAAAAGGTATAAAAAATGAACAAAATATGCATAGCATTAAAATACGTTCTTTTGTGTGTGATGCTCCAGCAAAATCTATGATTTTGCAAGTAAAAGGGCACACAGGCTATTACTCATGCTCCAAATGTGAAATAAAAGGTACTTACATTGAACGAAGAGTAGGTTTTGCTGAGATAGACAACACATGTTGTTCAAGTGCATTATCATAAAAACTTAGAACAAATTGAATTAGAAAAAATAAAAATTGGCTGTGTATCACAATTTCCAGTGGATTATATGCACTGTGTTCTTCTGGGTGTTATGCGACAAATGTTAAAATATTGGATCTGTGTCAAAAAAAAAATTTCATTAACATCTTTGAATATTCAAGAAATTGATGAAAAATTTAGTGTTATCAAATCATAAATACCAAAAGAATTTTCTAGGAAACCAAGAACACTGAAAGATATCGACAGATGGAAAGCCGCGGATCTAAGGCAATTTTTGTGTTACACAGGAATGTATGCCTTAAATGAAATATTACCGCAAGCATATTATAATCACTTTTTATTATTGGTTTGTGCTATACGAATATTAGGTGATAAAAAGGAATGTTTTCGTAATAATGAGTGCGTATCAATTATGATTCAAACATTTGTGAAAAAATTTGGTGATTTGTATAGAGAACATTCAGTTTCCTACGATACAACGTTCATAATCTACTACATATTACAGCTGATGTTATAATATATGGACATGTAAATAGCTACAGTGCTTTTCGATTCGAAAACTACATGCAAGAATAGAAGGGCACCATTAAGAAAAAAGCACAACCACTTCAACAATTGCGAAACAGGCAATTCGAAGCAGAACAACACAGAACAAAATTAAATTATGCTACACCGTATGCAATAGTTCAATATCAATTAAATGATTTGAGCTACAGAGAAGTAGTAACAAAAAATAGAACATTTTCAATAAATCCACCGAACAATATTTGTTTAATTCAAAAAAAAATATTGAAAATTACAAAAATTATTAAAAAAAATTTTAATAGTTATTTTAAATCACCAATAGATTCCGAAGATATTAAAATTTATTATAGTACTAATGAAACAATTTTAGAAAATATTGTTTTAAACAAATTTGATATTAGTTTAATTCAATATAAAATTGTAGCACTAGTAAAAAACACGCAAACAATATTTATTCCACTATTACATTAAAGTTTTTCTTTATTTAATGTAGAATGTCAAATTTAGTTTCTGATCAACATTCCCAAAGTATTTTTCCTTTTTGTGAAAAGGCAAAAGGTAATTTAATAATTTTCAGTATTTAGATAAAACAATATTAAGATAAAAATAATATTTTTATTTCAGAAAAAAATGTTCAATCTGAAAAAATACAAGAAGTTTATTTTGTTGGTCTGATGATGAAATGGGGTACCAGAACTTTTTAAAAATAAAAGAGTAGTGCCAACCAGAAAAAACAACTTCGGCCAAATTTCGGCCAAAAAACAACTACAGAAAAATTTCTGGACCAATCAGAAACATTGAAACAAAAAACAACTTCGAAAAGGAAAATTAGTTTATCCTCGGATGAGGAAAATAACATCACATCACAATAAAAAGTATAATTTAATGTTGTTATATGTGTTAAACTTTTAACTTATTTATTTATAGAACAAAACACAACATCTGCAGAAAATGAAGTATTAGTAAAACTACAAAAAACATGCGATACAATTCTAGCAAATCAAAAAACCATAATGAGAGAACTCATTATATTAAGAAACCATCATCAAAAGCCTGATAATTCTGGTTCTAACATCACAAAAGAAAATTTATTAAAACTACCAAGCATAACAACGGAGGGTGTGATAGAATTAGAAGAACTAGTTCGTAAAAATTCTGAAGTGGAAACTTATTTGGTAATTTTGCTATAAAATTTAATATCTCCATATAAATATAAATATCTTTTTTTTATTCAATAGAAAACCATTTTTGATATTAATATAAATGATTTGACAAAATAGATTAAAATTAATTTAAAAAAAATAATGCCTGATGAAATTGCTGCCAATTTTTCATGGTTTGGCCAGCAACAGAATATCAAAATTAAAAACTATTTAATAGTTAAATTATTAAAAGGTAAAAGTATACATTTATAAACAAAAAAATAATTATATATATATTTACAAGTTTTATTTTATTTTCAAGATTCAGCATTACTAAATTTTAAGAACATTAACGAGGATGAAATTAACCAATTAATTAAAAAATGGTTTCAGCAGGCTAAAGATCGAATAAGGAAACGTACAAAATGCAACAACAAATGATTTTTTTTAAATAATTTAAATGGTTAACAACTTTTCAAATAATTTTTTTTTTTTTAAATATGAAATATGTTTGTTTAACCTTTATGAATTTTTTATTTTCATTTTAATACTTATTTATATTTTCACAATTATCTTTTATTATTATTTATTTTAATTAATTATGTATTAATCTATATAAAAATAAAATTATATGTGATATTGAAATATGTGATATTATATATGTAATATATAAATATCAAATATATACTAATAAATATTATTTAATGAATTTATTTTGTTTTAATTTTTTGGATGGGAAATTTCTGAAGAAAAAAGAGTAGAAAGTTGTATGATTTTCACATGGAAAATAATGTGATTTACGCACGGAAAGTTATAAGGTTTTTACTTGGAAAGTTGTATAAAATGTACACGGAAAGTTGTATCATTTTCACATGGAAAACAATTTGATTTACGCACGGAAAGTTATAAAAAATTATACGGTTTTTACTTGGAAAGTTGTATGATTTTTTCATGGAAAACAATGTGATTTACGCACGGAAAGTTGTACGGTTTTTACTTGAAAAGTTGTATGATTTTCTCATGGAAAACAATGTAATCTACGCACGGAAAGTAGTATAAAATGTACCCGAAAAGTCGTACGATTTTCACATGGAATTTCACCTAAAATTTCCTGATATATTTCCTGACATACATATACTCAGAATTTTCGGGACACTTTTCATTAGCCATACGCACGGATTTCCGCGTGAAAATCGGACTGGCATCCACGTTCCGTGTGCTATTTTCGTACGGCTTTTCGCACGGATATCCAAGCGAATTGTTGGTTGTGTATACACACTGTCCCGAGCAGCCATAATTTGTCATGACAAGAAAATACTTATTTTAACGACTGTGACTTTTGGTTTACCTTTCTACCGGGCAAACCAGAATTCGCAGGTAAAAACTTTATATGGCGATTTCGTAGCTAACACTATGACGCATCCAAATCAAATTTAAAAAAAATTACACCCGGCAAAATTTTGAGAAAAGTAGCATTTTTCCAAAATCTGATTAATTTTTTTTTGAAAAAATCATAACTTTTAACACAATTTAACGCAGACCTGGAAACCGGTGTAATGTCTATCAAACGTGCCTGTAGCTCAGTGGGTGTTGAAAATGCACCCCCCTTTTCCATACGATTTTTTGCTTATAATGAACCAAGGAAACACCTCTTAACGGATTAGCATCCCAAATCGGGACACCCTGTATATTTTGTTAACACCTAAGTTTGATGGCAATATGAAAAAACGTTGGAAATTTGTAGAAATTTAGTCATCATATTATTGTCATACTTTTTGTGTACAGCAACATATCCGACATTATTGCTACAAATTTAACACATTGCAGTGTAACCTCTATTTTATATAGGAAATAGCATTAATAATTTGTGACCATTAAAAGATTTCATAAAAAAATGTGAATTTCGGTCAAAAATTATTGTTTTTTGTGAAATAATTTATAATGAAAAAAAAAATTAAAAATTAGAAATTTGACAGTTTTTTTTTATTTTTAATTTTAACAATGTTAATAATATGTTACCTGTAAAGTATAAATATACACCATGTCTTTACAGTAGGATTCGAACCCACAACCTCAATGATGGTAGATTAGTGCATATTCCAATTAATTGTAACATACATTGATCTACCATCACTGAGGTTGTGTTTTCGAATCCCGATGATTCCCGTTGCAGATGGTAACAGGTAACATAATTACATTGCTTTAAACAATAAAAATATATCTATAATTTTTTTTTTTATTATAAATTATTGAATTATCATGTCAATAAATTTTCCACCAAAAGATAACTATTTCGTTGACAAACAAATTAGTTGTCTAAAAACTTATCCCATTTGCCTTGAATCGCGTCAACCCTGCCGCATTTTTTCGACAATCAACCAATTTGTAGTAATTTTTCAACATTTTTCGATTGCTGGATATCCGGGCAGTTCTACATGTTCCTCTAGAAATGTCAGTGCTAACTTATCTCTGAGGCTTAAGTGACAGTCACTAAAGACAGTGTAGGACTTTTAAAAGACAAAACACACGATATGTCCGCCTGACTTTCATATAAGGTCAGTGCTGACCGTCACTAATAGAGAATGCAAGACATATGGTTTCATTCGTCAGCGCTATTTCTACTCCTCATATATTTTAATAATTTAAAAAAATATATATATTTTAATAATAATTTATTGTTAAATACAATAACAAATTATGATTGATATCCGGACAAGTTGATTGAATTAATATAAATGACACTGAGCTGACCAACTACAGACTGTCTCTGGGCCGACGCACAACAGACATGTCACATAGTTACATTTTTTTTTTATTAAAATAGGTATTAAATAAGTATGTTTGTTTCTAGAAATGCTGACTAGGTAGTCAGAAAAATCTTTTTAAGACTTAATTTTGAGTTGTCATCATTTTGTCATCAAAGACTTATTTTATTGGTATATATGATATAGTGCAAAGGTCTAATCTTTAATTCCTATTCAGTGTTTCCGTTTCATATACAGCGTATTCCGCATTAATAGTATTGGACATGGCCATTTGATTTCGATCTTGTGTGGCTTTTCTATTTCTAGCTTCCTTTTCGTCGTTAACACTGTTAGTGGAAGGTGTATAATTTATAAACATTAGGAATGGTAGGTTTTAGGATTAAAAATTATTTTAGAAACTTTCTATTGAAATATCGAATTAATTGTTTTTGGCGAATACTGCATAATTTTCTTTTTATTTTTTTTTATAATTTTTGAAATATGTTAGTCGCATCGTAAGTTTTCGGCTCCTCGCCATGGTTCAATGGCATTTTACCCAAAGAAACGTGCGCAAAGGCTTCGTGGGAAAGTTAAAGCATTCCCTAAAGATGACTCTACGAAACCTGTTCATCTTACATGTTTTGTTGGTTATAAGGCCGGCATGTCTCACATTGTAAGAGAGGCTGATCGGCCAGGTTCAAGTAAGTGATTTTTTATATCATAATTAATGTAATGTGGAAATAAAAAAATATTTTATATTTTAATTATGAATTTGTTATTTTAAACTACGGCGTTCTGAAATCTATTTACTAAATTGTGATGTAACATCTTTTACACGTTACTAAATATTTTTTTGTTTTAGAAATTAACAAGAAAGAGGTAGTTGAGGCAGTTACTGTTTTGGAAACTCCTCCTATGATTGTTGTTGGAGCAGTTGGTTATATTGAAACTCCTTTCGGAATGCGTGCTTTAGTAAATGTTTGGGCTCAGCACTTATCTGAAGAATGTCGTAGACGCTTCTACAAAAATTGGTATTTCTTTTAATTTAGTATTATAAAATATTTTACACAAATGATGTGATAGTGTCATAGGAATGGTGAAAACAAATCATTACCTTCTGCCTTTTGACACAAAAATATTTATTTAATGTAATATAAAATTAATTTAATATATTTAAACTAATTTAAATAAAGCTCTTCGATCATAGTAAGAGAGCTATTGTTGCTTTAATTGTGTAGTTTTTTAAGTCGTAATATAACATGGCTGTAAACACAATAACGATGATTTAATCTCCGCTCATTTTTTAATGATGAGGTTGGCTTCTAATTTTTCTATTTTTAACAGAAAAAAAGAAAGCTTGTTAGTTTTTGGATAATTGGATATATGTAATGTCTTTTCTTTCCTGGTGTAATTAGGTACAAAAGCAAGAAGAAGGCTTTCACTAAAGCAAATAAGAAGTGGACTGATGACTTTGGAAAGAAAAGTATTGAAAATGATTTTAAGAAGATGATTCGTTATTGCAAAGTTATTCGAGTTATTGCCCATTCACAGGTAATTTTTATTTTTAATTAATATTTAACGATGTCCGAAACGAAACTAATTACGTAAATAAAAATGAAATCAAATGTTAGCTTAAAATGATTTTAACTCGTAGAATTATTATAAGAGAAAAAAGCGATATCGATTAAGAAAACAGAAAATGTTATATTCCAATTAATCTTTCTGACAATAACAACTAAGTCATACCATAGCAATTACAATTTTTCATAATTATTTAATATAAAATATCTTACTAGAATGATATCGGTTAAATCTAAAGCATGGGGTTTCAAAAATATTTATATTTATTAGATTCGTTTAATTAAACAAAGACAAAAGAAAGCCCATATTATGGAAATTCAATTAAACGGAGGAAACATTGAAGATAAGGTAAAATGGGTTAAAGAACATTTAGAGAAACCAGTTCCAGTTAGCCAAGTTTTTGGACAAGATGAAATGGTCGATTGTGTTGGAGTTACCAAAGGTAAAGGATTTAAAGGTGTTACCAGTCGCTGGCACACTAAAAAGTTGCCACGTAAAACGCATAAAGGTCTTAGGAAAGTAGCATGTATTGGAGCATGGCACCCAAGTCGTGTATCTTTTACTGTTGCACGTGCTGGTCAAAAAGGTTACCATCACCGTACCGAAATTAACAAAAAAATATATCGCATTGGTGCAGGAATTCATACTAAAGATGGCAAGGTAACTAATATAAAAAATTATTGCATTGATATTAAATTCGTGCCAAATATTGTTGATTGAAACTCACATGATATTATAATGTTTGACTGATTTTCTCTTCATTTGGATTAATATTTTTCACAATTACCGTAAATAAACGTTTTTTATTACTTTAGTTAATCAAGAACAACGCATCCACTGAATATGATTTAACTGATAAATCAATTACTCCAATGGGCGGATTTCCACATTACGGAGAAGTAAGCAATGACTTCGTTATGTTGAAGGGATGTTGTATTGGATCTAAGAAACGCATTATTACTTTGCGAAAATCACTCTTAGTTCATACAAAACGTTCTGCTCTTGAGAAGATTAATCTTAAATTTATCGACACGTCTTCTAAAATGGGTCATGGTCGTTTCCAAACTGCTGCTGATAAACTTGCCTTTATGGGACCACTCAAGAAAGATCGCATAAAAGAAGAACAAGCAGCAACAACCACATAAGGTTATCTGAAAATTTTATTTTCTATTTGAAGTTGATTGATTGTAATAAAAAGATACATTTAAACTTGTATATTTTTTTTAAATTTATTTTTGCGTCTACTGCTAACAAGGTGGATGGGGTTTCAGAATTCTCTGCAATAACCATTCAGATAAAATATTTGTTTTTTTGCTTTGCAAGATTGTCAACAATACATACCAATCGGTGTGGGATCGTTAGACTGGACCCTTTAAGGCAGTGTATTCCAAATTGATTCAAAAATGAACTCAAGTTATATATAGGAGTACAATTAATTTTATTTTATTTTTGTTATTTATTTAAAGTTCTAAGTACATTTTCACAAAAAAAAAGAAATAAATTACATATTCTATTTTTTGAGCTTCCTGAAACAACCTAATTGGTTAATATAAGAGAAAGTAATAACTTCTACGTTAATTATTACTTAAATATACATACTAGTCTAGTATAGATATAATTCAATTACATATATTAATTTTAATTAAATTTAGCTTAACTTAATGTAATAGTTTTTTTATTGCACAATATTTGATTCCTTTCTTATTTAGTTATTAATGATACATAAAATGAATTTTTAAATATTTAAAGAAAAGTAAGTTTATGAACTTTTTAAGGTAATCTGGAAGTTCATTGTATATTTTGTTTTTGACAGATGACTGTATAAGCCATAAGCGTGCAGTATAAATGTGCTTTGAGAATCTCGATCTGTTATTAATTGGTTATAAGCAGGGATGTTAAACGATATGAACGAAATAATAATGTTCTTGAAAAGAACGATACAGAAAGAACAAAAAATATATCGTTCAAAAAAGAAAATAATATTTTGTTCAAATATATTCTTCTCGTCAAATATAACGCTCAAGAATTTTGTTCTTTTCAAGAACGTTTGAAAATTGTGTTCAAATATAAATTTCGTTCAAGTACTTTATGTAAGAACCTTATTTTGAGAAAATAGGAATGTATATATCATAGACCATCATAGACATATAATATGACAGAATCTCAAATCTCAAAAGTGAAGCCAGCATTGAATATGCTTTTTATTTTTTATGTTGCAACATAAAAAGTAATATAAACACAAACTCAATTTCCTTATGTTGTTCCCTTTTTCTGGGATATTTTTTCAAGTTTATATAAAGAATAAGAAAATTGTAATATTTAATGAAAAGTATTTATTTTTTTCATAAAAATTATTTTATAGTTATGAAAAATTAAACGTAAGCTTAAATAATAATGCAACCATAAAAAAATTTACTTATAAACCAGGAAAATGCACAACTTTAGTTAATTTTTGCCTAATATTTTTGTTTTGAAAACTTGTTGTACATTTTGTCGTGTAATTTAATCTTATTTTAAGATATTCAGTGATTATAGCTTTGATTTGGAACGCTCTATGATCCTCAAATAAATCGTCATTTGCAGAATGACCTAAAATACATATTAATTAGTAAATATATAGAAGGTAAAAAAAAAGTTCATTGTAAGTAAACAAGTAAACAATGAACTTTTTACCTTCTATATATTTACTATTAAATTGTACTTACACAATTTTTTAGGATTTTCCAAAATACCTTATCTTTTTTAGTTTTTACGGAAAAACTGCAAGTATAAGAAGTACGGCACAATTCATAAAAAAATAAATAGTACTTAAAAGGAAAAAATACAGTTAATTTATTTAACATTTAATTTGAAATTATTCGGAAATTTACCGCATTTGTTTTTAAATATAAAACATGGTAATATAAGGTAATATATTGTTGTAGATATTTACACTATTATCAGATTAAATAAAGGGTTTTGAGATTAATTGCAATGTATTTTGAACTAAATTCAACGCATTTGCCTATTAAATTAATAAAAACGCTGCATTTGCATTCAACAATGTTGCACATATTCAATCTCAAAATCGTATATCACTACTTACAGATTTTAATTTTATTAAATATGTTCCTAAATTTAAAATTTCATTCATAATTTCTAAAATTTTGTAGAAATAAATTCATTTAAAATCATAATTTGACAAATTATTGAATGGGACTTTTTTTATATAGCTACCAACACTATTTTCAAATATCCCATTTTTTATGTCAAATAGCTGTCAGTGCCCCTCCAAGAGGGGCTCAATGCTGGCTTCACTTTTTATTAGAACAACATATATTGAACATTCAGTCTATATATATTATACGTCTATGGTATGTATCAACAACAAGAGAGTTTGTTCGAAGTACTTTTTTCGAACTAAGTATGACTTTAATTTCAATACGGCATGCATTTTTCGTTACGGCAAATTAGGTGTTTTCAACGACAAATTTTGTAATTGAACGGAAAATTGTGTAATTGAATTGCAAATTGTGTAATTGAACGGCAAAATATGTTGCGTATACTAATATTAAATAAATAAATATACCTTGTTCTTGTAGTATAATGGAAAAATAATAATACCCTTGTTCTTGTAGTATAATGGAAAAGGGAATAATATTTCTGGAGGACTATAATGTGAAAAATTGTCGGGTTGGATCATAGACGTATAATATATATAGACTGAATGTTCAATATATGTTGTTCTAATAAAAAGTGAAGCCAGCATTGAGCCCCTCTTGGAGGGGCACTGACAGCTATTTGACATAAAAAATGGGATATTTGAAAATAGTGTTGGTAGCTATATAAAAAAAGTCCCATTCAATAATTTGTCAAATTATGATTTTAAATGAACTTATTTCTACAAAATTTTAGAAATTATGAATGAAATTTTAAATTTAGGAACATATTTAATAAAATTAAAATCTGTAAGTAGTGATATACGATTTTGAGATTGAATATGTGCAACATTGTTGAATGCAAATGCAGCGTTTTTATTAATTTAATAGGCAAATTCGTTGAATTTAGTTCAAAAAACATTGCAATTAATCTCAAAACCCTTTATTTAATCTGATAATAGTGTAAATATCTACAACAATATATTACCTTATATTACCATGTTTTATATTTAAAAACAAATGCGGTAAATTGCCGAATAATTTCAAATAAAATGTTAAATAAATTAACTGTATTTTTTCCTTTTAAGTACTATTTATTTTTTTATGAATTGTGCCGTACTTCTTATACTTGCAGTTTTTCCGTAAAAACTAAAAAAGATAAGGTATTTTGGAAAATCCTAAAAAATTGTGTAAGTACAATTTAATAGTAAATATATAGAAGGTAAAAAGTTCATTGTTTACTTACAATGAACTTTTTTTTTTTACCTTCTATATATTTACTAATTAATATGTATTTTAGGTCATTCTGCAAATGACGATTTATTTGAGGATCATAGAGCGTTCCAAATCAAAGCTATAATCACTGAATATCTTAAAATAAGATTAAATTACGCGACAAAATGTACAATAAGTTTTCAAAACAAAAATATTAACAAAAATTAACTAAAGTTGTGCATTTTTCTGGTTTATAAGTAAATTTTTTTATGGTTGCATTATTATTTAAGCTTACGTTTAATTTTTTATAACTATAAAATAATTTTTATGAAAAAAATAAATACTTTTCATTAAATATTACAATTTTCTTATTCTTTATATAAACTTGAAAAAATATCCCAGAAAAAGGGAACAACATAAGGAAATTGAGTTTTTGTTTATATTATTTTTTATGTTGCAACATAAAAAGCATATTCAATGCAATAGAAGTATAAGTATATAGAATGGCCGTTAGTTCTAGGTTGTTGAGGCAAACATCTCAATGTACCAATGTACTTTTTGACAGTTCTTGCAAATGTATTTACCCTGTATGCAATACTTACGGTACATTACAAAAATGTACGAAAAAAATACAAAGTACATTGATATATAATATAATATTATTTAATGTTAATACAAAGAAAGAAATGCGTAGAATACGTGCAAGTTTTACTTATATTACTAATAAATTAATACGTTTTTGTTTTTATTTTTCATTGAATATTTTACCGGTAAATTTGTAATAATGTTTAATTTATGCGTGTGAATTTATCATTTATAAGTTAATAGAATCGGTTATTGAATTATTTCACTAGTTTTATATTATTTTGAAGGATATATTTGCTAATATGGACTGATATATTAGAGAATTATATTCTAGAAAATCATAGATTTTTCTTAATTAGTTATATTATTATTTAGATATAAAGCTATTTCATATTGCGAAAAAAAAAATATAAATTTTTAAATATAACCACCAGACAGTAATACACAAAATTGATCATATTTTCTGGGTTATAGTGATATACATAAACATATAAAACATTAATTCGAATAGACAAAATATATTTCTTTTATTGTACCAATAAAAAATATAAATTTCATTAATTAAATATAAAAATTAAAATAAAATATATTTGCTTTTCTTATTTCTTTTATTTTGAAATTGTTATTGATAATTATTCATAGGACATCCATAAGAAAGTCGAGATCAGAACAATATTTTATTTTTCTAATGCTTATTGGTTTTTTAATTTCGAATGACAGTTTTGTATACGTATACGAATGTTTGTATGTTAGATGTTGGCCTCAAAAACCTAGAACTAACTGCCTTTCTATATACTTATAATTCTATTTTCAATGCTGGCTTCACTTTTGAGATTTGAGATTCTGTCTACCCATTATGCAAATTGTAGAGGGCTCTCCAAATGAGTATTTTTTCACACGGAATTCCGTGTGACAAAAGTGAACTACACTACCTCTAATGCATCAATGTGATGTGTTATACAAAAACTTATAGATATAACACAAATATATATAATTTTTTTTTTATATTTATATAAAAATAAAAAAACAATAATAACAAAGAAATAAAATAGTCTTTAAAGAATTGTGCAATACCGCTAATTATAAAAGTGTAATTCTAAAAGTAATTTTAATTTTATTTAAAGGTAAAATAATTATTTAAGTTCATAAAACAAGAGGTTAAATATTTTATTTTTATATATGTATAAAAATAGTAATTATTAAGAATATTCTTTAAAGAATTTAATTTCTAGAGAGGTAAACACAAATATATAATTTTTTTTTTTTATATAAAAATAAAAAAAGAAATATTCTTAAAAGAACTGTGTAATACCGCTACCTAATATATCAATATATACCTGTACAGTGTAGTGACCTGAAAATAATTGTATAAGTTGATAAAAGAAGGTAAAATATTTTATTTTTATATAAGTATATATTTTATTTCAATTTTAGATTATTTTAAGAAATATATATATAATGTAGTTTAAATAAATTTTTATAATCAGTTTATAGCTATTTTTTGAAAATGACGGAAAGAACAATAAATAAAAGAATTAAGATCACTACAGATATTTTAATGTCCTATTTTAATGGACAAAAAATATTAAATACAAGTGATAGTGATAATAAAACAATTGAAAGTGAAACTAGTGATAATAAAAACCAAATTGATGTTCGCGATTCACAAATTCTATTAGAACCAGAGACTCAATCTATTATAGAAAATGTTAGTTATGAGATAACCGAGGAAAGTTTCAGTGACAGCAGTTATTCGGATTCGTCCTCAATAGATTTTGATCATTGTGAAGAACCGTCAGTAAATCTGGAAAATGATTTAGCTGTTTGGAGTGTTAAATTTAATCCAACAAATGAGGCTGCGAATGCTTTGCTGAAAATTTTAAGAAAATTTCATCCAAACTTGCCTAAAGATATCCGTACACTAAGAAAAACACCAAAATGTACAGATTTAATGGAAATGGGAAATGGATGTTATGTACATTTTGGTTTACAAGAGTTTGTGGAAAATTTTTTTAAAAAAAATAATAAAAAAAGTTTTAATTTTCTTGAAGTTGATATTGGAATTGATGGACTTCCATTATCAAAAAGTTCACAAAGTCAATTATGGCCAATATTAGGTAATATTAATGGGTTCGATGATGTTTTTGTTATCGGAGCATATCATGGTTACAAAAAACCATACAGTCCAGATGAATATTTAAAAGGATTTGTTGATGAAATGCAGCTTCTTATGTCAAATGGAATAATGCATAAAAATAAAAAAATCGAAATTAAAATTCGAGCTATTATATGTGATGCACCAGCAAAATCAATGGTACCAAGCATTAAAGGACATACAGGTTATTATGGATGTACAAAATGTGAAATTAAAGGAGAGTATATTGATAGACGAATTGCTTTTGTAGAAATTAACAAATCGCTTAGAACAGATGCAACATTTTTTGAAAGAAAACAAATAGAACATCATAACCAAAAGGAGCCTATTGCTCTTGAAAGAATAAATATTGGTTGTGTGTCTCAGTTCCCAGTAGACTATATGCATTGCGTACTATTGGGAGTAATGAAACAAACATTAAAAAGCTGGATCAATATAAGAAAAAAAATTTTCTTTGAGTAAAAATGAAATTTCAATAATAGATAAAAGACTAGAAGATTTAAAGAAATGTGTTATAAGTGAATTTAGTAGAAAACCGAGAATGTTATATGAAGTAGATAGGTGGAAAGGAACTGAATTTAGGCTTTTTCTTTGCTATACTGGCGTGGTGGTATTAAAAGATGTCTTGGACATCGAATACTATAATCATTTCTTGTTACTTGTTTGTGCAATTCGAATTTTATGTAATACAAAACAATGTATTTATAATAATAGTTGTGCGAGGGATATGCTACAAAAATACGTACTAGATTTTCCTAAACTATACGGATCTTGTTTTGTTGGATATAATGTTCACAATTTAATTCATTTAACTGCGGATGTTATGAAGTTCGGGAATTTAGATAACTTTAGTGCATTTAAGTTTGAAAACTACATGCAACATTTAAAAAAAAAAATTAAAAAACACTCACAACCTCTACAACAGTTAAGCAATAGACTTTTGGAAAAAAAATTATATTATTCAGCTGATAAAAGTAGTGATATTTCTCCTTTTGTTACTGTTGATTACAATTTAGGTGCATCTAGCTACCGCGATATGTTTTTTAAAAATAATAAATATTCTATAAGATCACCAAACAATTATTGTCTTATTTTTTTTTTAAAAATTGAACAAATTATTGCCAAAAATATGAATGTTACTGTGAAGGGTCGTTTTATTCAGAATACACATTCATTTTTTGATTATCCGTTAAATTCTGTAGACACACAAATTTATTGCACTAATAATGAAATTCTTGACGAACAATTAATAGAATTCTCTATAAATTTCATTGAATCAAAAATAATGTTACTTAAAACTAATTCTAATAATAATAATATTTATATTTCTTTATTATAGATTAAACATGTGAGGAATCACAAAGCATATTCAACTTTAAAAAAAATGGTAAGAATTTTAAATAGTAAAATTTCAAATTGTGTTATGTATTATTTGCAGATCGAAAAATGCCATCACAAAATCTAGTCAACCTTAAAAAAAATGGTAAATTTTACATAAAAATTAAATTGTTTTATTTTATTATTTGTTTCAATTTGTTATTTTAATATTTGCAGATCCAAATGTTCCATCACAACATACACCAAATATATTTTTTTTAAAAAAAATGGTAAGAATTTTACATAGTTACACAAAAAAAAAAATTAAATTGTATTATTTTAATATTTTCAGATCCAAAAGTTCCACCACAACATCCACCAATAGTCAACTTTAAAAAAAATGGTACATATTATTACACAATAAAAAATAATCAAATTGTATTATTGTATTTTATTTACAGATCCAAATATGTTATCACAAAGTATTTTTAACTTTAAAAAAAATGGTAAGAATTTTACATAGTTACACAAAAAAAAAAATTAAATTGTATTATTTTAATATTTTCAGATCCAAAAGTTCCACCACAACATCCACCATTAGCCAATCTTAAAAAAAATGGTACATATTATTACACAATAAAAAATAATCAAATTGTATTATTGTATTTTATTTACAGATCCAAATATGTTATCACAAAGTATTTTTAACTTTAAAAAAAATGGTAAGAATTTTACATAGTTACACAAAAAAAAAATTAAATTGTATTATTTTAATATTTTCAGATCCAAAAGTTCCACCACAACATCCACCATTAACCAATCTTAAAAAAAATGGTACATTTTACACAATAAAAAATAATCAAATTGTATTATTGTATTTTATTTACAGATCCAAATATGTTATCACAAAGTATTTTTAACTTTAAAAAAAATGGTAAGAATTTTACATAGTTACACAAAAAAAAAATTAAATTGTATTATTTTAATATTTTCAGATCCAAAAGTTCCACCACAACATCCACCAATAGCCAATCTTAAAAAAAATGGTACATTTTACACAATAAAAAATAATCAAATTGTGTTATTTTATTATTTGCAGATACAAATAATGATGAACTAAGTTTTTGTTGGAGTGACGAGGAATTAGGTTTTCAAAATTTCCTAAAAATTAAATCAAAAATCCCTACAACATCAACACAAGTTTCACACCAACAGTCTGAAGATACGTACCAGGATAATACAGTAATCGAAATAGATGCAGAAATCGAAGTGGATTCTGGAAAAAGTACTTATGTTTATAATACATATATTAAACTTTTTTACTAATTATATTATTTGTTATTTTAGATTCAATAGAGGAAAGATTAAAAAAGATAGAAAACAGACAAAAAAATATGGACAACTCGGTTCAAAAACTTGTGGAAATGTGTGAAACATTAGTGAAAAATCAACGCAGTATGTTAAGAGAGCTAGTCCATATTAGAACTTTTATCCAAAAAGATAAAGATATTCCGCACAATGAAATTAATATTAAATTACCAGCCGAAAATATTCATGAATTATATTATATGTATTTATTTTTTAATTTAAAATTTACTAAATATTTTTTACCTATTTTGTAGAAAAATTTGTTTGAATCCAGTCGACAGACTGATTTAACAAAATTTATTAAAGCTGAATTGGCCAAAATAATAACTGACGAAGCTGCTAAATCTTACACATGGTTTGGGTTACAAGGAAATGTTCCAGTTAAATCATTTTTGATAATGAAATTATTAAAAGGTATATATTTTCCCGTATTTTGGTTAAACAAAAAAAACATTTATTTTTAATGAAAACAATTGTAAATAAACTTTGATCTTTGACATTTTACAACACAACTACCCAACCAAACCCATTAAACAATTTTTTTTTAAATATAACCCATAAAACAAATTATTTAAATATAATGTATTATAAAAATAAATCTATTCTTTTATTTCAGATGCTGCTTTACAAAAATTTAAAGATGCTGAGGAAGATCAAGTTATTTCTACAATTATAAAATGGTTTCAATTGGCGAGGGATCGAATAAGAAAACATAGCAGATCATCGGATAAAGAAAATTCAAAAAAAATAAAATATAATTAAATAATTTAATATAAAAGAAACTCAATTAATTTTTTTTAAAATTTTAAAAGTAAATTAAGATTTATTATTTATAGTATTATTGTTTTCAAAATCGTGCTAATTATTATTAATTTTATTTATATTTATGTTCTATTTGCTAACATTAACTTTATTATTAATTTTCTATATATTTATATTTTATTTAACTATAACATTTTTTTTTTTTTTTTATATATATACATATTTTATTTTTAACTATCAATATTTTGTTTATTTATTTTTGTTGTATGTATTGTATGAACTTAAAACTATTATAAACTGAATTTTTGTGATAATATTAATTTAAATTTTTATAAATGTTGAATATAATAATTAATTTTAAAATTTTAAATTCTTATTAATATTTTAATGTCAAATGTATTTATAAGCTGTAAATAAAATATTTATATTATTTTTTAAAACATATATATGTTTTTATTTTAAAAATGCATTCCATTCTAAAAATTAGAAGTCTACTTTGGCGCACGGAATTCATGCTGCTTTCCGTGTGCATGTACATGGAAAAGAGATATATAGGAGAACTGAATTCATACTGCTTTCCGTGTGCATGTACAGGGAAAAGAGATATATAGGATAACTGAATTCATACTGCTTTCCGTATGCATGTACACGGAAAAGAGATATATTGGAGAACTGAATTCATACTGCTTTCCGTGTGCATGTACATGGAAAAGTGTTATACTTTCATACGGAATTCATACTGCTTTCCGTGTGTTTTCGCACTCACCAATACATTGAAAGGTGTCGACATTCCAGGCCCATTTTCTTTGGCCAAGCACACGGAATTCCGTGTACCAGGAGAACTCTTTTCCGTGTGAATCGTTATATTTTAGAGGTGGAAAGCGCACTGCTTTCCGTGTGAAATGTATGTTGGGTATATATATTATATGTCTATGGGTTGGATACATATTCTGCTGTGCAACAATTGTCGCTGCGTATACCTAATTTGTCGTGCTGAAATATATTCCTCTTTCAATACTAACGTGTTGGCATATTTATAATTATTAATCAAGTTAGCTGCAGCATGCGCTTAAAGTTCTATGTTAAAACTACAAAATTTCATTACGCATTATAGAGCTAAAAATATTGTGCAGGTTGCTTTTGCAGCAAATAAGTTTGAGCAACAACTTTAAAATTGCGTTGTTTTAATTTCACAATAAAAAATAAAATTGCACCTACAATACAAAAACTTGAAAATTGCGTTAAAACTAAAAGCGCAGTATCATTTTCCGAACACTCTACTTTTGCAATGATTACTTTTCGAATGTACTTTTTTCGCACTTTCGCAGTGCTGATTAAAAGAACAACCCAACATACATTTCACACGGAAAGCAGTGCGCTTTCCAGCTCTAAAATATAACGATTCACACGGAAAAGAGTTCTCCTGGTACACGGAATTCCGTGTGCTTGGCCAAAGAAAATGGGCCTGGAATGTCGACACCTTTCAATGTATTGGTGAGTGCGAAAACACAAGGAAAGCAGTATGAATTCCGTATGAAAGTAGAACACTTTTCCATGTACATGCACACGGAAAGCAGTATGAATTTAGTTCTGGGTACATCCACACGGAAAGCAGTATGAATTCAGTTCTCCTATATATCTCTTTTCCCTGTACATGCACATGGAAAGCAGTATGAATTCCGTGCGCCAAAGTAGACTTCTAATTTTTAGAATGGAATGTATATATAAAATAAAAACATATCTGTTTTAAAAAATAATATAAATATTTTATTTACAGCTTATAAATACATTTGACATTAAAATATTAATAAGAAGTTATAAAATTTATTCAACATTTATAATAATTTAAATTAATATTATCACAAAAATTCAGTTTATATAGTTTTTTTTTACAATAGTTTTAAGTTCACAAATAAAACAAATTATTACTAAAATACAATAAAGAAGATAAATAAATAAAAAAAATTTTTTTTAATTACTTTTTTTATATATAAAAATAAAATATTTAACATCTTGTTTTATGAACTTAAATAATTATTTTACCTTTAAAATTAAAATTACTTTTAAAATTACACTTTAAAATTAGCGGTATTGCACAATTCTTTAAAGAATATTTCTTTGTTATTGTTTTTTTATTTTTATATATATAAAAAAATATATATATATATTTGTTTTTACTTATCTAGAAGTTTTGTATAACACATCACATTGGTGCATTAGTGGTAGTGTAGTTCACTTTTGTCACACGGATTTCCGTGTGAAAAAATACTCATTTGGAGAGGCCTCTACAATTTGCATAATGAGAAAGTACATATTAAATTAAGAAGTAAGTTAAAACTGACTTTCCGAAAAAGCCCCACTTACTTCCACGCTCTATATAAATACGCCGGATTTAACAACGCTTTTATGGTAATAAATGATAACGTTTTATACTTGAGTTACATTGTCGCTTTCATTACGAACTCTAAACGCGTTCGAACGCGGTCTACAAAGAGAGTAGACACAATAGAAAACGTAGATGTGGTAAATATCAACTGTTTGTTTACATTTTTTTGACAGAAAAATATTATTTCTAAATTTAATTTTGTAAATTCTTAAATTCTTGAATTTTAATTAATAAAATACCTTTTGAAATTTTGAATTGAATTGAAATTTTTTTTAAATTTTTCTATATTTTGACACTGCAACCCACGATGAAAGCGAAAAAATTAAAAGTTGGCCAACTTTTACGTAGGCTCCGTTTAGACTGCGTGCATTGTAACTACTCTCATACAACTCCATACATTTCAACTTTTTTGTGACAAATGCTACGTCTAGAATGCGTCTAGAAAGCGTCAATTGTAATCGCGGTATTAAAGAAACTTAACTTTCTGTTTTTTTTTTATAGGGCTAACTATAATGAACTTAATGGAAATTAGAAAAATTCCGAAATTTTCCTTTAGTTAACGAAAAGTCTCTGTAAAATTTCATTGGGCAATAATGAATTTACGAAAAATTAACGAAATCACATATGCTTAATGTCAAATTCAAATTTAGAATTTGAAATTTTTTATTTTGAAATTAAAATATGTATTTGTATTGTGAAATTTAATATGGACGATACAGAAAACGATTTCATTGAACATTTAATTACAAATGTTCAAAAAAATTAACTTATCTGTAATAAACGAAATAAATTGTATTATAATAGATTGCAGAAACAGAAAATATGGAAAAACTGGTACAGTAAAATATTTAAAAATTAGAACTAATATATAACTAATTAATTTATTATTATTACAAGTTGAGGAATGTCAAGTCAAATGGAAGCAAATACGAGAAGGATTTGTGAAAGAAACAAAAAAATATGTTCCATTTGGCAGTGGTGCAGATAATTTAGAAGTGGATAGCCAAAATATACAAAATCTGCTATTTTTGAGAGAATTTGTGCAACCCAGAAAGTAAGTAGAAGCTACCAAAAAAAAAATTCTATTTATTTATATATTTATAATTTTATATATAGAACACGTAGTAATGAAAATATGGATTTGTCGTCAACGTCCACTTGAATAATAAATGAATGTGACAACACAATGGAATTTGAAGATGACATTGAAACTATTCATTTCTCATCTGGGCCTTCATCTAATTTTGCTAAACCAACTATATCATCTACGTTGGAAGTAATAGGAGATGCTGCTTTGGCTATAAAAAATCGAATGTCATCTTTAAATCAAATTGAATCATCAAACACTTTAGATTTAGTAGATGTTGATGAAAATTTATGTAGAACTCTAATTGTAGAACTGCCATATGCATATGCAAAAGATGATGCTAGGTTAAAATTATTTGTATGTGCCATGGATATTAAAAAGCAATATGTAAGTGCATTACTAAAACTATAACTTTTTATATTATAACTTACTTCATGTTTTACGAGTAGTATGAAATGGGTTGATGGTCGAAAAAAAAAGTTCGCCCAAATTTTTTTTCTAGGCGTTTCCGAGGTCGGGGAGTCCGAAAATGCAAAAAAAAAAAAGTGTGCAGGGGACGCGTATACGTACGCGTACGCTTTTTATGTGCGCAGCAACACTCCTAGAACCAATCGTCCGATTTTAATGAAATTTGGCACACAGGCTCTAACAGACTTCACCCCTGTGCCTTTACAAGATGAGATCGATCCTTTCAGTGGGACCATGTTAGATTTCCCCATTTATGTGGGAACCTATGTGTTTTTAATCTACGGAAAAATGTAAAAAAAAAATTATGTCTCAGATTTGGATGAAATTTAAAACATAGGTTGGTATCATGATTGTCCACAAGCCTACCTAGATACAGGTCTGTAACTTCAGGGGGTCCATGGTAAAATTTCCGATTAAAATTTCGTATGCTCTATAGAGCATATAGTAATTATTATCTAATTAGCATAAATTTTGGTACATATGATAGTTTCCGTATGTACTTGGTGTCTGTAAAATTTAAAGTCGATACTTCAGTGGGTCCATGTAAAAATCCGTAATTACTTTTCATAAGTTCAACTCTCTATATCTACAGTACCTGTCACCCAATTTCAATGATATTGAATACACAGTTTCATTTAGTTATTTATTTGATACTCCACAAATTTGTAGTTGGTAGGTATAGTACGTTCATGGGAAACTAATATATGAGCAACTTAGTTTCCGAAGAATATTTGCTTTATGTTCTACAGCTTGTAATTATTATCCGATTTCAATGAAATTTGGTACACAGGTTGAGTTCATGATTCTGCATAGGTTGCCCAAATTACAGGTTAGTAGGATTAGGGGGTTCATGTTAAATTTCCGATTTCATTTTTAATTTTTTTTTTTCATATGTTCTACAGCATATAGTAATTGTTAACCGATTGTTAATTTTGTGATCTCGTTGGCTCTCTTGAAATTTGGAGACGTTCAGGGGGTTCCTAGAAAACAGTTTTAGTTTTTATATAATTACGTGTTTTATAGCATGTAATTATTATCTGATTTTAATGAAATTTGGTACAAAGGTAGACCTTCTGATTATGCATGTGTTGGCCATAATAGAAGTTAATACCTTCAGGGGGTCCATACTAAAATTTCCGATTAAAAATTCATATGCTCTAGAGCATATGGTATTTATTATCTGATTTGAATGAAATTTGACACACATAGTAGCTTCCTTAGGTACTTGGTGTCTGCAAAGTTTAAAGTCGGTAATCCAGTGGGTCCATGTTAAAATGTCCAATTATATTTCACAAGTTCAATACTCTACATCATACAGTAATTGGCACCCAATTACAATTATATTTCAAACACAGCTTGACTTTGTTACCTACTTATTGCTCCAAAAATTTGTATCAGGTAGTTTTATTGTGTTCATGGGAAACTAATATATGAGCAACTTAGTTTCCAAAGAATATTTCATGTTCTACACCATATAGTAATTATTATCAGTTTGCAATAAAATTTGGTACATAGATTGGATTCGTGATTACGCATGTGTAGCCTTATGTAGACGTTAGTAGCTCTAGGGGGTCCATGCTAAAATTTCCGATTAATATTTCATATGTTCTAGAACATATGGTAAATATTATTCAATTTCAATGAAATTTTGTACACAGGTTGGATTCGTGATTACGCATGTGTAGACTAAGGTAGAAGTTAGTAGCCTGAGGGGGTCCATGCTAAAATTTCCGATTAATATTTTATATGTTCTAGATCATATGGTAAATATTATCCAATTTTAATGAAATTCGTACACAGGTTGGGTTCGTGATTACGCATATTTAAACTTATTATAGTTATTTTAATAATATTATTTATTATTAAAGAAATAAAAATATAAAATTAAATCAATAAATAATAAAGATGAGCAATTTTTAAGAAAGCACTGTTTGTTACAAAGATAATGTTAATTACAAAAAAACTTTTGGACATAAATCGCTGTTAAACAACATACTACGAGTTATCTGCTCCCCCTAGTTAGCAGCTTTTTTTCAGGCGCAGTCTTAAAATTTATAAGGTGCAATACATTTTTATCTCATTTTAATCAAAAGTTATCTAATATTAAAACTAAATATAAAAAAATAATAATAGAGAAATGAATTTTTATTTATAAAATCAAAGAAAAAATAATAATAAAAATGAATTTGGAACAATATTATTTGTTTAATAAAATATGATTTAAATAATAATATTTAATATAATATTGGCTTATTTTTACTGTCGTGCCGTCCTGTATCGACATTTTTGTGTACCAACGAACTGTGACACCTAAATAACATCACAGGAAAATTTAAACCAAATAATTGTGACACCAAAAACACAATTATTTGGTTTAAATTTACCTGTAAAAGTTATTTAGGTGTCACAGTTAATTGGTATACAAAAATGTAGATATAGGACGATACGACAGTAAAAATAAGCCAATTATAAAATCAAAGAAAAAATAGTAATACTAATGAATTTCAAACAATATTATTTGTTATAAAATCACATAAGTTATTTATGATTTATATTGCTCTATTGCCATGAAATCTATGTATAAATCTGGAATGTTGGATAGAAACAAGATTGCCCGCATTTCTTCACTCTCCCGGATGCTCAGTTCCTTCGTTATCTAATAATCCACAAAATTTTGAGGACAATATTCACTTCTATTCATGGCGTTCAACATAATAAAATTGTGCAGAGCGATACATGCTAAAATAACTTTCTCACTATTTTTAGGCTCTAAATGAATTGTGTTTAACAGTATCCTCCACCGAGCGGCCATAATACCAAAAGCATTTTCAATCGTGCGTCTAGCTCTTAATATTCATTTATTACACAATTCTTTTTCTGTTGATATATTTGTTCCACCATAAGGCTTCATAATATCTTCAGCTAAAGGAAATGCTGCATCAGCTGTGAAAAAATGCGGCATTATTATTGTGGTTCCAGGGAGTGCCTTTGGTTCAGGTAATAATAATTGTTTTGCAAGTAGTCTTCTACCAAAACTGCTTGTTGTAAAAATATCTGAAAATATATATATATATATATATTTATATTTATATTACAAAAATTATTAATAACATTTAAAAATACCACTATCGTGATGTCCACCATATTCGCCAACATCAACATAGGTGAATGTATATTTGGCGTCACATGCAGCTAAAAGAACAACACTATAAAAGTGTTTATAATTGAAAAATTCTGCACCTCTGCCTTTTGGCCTTCTGATTGTAATATGTTTGCCATCTATACTACCAACACAATTTGGCATGTTCCATATATTTAGGAAATCAGATGAGATTATTGGAAAATCTGTTTGTATTGGCTCTGTTACAAATATTGGAGACAGTATTGACCAAATTTTTTCACATGTATCCAAAACTATACATCGAACAGTTTCCTTTCACAGCAGGCAAGATATTGTAAAGTTACACCTTGAGACAAATATCTGTAATAAAATTAAAAAATATATAGTAAAAATTAATGCATGTATGTCAATTAATATTATATATTACTCATGTTAATGTAATGCATAATCTGCATTCAGGACTTATAGGAGTTCTAATTGATTTTTTTTATAAAGCCGCAGATAACAAATTTAATAGAATATTATATATTTCCATATTCATCCGGGTATATATAAAAAATTGACATGAAACATACGCTTTTATTTTTAAAAATACGGTTTTGAAATATCCAGTTTTCTGCCTGTCTCTATTTATTCTTCGAACACTACAAGATCTTTTCCTTTTTTCTAATTTACTTATATTTTCAACACCATCTACTAACACTAATAAGTATTTTAATAATTGTAGTTCCTCCATTTTTATTATCAATTTAAAAATCACAAATTGCAAATCCAAAGAAAACACACAATGTCAATAATTTTTTGACAGATAAATTTTTTTCTTAATTTTCTTAAATTTTGTACGACAGTAATTGTACATCACAAAGTTATCGAAATTTTTAAAAAGTTAACGAAAGTCACCCTAATTTTTCTTAAGTCTATTTCGGTCATTTCGCGTATTTTCATATTGTCGTACGCCATCTTAATTTTTCTTAATTTACATTAAGTTCATTATAGTTAGCCCTTATATTCTTAAGCCTTCCCCAAACCGACGCTAATTTTTCCGCAACCGCGGAGCGAATTTTTCCGCACAATTTAATTAAATGGCGCCTTATGAGGATGCACACACTAACGCGAATTCCGCGCGATTTTACAGGGTATTTTCCGTGCGTTTTTTATAGGGATTTTTTCCGCAACAATTGTCAAAAAAAAAAAAAAACACTGCATGCAGCGTTTTACCTGAATTTTCGCAACAACAGCGTTTTCGCAACAAATGCCAAAAAATTATTGAAAATTTGTCAAGTAAGTCATTCATATTTTCGTCGCTGTTGAATTAAGAACTAGTAAAAAAAATATTTATATTAATTAATTTTTTTAAAATGGAAAAGTTTATAGAAATAGTTCAAAAATATCCCATATTATACGACTTATCGCATTAAGAGTATAAAAATATACGTAAGAAAGATAAAATATGCGATGAAATTGGACATGAAATAAATGAAAATGGTAAGAAAATGTGAAACTTTTTATGTATATAATGTATATAATTATTTAAAAAATTGTTTATTTAAAGGATGGAAAAATTTAAGGGATACCCATGCAAAATATATTAGGAGCCAAAAAACTAAAACTGGTTAAGCTGCTGATTTTAATAAAAAATTGATTTAGGCAGAACAAATGGATTTTTTAAAACAATTTTTAGCTTTTGCGCCAACTAGTTCAAATGTAACAAGTTTAGAAAAATTCCAAGATGAAGAAAATTATGTAGAAGAAAGACATTATGATTATATAAAAGAAGATTATTTAGAACCAGATGTCACATCAGAAATTATTGTTCAATCAGGTAAGAATATATATTTAATTTTAAATATGTTCAACTAATAACTGTTGTATTGTCATTTATAGAAAATAATGAAACAGAAACATTCAACTTCAGTTGCATATCAGCATCATCAACACCAACACAAATAGTTAGCGAAGTATGCAACAAATCTGCTGAACCTTCTACGTCATCTGCAGCATCATCTATTACAAAAAAGGGCATAAGAAATCACACAGTTTCAGCATCATCATCTTCAAATAATGTTAGCAGAGTGATTGATTACACCCACCAGAGTCAGAACCAAAGTTATTTATAACCAATGTTATTTATAATTTTGGTTTCAGAAATTTGAATGAAAAAATGTAACCTGGAACGTGTATTAAAAAAAAAATTCAAGAAACTACAAATAATTTGAACAATAATAATGATAATGGTATCTGTCAGAAAAAACATCCTATATTTAAAAGTAAAAAATTTAGAAAAAAATATGTACAATTTAATTTAATTGTAACTGGAATTAAAGTTGGTCGTAATAATATTAATACTAAAAAAGTATTAGTATTATTTGTCTAAAAATAAAATAAAATGTTTAATGAAAAATATATTTTTAATTATTTATAAGATATTTCACAAAAAATAATTAATCTAATAAAACCTATAATTTTTAATGAATTTGCTTGTTTAATTTAAAAAAAATATATTAATTTACAGATTTAAAGTAATTAACAAATTTCTCTCTGGTTTCAAAAGCTATATTTGCTGCTCGTCGTGGTTCGTTTGCGAAATTTGAAAAAGCTCCCACTTCTGACTCTGTTGAATCCAGGAATTCAAAAAAAATATCATGTTTTTTTTTTGTCCTTAAAGAGTTATGTAAGACACATGCAGTTTTTATTATGAGAATGGGTTTTTTTTTTGGTTTCAATTGGTCTATAACATATTCTCCATTTTTCAGCCAATATTCGAAATGCATTCTCAACTACCCTTCGCACCACAAAGTCTTACATTATATTTTTCTTTTAATTCATCATATCTTGATTGCCGATACGGAAATGGTCTCATTAAATATGGGTTTAGTCCAAAAGCTTCATCTCCAATTACAACGTGACGACAGGGTTCAGTTTGTCCGGGTAAATTTGTAGGTGCAGGAATATTCATTATATTTTGTTCAAATTTTTTTCCCATGTTGGATTCCGCGAAAATACAACCATCATTATTTTTACCATATCCACCAATATCGCTTAATACAATTAATTATGATAGCGATCATAAAGCAATACATATAATTGTAAACAAACAAGATAATCAAAATTTTAGGTTAGAAACTCATCAGGTGGAATATAAATTAGATTTTAAGAAGATAAAATGGAATATTTTTTACAGAAATCTGCATAAAAATTATAAATTTAAAATTGAACAAGATACTACAGAACTGGTACCTGCAAAAAAAAAATAATAATGAAGAAATTTTGAATTATATTATAACATTAAATGAAATAATAATGAAAACAATAATCGCGTCAACCCCAAAACAAAAAAAAAGGGAAAACATATTAAATAAATATAAAAATCCAATCATAAAAAAGCTAATGAAATTAAAAACAACTTTTATAACAAATCTTAATTATATGAGAAAAACTAATCTCAATAATAGAAACAATTTTCAAATCAACAGAGTTAAATCATATATAAAAAATACACAGAAATTAATAGAGGAGAATGTTAAAAAAGAAGTTAACCAATATTGGAAACAAGAAATTGAAAATATTATACCCAATAATCAAAATATGTTTCAAAAAATTAACAAAATATTCAGAAAAAAAGATAACATAAAAATACACGATCTACATATCAATGAAAAAGATACTATATTATTAAATGGTTTAGACATAAATGAAGCTGTAAAAGACAATAACAACATTATTATTGAAAGAACTGATCAAAAACTAATAGCGATTGGCAACTATTACGCAAATACATGTCAATTAATTGAAGAAGGAGATAATGATACTACTCATCAAGTTAAAAATTCAATAAATAATATTACAATGGAAATGTTAAATAGAAAACAAAGACATTATGATTATATAATCGAAAAATACAAATAGAAAAAAATCATCAGGAATTGATGAAATACCAAATATAGTTTTAAAAAAATTGCCGAAATACATAACAGATGAGTACTGTAAGATATTTAATAACATGATTAACAATTCATATTATCCAGATATATGGAAAATAGCTAAAATTATACCTATCCTTAAACCAAATAAAATTAAAACAAATCCTATAAGTTATAGACCTATCAATCTCCTACCGAATATAAGTAAAATATTTGAAAAAATAGTGTTAATTAAATTAAATGAAGAAATAGATACAAAACATATACTTTCAGATACACAATTTGGGTTCCGTAAAAATCATTCAACAATTCACGCTACTAATAAATTAGTATCAGATATATGTTGGAGTTTAAATGATAAAAAATGCGTAGGAGCATGTTTGATAGATTTAACAACAGCTTTCGATACATTGTGGATTGATGGACTTATTCATAAAATGGTTAAACAATCATATACAAAACCACTAATATATCTTATAAGAGAAATGCTTATCAACAAAAAATTTTTGGTTGAATACGAAGGTGTTTCAAGCAGATTATTTGATATGAAAAATGGATTACAACAAGGAACAATATTGGCACCAACATTATTCAATATATTTATTAAAGATATTTATGAAGATAATATATTTAATTTTAAATCAAAAGGAATTGCTTATGCAGATGATTTAACCATATATACATGTGATACATTGGTAACAAAAATAAATAGTAATTTGTAAAATATGTATAAATATATTGAAAAATATACAAATGGAAATTATGCATAAATGAAAAAAAATGTGAAACAATTCTGTTTAGAATGGGGCTTGAAAAAGCAAATAAAAATGTAAGGAAAAATTGGAGAACATTTAAAATTACAACGAAAAATGGTACAAATATTCAGCATAGCAGAAATGTAAAATATTTAGGTATATATATTTAAATGATAGATTAAATAATACATATCATATTAATCAACAATTAATCAAAACTAAAAAAACCCTGGGCATAGCTAAAAAATTATTTTATAATAAATACCTAAATATAAAAACTAAATTAATAGCATATAAGGCATTAATAAGACCTATTTTAATATACGGATGCCCAATTTGGTTTAACTGCAGCGCTTCAAATATGGAAAAAATAAGAAAACTAGAAAGACAATGTTTAAGAGCAATTACAGGTAAATTTAGAACACCGAAAAGTAATTATAATAAGTATTATGCCAACAAAGAATTATATAGAAATATTAAAATTGGTAGAATTGATAATTTTATGATTAAAATTATAAGAAAATATTATATGAACAAAGATGAGAATACCTGGAACAGTAATATCGATCATAAAGGTTATGCAGACAATAATTATATACTTAAAACTTTAGAAACTGGAATAACACCACCAGAGAGTTTCATATATTTAGATTCAAAATCATACATCCAAAACAATAAATCAATTCCAATAATTTATCACGTATTTAGAAGAGCGACAAATCAAAAAATAACATACAATCCAGAAGATATAGCAAATGATATGTGCAGATATGATCAACACATAACAGAGATAGATATCAGACATCATCAAAAAGATAAATCATTATATTGGTGGTTAAAATAATATAAAATTTAAAAGATATGTCTTAATATTCATTTTTAATTTGTTTTGTCTGTCTATTTTATTGCCTTTATTGTTAAGTTTTATGTATCAAAAATAAGAAATATTAATTGTATTTTTCCAATTTTTTTTACAATAATTAAAATAATATTCAAGCTAAAACTTAGTTAACCGGACATATTATAATATAAAAAACAAATTTATAAAAAAAAAAAAATCTTAATTAAATCGTTTAGAGTATTCCTTAGAAGAACGATCAATAAACATAATTTTTATATAATATTTTAAATTTACTAGCTTTAAGTAATCAATGTAAACTGTTAAAATTAAAAATTATTTTTCGAGATCGCGCAAATTGTTTATTATTTATTTTAAAGCAATGAACTTGACAGTATAAATATTTATTTGTTAAGTAATAATAATATCGTCATGTTTCAAAATAAAATTACTTTCTGTTAGTGTAGACTCGAACCATGTATGTTTGTAAATCCATATGTCAGAGGTATGAAACCAAAAATTTTCGCCACGCAATTTTAATAACTTTATTTCTTCTTATAGCGTTTAGTATTTAATAAATATGTATGATTTATAAAGTTCTGCTTTAGTTTATAAAATGCTGTTAACAACTGAGCATATAGAAACAGTTACTAATTTTTTAGAAAAATATAAAGATTTGTTAGATGAGTATAATTTAACAAAATTAGAACATTTTGTTGTGAAATTAAATTCTTGAATACAAAGTGGTGTTAATAAATCAAAATTTGGTGAACATTATAAAAGTTGTATCTGGTCAGACAATAACGCAAAATCTGGACCTGATACATGCAGCTGTGTTTCAATAACTTTTAGATATAGACGCTTTAGATAATATAGAATATTTCAAAAACCTGTATAGAACGTTATTAACACAAATAGAAAATTTGAAATTATAAAAACATGATTCCATTTATACATCCGTTTACCATGATTATAGCAGGCCCTTCAGGGTGTGGAAAAACAACTTTTGTGTGTAATATAATTCGCATACACCATGATTTAATTCAGCCCAACATAACTAAAATAATTTGGTGTAACCCTGAATTGAATGCTGTTCCGAGGAATTTACCTTTTGAAAATATTGAATTTTCAAATAATATACCCGAGCAAATACATAACGAAAACGGAGATAACATCTTAATTGTATTAGATGATTTAATGCTTGAGACTTATAATAAACAAGTATGCGAATTATTTACAAAAGGATCACATCATAAAAATTTATCAATTATGTTATTGATACAAAATATTTTCCATCAGGGTAAATATTGTCGCGACATTTCATTAAATATTTAGTATTATTTAAGAATCCCCGTGACAAATCACAGATCATGCCCCTAGCAAGACAAATTTTTCCAGAAAAAACGCAAGAATTTGTAAGAGTATATAATGAGGTTACATCATGCCCACATGGTTATATTGTGTTGGACCTGACGCAAAACGTCAGTGAATTATATTATACCGCATACGAAATAACATATTCGAAACAGATTATTGTATTTGCTACTGCACACCGAATGATTTAAATAACAAAGTATACTGTGAAAAATATGAAACGATTGAGGAAAAACCGACATATATTACATCTTTTAAAAGATTCAAATAAAAAATTTCGTAATAGTGTATTAAGGACTTGTGATGACGATGTTATAAAAACTTTAATTGAAATTGCAATAAATACTTTAAACGGAAATAATAAAGTTTCAAAAAAAGCCTTATCATTTTTAAAAAAACATAAAAACGCAATACGGTGTCTAACCAGTACCAATAAAACTCTGAAAGCAAAACGTCGAATACTTATTCAGAAAGGAGGATTTTTACCAGTGTTAATAGGAACAGTGTTATCTGGAATTATTGGTAAATTAATAGGTGATTATCAATCAAAAAATGAATAATATGCAGCGTATGATTGTTATACACCCGAAGTGTTTTTAAAATTAAAAAATTATTAAATGGTGAAAAGAATTTGCATATTTTAAATCAAAATATGGAAAAACTTTTACATAATAAAAAATTAAATCCAATTCAGAAATGGTACATGTTAAGGCAAAATTTAGTAAAATATAATAATCTAAAAAGAACAGCTTTGTTGCCACCTACAGAATATAAAAATAAGTTTAACTCAGGTAAAAATGTCGAAACGCAAACAAAATTTAAAATATTGAAAGACAAAGAAACTCAATACGACTCTGAAATACAACAAAAACATTTTAATAACATTAAGCAGCAAGAGTTTGATGATGAGGTTTTTAACTTCGATCCCGTAAAAGAACAACAACAACAACAACAACAACAACAGCAACAGCAACAGCAACACCAACATCAACAGAAACAGCATCAGACACAATATGATGACGATGATATAGAAATGGATGACGACGATGCTGCTGACCTTGCTTTTACACAGACATTACCCGATGAGCGTTTAACCAGAAGATTATCTTCAAATGCAAATGTGAGAATGTATGATACGAATACAGGCGATATTATTACGGTTGCACTTCCTACACAATCGCCTAAGAAATCGCCTATAAATACAAGACAGCGTGTACATACAACAGGTTCATTTATAAGATCTAGCATTCTATCAAGATATCCTGATGAGAGAAATTCAAATAAGCGAAAACAGTCGACACCATTAAGTAACTCTCCACCAAAACAATATAAGACACATTCTACACCGCCCCACTGGACTTCATTTAGATAAGATACAATTTTTTTTACAATAATTAAAATAATATTCAAGCTAAAACTTAGTTAACCGGACATATTATAATATAAAAAACAAATTTATAAAAAAAAAAAAAAAATCTTAATTAAATCGTTTAGAGTATTCCTTAGAAGAACGATCAATAAACATAATTTTTATATAATATTTTAAATTTACTAGCTTTAAGTAATCAATGTAAACTGAACTTGAATGAATATTAATAAAGCACTATTAAAATTAAAATTAAAAATTATTTTTCGAGATCGCGCAAATTGTTTATTATTTATTTTAAAGCAATGAACTTGACAGTATAAATATTTATTTGTTAAGTAATAATAATATCGTCATGTTTCAAAATAAAATTACTTTCTGTTACTGTAGACTCGAACCATGTATGTTTGTAAATCCATATGTCAGAGGTATGAAACCAAAAATTTTCGCCACGCAATTTTAATAACTTATTTCTTCTTATAGCGTTTAGTATTTAATAAATATGTATGATTTATAAAGTTCTGCTTTAGTTTATAAAATGCTGTTAACAACTGAGCATATAGAAACAGTTACTAATTTTTTAGAAAAATATAAAGATTTGTTAGATGAGTATAATTTAACAAAATTAGAACATTTTGTTGTGAAATTAAATTCTTTAATACAAAGTGGTGTTAATAAATCAAAATTTGGTGAACATTATAAAAGTTGTATCTGGTCAGACAATAACGCAAAATCTGGACCTGATACATGCAGCTGTGTTTCAATAACTTTTAGATATAGACGCTTTAGATATTATAGAATATTTCAAAAACCTGTATAGAACGTTATTAACACAAATAGAAAATTTGAAATTATAAAAACATGATTCCATTTATACATCCGTTTACCATGATTATAGCAGGCCCTTCAGGGTGTGGAAAAACAACTTTTGTGTGTAATATAATTCGCATACACCATGATTTAATTCAGCCCAACATAACTAAAATAATTTGTTGTAACCCTGAATTGAATGCTGTTCCGAGGAATTTACCTTTTGAAAATATTGAATTTTCAAATAATATACCCGAGCAAATACATAACGAAAACGGAGATAACATCTTAATTGTATTAGATGATTTAATGCTTGAGACTTATAATAAACAAGTATGCGAATTATTTACAAAAGGATCACATCATAAAACTTTATCAATTATTTTATTGATACAAAATATTTTCCATCAGGGTAAATATTGTCGCGACATTTCATTAAATATTTAGTATTATTTAAGAATCCCCGTGACAAATCACAGATCATGCCCCTAGCAAGACAAATTTTTCCAGAAAAAAAGCAAGAATTCGTAATAGTATATAATGAGGTTACATCATGCCCACATGGTTATATTGTGTTGGACCTGACGCAAAACGTCAGTGAATTATACCGCATACGAAATAACATATTCGAAACAGATTATTGTATTTGCTACTGCACACCGAATGATTTAAATAACAAAGTATACTGTGAAAAATATGAAACGATTGAGGAAAAACCGACATATATTACATCTTTTAAAAGATTCAAATAAAAAAATTCGTAATAGTGTATTAAGGACTTGTGATGACGATGTTATAAAAACTTTAATTGAAATTGCAATAAATACTTTAAACGGAAATAATAAAGTTTCAAAAAAAGCCTTATCATTTTTAAAAAAACATAAAAACGCAATACGGTGTCTAACCAGTACCAATAAAACTCTGAAAGCAAAACGTCGAATACTTATTCAGAAAGGAGGATTTTTACCAGTGTTAATAGGAACAGTGTTATCTGGAATTATTGGTAAATTAATAGGTGATTATCAATCAAAAAATGAATAATATGCAGCGTATGATTGTTATACACCCGAAGTGTTTTTAAAATTCAAAAAATTATTAAATGATGAAAAGAATTTGCATATTTTAAATCAAAATATGGAAAAACTTTTACATAATAAAAAATTAAATCCAATTCAGAAATGGTACATGTTAAGGCAAAATTTAGTAAAATATAATAATCTAAAAAGAACAGCTTTGTTGCCACCTACAGAATATAAAAATAAGTTTAACTCAGGTAAAAATGTCGAAACGTAAACAAAATTTAAAATATTGAAAGACAAAGAAACTCAATACGAGTCTGAAATACAACAAAAAGATTTTAATAACATTAAGCAGCAAGAGTTTGATGATGAGGTTTTTAACTTCGATCCCGTAAAAGAACAACAACAACAGCAACAGCAACACCAACATCAACAGAAACAGCATCAGACACAATATGATGACGATGATATAGAAATGGATTTTGAAATGGATGACGACGATGCTGCTGACCTTGCTTTTACACAGACATTACCCGATGAGCGTTTAACCAGAAGATTATCTTCAAATGCAAATGTGAGAATGTATGATACGAATACAGGCGATATTATTACGGTTGCACTTCCTACACAATCGCCTAAGAAATCGCCTATAAATACAAGACAGCGTGTACATACAACAGGTTCATTTATAAGATCTAGCATTCTATCAAGATATCCTGGTGAGAGAAATTCAAATAAGCGAAAACAGTCGACACCATTAAGTAACTCTCCACCAAAACAATATAAGACACATTCTACACCGCCCCACTGGACTTCATTTAGATAAGATACAATTTTTTTTACAATAATTAAAATAATATTCAAGCTAAAACTTGTTAACCGGACATATTATAATATAAAAAACAAATTTATAAAAAAAAAAAAATCTTAATTAAATCGTTTAGAGTATTCCTTAGAAGAAGGATCATTAAACATAATTTTTATATAATATTTTAAATTTACTAGCTTTAAGTAATCAATGTAAACTGAACTTGAATGAATATTAATAAAGCACTATTAAAATTAAAATTAAAAATTATTTTTCGAGATCGCGCAAATTGTTTATTATTTATTTTAAAGCAATGAACTTGACAGTATAAATATTTATTTGTTAAGTAATAATAATATCGTCATGTTTCAAAATAAAATTACTTTCTGTTAGTGTAGACTCGAACCATGTATGTTTGTAAATCCATATGTCAGAGGTATGAAACCAAAAATTTTCGCCACGCAATTTTAATAACTTTATTTCTTCTTATAGCGTTTAGTATTTAATAAATATGTATGATTTATAAAGTTCTGCTTTAGTTTATAAAATGCTGTTAACAACTGAGCATATAGAAACAGTTACTAATTTTTTAGAAAAATATAAAGATTTGTTAGATGAGTATAATTTAACAAAATTAGAACATTTTGTTGTGAAATTAAATTCTTGAATACAAAGTGGTGTTAATAAATCAAAATTTGGTGAACATTGTAAAAGTTGTATCTGGTCAGACAATAACGCAAAATCTGGACCTGATACATGCAGCTGTGTTTCAATAACTTTTAGATATAGACGCTTTAGATATTATAGAATATTTCAAAAACCTGTATAGAACGTTATTAACACAAATAGAAAATTTGAAATTATAAAACATGATTCCATTTATACATCCGTTTACCATGATTATAGCAGGCCCTTCAGGGTGTGGAAAAACAACTTTTGTGTGTAATATAATTCGCATACACCATGATTTAATTCAGCCCAACATAACTAAAATAATTTGGTGTAACCCTGAATTGAATGCTGTTCCGAGGAATTTACCTTTTGAAAATATTGAATTTTCAAATAATACCCGAGCAAATACATAACGAAAACGGAGATAACATCTTAATTGTATTAGATGATTTAATGCTTGAGACTTATAATAAACAAGTATGCGAATTATTTACAAAAGGATCACATCATAAAAATTTATCAATTATTTTATTGATACAAAATATTTTCCATCAGGGTAAATATTGTCGCGACATTTCATTAAATGCTAAATATTTAGTATTATTTAAGAATCCCCGTGACAAATCACAGATCATGCCCCTAGCAAGACAAATTTTTCCAGAAAAAACGCAAGAATTTGTAAGAGTATATAATGAGGTTACATCATGCCCACATGGTTATATTGTGTTGGACCTGACGCAAAATGTCAGTGAATTATACCGCATACGAAATAACATATTCGAAACAGATTATTGTATTTGCTACTGCACACCGAATGATTTAAATAACAAAGTATACTGTGAAAAATATGAAACGATTGAGGAAAAACCGACATATATTACATCTTTTAAAAGATTCAAATAAAAAATTTCGTAATAGTGTATTAAGGACTTGTGATGACGATGTTATAAAAACTTTAATTGAAATTGCAATAAATACTTTAAACGGAAATAATAAAGTTTCAAAAAAAGCCTTATCATTTTTAAAAAAACATAAAAACGCAATACGGTGTCTAACCAGTACCAATAAAACTCTGAAAGCAAAACGTCGAATACTTATTCAGAAAGGAGGATTTTTACCAGTGTTAATAGGAACAGTGTTATCTGGAATTATTGGTAAATTAATAGGTGATTATCAATCAAAAAATGAATAATATGCAGCGTATGATTGTTATACACCCGAAGTGTTTTTAAAATTCAAAAAATTATTAAATGATGAAAAGAATTTGCATATTTTAAATCAAAATATGGAAAAACTTTTACATAATAAAAAATTAAATCCAATTCAGAAATGGTACATGTTAAGGCAAAATTTAGTAAAATATAATAATCTAAAAAGAACAGCTTTGTTGCCACCTACAGAATATAAAAATAAGTTTAACTCAGGTAAAAATGTCGAAACGTAAACAAAATTTAAAATATTGAAAGACAAAGAAACTCAATACGAGTCTGAAATACAACAAAAAGATTTTAATAACATTAAGCAGCAAGAGTTTGATGATGAGGTTTTTAACTTCGATCCCGTAAAAGAACAACAACAACAGCAACAGCAACACCAACATCAACAGAAACAGCATCAGACACAATATGATGACGATGATATAGAAATGGATTTTGAAATGGATGACGACGATGCTGCTGACCTTGCTTTTACACAGACATTACCCGATGAGCGTTTAACCAGAAGATTATCTTCAAATGCAAATGTGAGAATGTATGATACGAATACAGGCGATATTATTACGGTTGCACTTCCTACACAATCGCCTAAGAAATCGCCTATAAATACAAGACAGCGTGTACATACAACAGGTTCATTTATAAGATCTAGCATTCTATCAAGATATCCTGGTGAGAGAAATTCAAATAAGCGAAAACAGTCGACACCATTAAGTAACTCTCCACCAAAACAATATAAGACACATTCTACACCGCCCCACTGGACTTCATTTAGATAAGATACAACCATAAAAATGAATTCTAGAGTTGATTTCTACATTACGTTATTTAGTAATGATTCTAATTCTATGAATTTTTTCCGCGATAATACTCTGTCAACTTTTGAAAATAGAATACCGACATATTTGGATTTAACTAATGGCGATTGGAAAGTAGGCCTTTCAGAAATTTATACTAATGACTGCCTACAAACTGATATTTATGATAAAAAAACAGCTGCTGTTATCTCATTGGGAGAAAATGAAGTTTGGGTAGGCTCTGGCACAAATAAGATAAAAATAATAAAGCGCATGGGTTATACATTTTACCCAGAAGAAAAATCTCTATTCAGATTTGATGATTGGAAAATAAATTTATTACCTACACTTATTAACAATATAACACCATCTCAAGGGTTTACTAGGGCTGAAGTTTTAAAAGAATTTTATAATGAATTGTTAGTCACTCTATCAGAAGACGCAGCTTACAAGGTTGATTACAAACCTGTTACACCAGCAAACCAACTAAAATTAATACGAATATCAAGATCTTTTGACCAAGAGAGTTTCTTTTTAAAACAAAATACTGAATATACTATACCTACTTTAATAAAAGAACTCTTCCAACAAAAGCAGAATATTATTAACTACAGAAAAACAATAGTACAATTATACAATCGCGCAGTTGAAACATATAATGATGAAAAAAGTGGAATGGTAATGGTGTATACTGATATAATTCAACCAGAAATTTTTGGGAATAATAAAATACGTGCTTTGCGCGCAATAAATATTGATAACTGTAGAAAGCAAAAGAATATGGAATTTAAAAATGTACAATATATACCAGTAGAAAAAAAGATTTTTGAAACTATTGCCTTTAATATTTCCGATCAGTATGGTAAAAACATAAATTTTGCGTCAAATTACAATCCAACAAAAATTGTATTACATTTTAAAATTTTTTCAAAAGCTATATATAGCATTTTCAGGTCAATTTAGTCTTTTTACATTTCAAAATAGTCTTTTTATTTTTCAACGGGCCAGTAGGCTTAATAGGCTCAAGTGCGCGAGGGACTTTGATTCCGTCACCCCCTTGTAAACCAACCAACCAAGTAAATAAGGAAAAATAAAAAGTAAATAAGGAAAAATAACCTGCAAATTATATATAGTACCGATTTTAAAATAAAAAGACTATTATGAAATGTATAAAGACTAAATTGACCTGTAAATGCTTTAAATAAAAACATATCATAATAAAATGTCGTTTTAACTAAACATGCATAGTGAATACATTAAATACTACCAATCGCAAGCCGATGGTAATATAAATGAAATAGGGCCGCTATTACAGTCATATCCAAGAATACAACAAGGGCGCGGTCTTGGAAATTTATTTGCAAGTTTATTTCGTTATCTAAAACCTGTATTGGTTACAGGTTTAAATTTAATAAAAGACGAGGCTTTAAAAACTGGTTACAATATTTTGTCTGATATAGCATCGGGAGCAAACCCAAAAGAAGTATTTCAGGATCAAGCCAAGGCAGGTTTACAAAATTTAAGAACTTCAGCAATAAACCAATTGCATTCATGTACGGTAGTGGTAGAAAAAGAAAACGTAGTAAAAAATTGAAACAATTAACAAAAAAACGTAAAAGTATAAAAAGACGAGTAAAACCAAAATTACATTCAGTTAGTAAAAGGCGTAGAATACAAAGAGTTGGAAAAATTAAAAAATCACGTATTTTAGATATTTTTAATTAAAAATGGCTATTGTAGAATGCATGAAATCCGAGCTTTACCTTTTTGCGACACCACCTATACAAACAAGCATTTTACGATCAGAGGAGGTCGTCTATAATCCGTTAGCCTCTTTAGATGCGTCACCTTCTACAATTTGTCTCACTCGGTCATGGCGATACATACAGAGATTTGGCTTCAACTTATATTAAATTTAAAGTTCAAGTATTAAAAAGTGATGGTTCAAAATGGAATAATGATAAAACGGGTACAGGAGCTGATCGAAAACCGATACCACAACCAAGTGTGGTAAATAATTTATTACATTCAATGATTAAACAAGTAAATGTTACATTAAATGGCAAGAATGTAACATCATCCGATTCGTTTTACCATTACAAAACATATTTAGTTTCTTTATTAAGTTATGGAAACGATGCTGGCAACACTCATTTGGAAGGAGCGGGGTGGGAAATAGATAAACCAAATGTTCATGATTACAATAACATTGGTTCCAAAGCAAGACAAAAAAAGTACAATAATTCTAATATTGTAGAGCTAATGTGAAAATTACATGTAGATTTTTTCAACGCACCTACTCTACTTTTAAACAATGTTGATGTGAGAGTATCATTAACATTAGAAAAACCAGATTTTTATTTATTTTGTTCTGATACGGAAGACAGTTATTTAAAAATTCATGAAGCCTCACTATACATGAAACATGTAACAGTCAACCCTAATATTTTGTTGGCTCATAATACTATTCTTTCAAAAACCAATGCAAAATATCACTACAAAAGAGGCGAATTAAAGACATTTACAATACCAGCAAACACTGCAAACATTTCACTAGACAATGTATTTATTGGGCAGTTACCAAACACATTATTATTTTGTATGACAAACAATGAGAATTTTAATGGAAAACGTTCAAAAAATCCTTATCTTTTTGATCACAATAATTTAACACAATTTCAGCTGTATGTGAATGGTGTACAAATACCGAACTCGCCAATTGAAACAGATTTTTCATCACATTGTTGTAATACTAGAGCTTATTTAACGTTGTTTAGAGGTACTGAAATTCACCATTCTGATAAGGGTCATCAAATAACAAAAGAACTTTTTGGCAAAGGTTATACAATATTAGCTTTTGATTTATCTGCTGATGGTTCAGGCAATGAAACATGTCAAAGCCTGTTAAATCAAGGTACTGTGAGAATTGAAGCAAAATTAGGTTTTGCATTATAATCAACAATAACATGTATTGTATACGGAGAGTTTGATACGTCATTAGAAATTGATAAAAATCGAAATGTTTACACAAATTTATAAATAGCGTTGTAAAAAGTAATAAGTTTTATTACGCAAGCGAATGCGGTACGATATACTACACACATAATGCCTAACAGAGCACCCTCATATGACTTGGTGGACGTATCATTCGTTCGTGATAAGCTTATTCACTTTGGACGTAAAGTTACCATTGCCGGTATAGAAGAATCAAATAACGCAGTACATTACGAATATAAATATTTATATCCAACTACAAAAACAGCAACACCAGCAGAAACACAAAATTATGTTACAAATGGCAATTTATACAATGACAATATCACCGAAAGTTTAAACAAAAAATTAAACAAATTCGATATTATATTGATCAATGGAAAAGACAAAAAAGAGTTTTTAACTCAATATGTAAAATGCAATTCGAAAATTTACGATATTTCGAATCTAACAGAGCAACATGAATACGCAACAGATTACAGAAATTCTTCAGAACAATAAATTCACTAAAAACTATTTTAAAGGAGTATATGCTTTTAATCGTATTCCAAAACGATTTGTAAAAAAACCTATTTTCATAATAGTCAATTCAGATCCTGATACTAAACCAGGTTTGCATTGGTTCGTATTATATTTCCCAAAGTATGGATGTGTAGAATATTTCGATTCATATGGCAATCAGACAATAACAACAAACATAATTGAAAAAATCAATGAAAATTCTACAAGGCGCAAATTATTTGGACAGTGCACAAGGGGCTTACGGGGCCGCGTTAACAGTAATGAACAAAAGTGTTTTGTAAGAAACAAAAAGCGCTTACAAAATGACTATTCTGATGTGTGTAGACATTATTGTTGCGTATATATATATTTTCGTAGTAGAGGATTATCAATGCAGCAATTTTTAAATATGTTTAGTTCCGAAAACCTTGAAAACAATGATAAATTAATTTTAAAATTATTTAAGAATATTTTCTATACAAAAAACATGTAAAATAATTATATAAGTATTGTATATTTTTTTGATGTCAAATAAATTATACATTTTTTTTAAAAATCTACTTTATTATTTTTCAATAAATACATATAAATATTAAAGCAATTTTTTACAGCATATTTCATTTTTTTATTTTTATTATTCTTGGTGTGAATTTCGCAAGATGAAGTATAGTTGTACAAGTCATCTAACTTTGGAATGTCACTCAAATTTACAATTATTGTTGATGGTGAAACTGGTAAGTATTTAAGAATAACATCTTTCCTTTGCTGACCTTTAACGTAAACTTTTGAGTACAATGCTAGATTTTTTATTACGTTAACAATGTAATTGTAATTAAAATCTCCAGAATCCCATTCCAGATTATTAATATTTGCTACAATATAGTTATTCTGCTTTATGGATTCATAATCTAAATCTTCCTTTGGATATGGAGGCTTAAAGAAAAAACTTTCGGAATCAATGACCCTTGTTCTAAAATTACCATTTCCTTTACTAAATGCTGTCTAAAATTTCCGACAACAAATTGAAAATCTACAATTGCAATATTATTCATAATTGCTGATGACTCTAGTAAAGAAGTTAAAGTATAACTGATTTAAAAACTGATTGTTAGTTGGTCTTTTATCCTAAAGTATATATTTATAAAAATTAATAAAAAAAAAAAAACATAATTTTTTTTGCCTTTATACATATATTTCTTTATTTAATAAATTGACATCATTAAAACATAATGGTATTTCTACAAATAGTTTGGAAAAGTTAAATAATGCCGTAAAATCTGGCAAAAAAAAATCATCAGCGCTTAATTTACATACATTTAATTGATTACATTTTTGAAAATATTTGTGTACATAATCTTTAATATAAGGTTCGAAAATATAATGCGAATAAGAATATGAAGTTATAAAATCTTTTATTTCATAAAATTTTTTCCATTCGTTATTACTTAACATAAAATTCATATTTTCCGTTTCGGCTTCATTAGCAATGTTTTCAATGAAACAATTCCATAAGCAGTATGTAAATATCATCGGGGATTTTCCATTTTTGTCTATAACAATGTTGGTTTGGAATGTAGACGGGTTAATGCCTGATGAAATCTTTGCAGTGTGCTCATTGTTGAGAAAGTAATGGTAGGCCAAAAGTAGATTGTCTCTTTGAATAGTTGTTGAGTCCATTTCTAAATTTAAAGTATAACTGAATTAATTTTTAGAATAACAAAAGTATATATTTTATAAAAATAGTATACCTTTATTTTATTAACTCGCTTTTCTGTATCCAGGAATTATGGCTCTCATTAAAACCTAACCATTTTTTCACATAGACCATATTCCCTCTTTTTTTATAATTTTTTCAACTAAATATACATAGTTGTTTTTAACTTTTTGTAATTCAAATTCGTAAAATCCTCCTTTGATTGTTTGATTTTCGTAGTCTTCCAATGTATATGTTACGGGATTAGTTAAACGAACTTTGTCAACCTTGAAAATTTCAGTTGACCAATTTGGTAAATATCCTTTATCAAATTTTCCTTTATATTTTGATATTCTGACGTATTCTCCCACTTTAAATTTGCCCTTTCGAAAAACTTTCGGTCTATTATAAACTGTTTCTAAAAGCAGTTTTTCATGTTTTCTATCGACTTTTGATGGTTTCATTTTTATAGTACGATGATATGTGTTGTTGTACTGTAAAACAATTTTATTCAAAAAATCCATCCAATTATAGGTACCATTTAAACTAAACATTTTATATAGTTTGCTTTTCAAAGTTCTTATTACACGTTCAGCAATTCCAGCTTTTATTATAGTAAAACTTGTATAATGATTAATGCCGTGTTTCTGCATCAGATGTTTGAAATGCGTATTAAAAAATTCAGTTCCCATGTCAGAATGAATATTTTTTGGTACTGCTTTATTTTCAATAAAAATATCAGCGCCGGCGCTAACGATTTTGGCGCCTGGTGCAGTTTTCTAAAATAGCGCCCCAAAAAAAAACAGTATTTTGTCGTAAGTAATCCGTTCCCACATTTGCAATGCGTTTTTTTAAGGAGGTATCCCACGTAGACATAGTCCTCAAAAATAAATATTTAAAAAATAAATAAATAAATATTTCTATCGTACTAATCCAGCGTACGAATTTCAATAACAAAAAATTAATAAAATATAAATAAAAAACACTAAAATTCAAGCGTGCTACTTTAAATTGTAAAATTCACCAAATAATTAATTAAAATTAATTTTACGAGCTTTTAATTTCGCAAAATCGTCTATAAGTCACTATAATCCAAGTTGTTCAGAAATTGACTTTCTATACATATTCTATAAGCTAAATCTACTAGTCTTTCTTGTCCTATTATACTACGTAAATAATTTTTAATAATTTTTAATTTAGAAAAGCTACGTTCCCCGGAAGCTACTGTGACTGGTATTGTCAATAAAATTCTAAGAGCTACAACTACATTTGGTAATATCGGCTCTAATTTCTTTTCAACTATAAAATCTAATGATAGGGCTTTCTCGAATGCAATCCGTTTCCATTCCACATCACCCAAGAGGTAGGATTTGCAATGCATTTTTTTTAACGAGGTATCCCACGATAAAACGATAAAACTCTCTAAAAATTTAAGTTTGTTAAGCTAATACTTTGTAAATCATAAGATTGTGAAAAAAGGTATAGGCCAAGATGGTGTACACAAGAAAGTAAGCGACGAGAATTTAGACTTTTTAATTTACATCTACAATAATTATAAAGAAAAATTTTGTATTTGTATTCCATCATACTTATTAGTTACTCCTCGTAAAAATTAATAAGTCTGTTAATCATTAAAATACATAAATATTATGTTTTTGGTAATTAATTATACTGAAAATATATCTTCGAACTGAAATATTAAATAATAAAAAAAATTTAAATAATTTTTAATATGTATATCTAATTTTTAATATATCTATGTATAAATTTTACACTTAAATAAGCCTAATTAAATACATACATTTTTTTTTATATAAGAAACGGAAGGGAAATTTGTATGAAGAAAGAGTATAAAGACAAATTTATATTTTCAATTTTCATATCATCGGTTGAAGAATTCTTTATGAACAGTAAAAATATACTGTGCTTGAGGGGTTTTTTTTTCATATAAGAAACGGAAGGGGGTTTTATCGATATTTTTCTTTTCCATATTGACTATGCACAGTGTTCAAATACTGTGCACCGACAACAATTTTTATATTTCTCTTTTTTAAGAGAAACTTTATTATATTAAGTTATTTTTTTTTGTGAGATATTTGTATGAAGAAAGAGTATAAAGACAAATTTATATTTTCATATCATCGGTTGAAGAATTCTTTATGAACAGTAAAAATATACTGTGCTTGAGGGGTTTTTTTTTCATATAAGAAACGGAAGGGGGTTTTATCGATATTTTTCTTTTCGATATCGACTATGCACAGTGTTCAAATACTGTGCACCGACAACAATTTTTATATTTCTCTTTTCTAAGAGAAACTTTATTATATTAAGTTATTTTTTTTGTAAGAAATTTCTATGAAGAAGAGTATAAAGACAAATTTATATTTTCATATCATCGGTTGAAGAATTCTTTATGAACAGTAAAAATATACTGTGCTTGTGTGGTTTTTTAACATATAAAAAACTAAGAAACGGAAAGGGGTGTTATCGATATTTTTCTTTTCCATATTGATTATGCACAGTGTTCAATTACTGTGCAACGACAAAAAAATTTATATTTTGCCTTTTTAAAATATATTTTTACACAGTGAAAAAAATATTTGTTCACAATTTCGGTAAAAAAACAATTTTGAAAAAAAAAAATATTTTATTTATTTTAATTTATTTTTAATGATTTTGCGCCCCCCAATTTCAGCGCCCCGTCAAGCTGTTCATACTGTTCCAAGGAAGCGCCGGCCCTGCAGCTAACGCTTGAGTAACTTCGCCAGTTTTTGTTTTTAATGGTTTTACGTACACAAATTTTGAAAAAATATCAATTACAACGCGAATATATTTGTAATTAGCATTATATTTTTTTATTGCTGACATATCAGCTAAATCAATTTGCCAAACATCGTTAATACCTTTTTGTATGTATCGTCGACGTGTAAATTTTTTTCTTACATTTCTATGTATTTCATTAACAACAATTTCTTTTTGAGACATTATAATAAAATATATTTTCAAATAAAAAAAAAATACAATTATTGCTTATATACTATTTTTGTCTTACAAATTAAAATTCTTCATTTTCCATACATACATCTGTTAAACATATCTTATAATGACCCCAAGCCAATGTATTTATATTATTTTCTAAAATATAGCGTTTTGTATCGTTAGAACTTAAAGCTAATTTATTTATTTTTTGTGTATAAATTTTGTGTAACTTAGATCTAATAACATTCATATTCCTATAATACAATTTTTTGTGTACCAAACAATTTTTAAAATTATTTAGTGATATATTTTTAAGAGCACATTTAGTAATGCCTTTAGCTTTTTTTATTAATTGTTTATCTAAAACATCAATCATATACATTTTTGAACGTAATCCAATAAATTCTTTCATAATTTTAACCTCATTTTCGTCTTTAAAAAAACCTACTTTTTTCTTATTAACCAACGGAAAATTAAAAGGATTGTCTATTTCGTAATTCGATGTATCAAATCGTTCCGCTAAATCATTTCTTATATCATTATAAAAATCATTAGTTTTTATAGTATAAACAAAACTATCAGTATCTATATAATTAATATCAACATTTGTTCCAATATTTACCTTGGTGTAATTGTAATGAAAATCATACATTAGTAATTTTGACAAATCCAATACCGTAAATCCTAAATAAACAGGTCTATTAAGTGTTAATATATCTCTATTTAACTGAATTGCAACTAAATTTTCTGTAAAATATGAACAACTGTGAAAATTAAGTTTTGCTATTAAAGCTCTTGCACCTAGTCGTCTGCCTTTACTTTCCCATTCAGTTGCAATTTTAATATTCTTACGTTTAAATATATTTTCAATAGATTTACCAAAAAGGCTATTATTAATATTTTTAAAAAAACATTTTCTGAAATTCATTTTTCGCTTCAGCTCGATGTTTAGTATTCAAATCGATAAAACTTTTCATAAAAGGCTTTTGATTGAATTGTATACCGCGATGGATTTTTTCAATTGTAGTCCATTAGCTAAACATTGTTTTAAATTTCTATAATGTATAATATAATTTTTTTTATCATGCAAATCTAAAATTAATTTTTTATCTTTACAATTTGATGTTAATTTATTTTCAGCACAAAATGGTAAATCGTTGTGTTTATCATGCAAATCATATGGATAATCTAAATCAACTTCCAGAATATAACCAATTTCGGCATCATCTTTGATGCTTTCAATTATATCCTTAATACTATTAATATTGTCTATCCATTTAAAATTTTTGTAAGGCAAACATTCTCTCAACGCGTATGCATACAAATTATTGCAATCATAATACATTAAAAATGTATTTTCTTCTTCTGGTTTATATTCATCACCCATATATTTATTATTTGCAATTGAATTTCTTAAGGAGCATTGACTTATCCACCACGAATGCCATTTGTAATGAAATTATACATATCTGAATCTGTTAACAATTCTAATTCAATTTTCGTATATTTAAACATAGCCAGCCAGGCCAACCCAGGAGTTGTGTAAAATTGAGCGCTATCTAAGTCATATATTTGCTTGCATGTTACTCTAAAATTTTCATACACGTCTGCTAGTATCAAAACATCAATTTTTAAATATAATTTTAAGTAATCTTCTAAATTTTCACAATTAAATGTTCTCCAAACAGTTAACGCAAGTTATGAAATAGGTTTTTATTTCCTATTTTTTTTATAAAAATTGTAATAAATTTAAAAACACCAATTATTCTTTTTAAAGTGTAAATTATTTATTGAACTTTATTTAATGAGAATCAGAACTAGACTGACTAAATTTATTGAATTAAAAACTTAAGAAATATAGAGAATTATAATAAAAACTTATTTTACAAAACTTACAAAATATGATCTTTTAGTTAATGTAATCTGAACAGTAATTTAAAAATAAAATTAAATGTTGATTATTGCAAAATATAAAAATATAAAAATATAAAAATGTTATTTCTTATCTTCTAAATGAATTGTGGGAACGGAAATAATAATAATATGATATTTAGTTGGCATTAGAAAAAATATGATTTTTGTGGGAAAATTACAATTATCAATATTATTATTATTACCGTTGAGACAATATACATGGATTGATTATTATTTTTGTATCTTAATTCAGTTATTTCTTTTGTATTATTAATTTGCTTACGATGAATTTCCTTAAAGGTTAATTTTTTATATGTTTCATTAACATTTATTAAATTATTTGGTATTGCAAAACTATGTCGAAATTCTTTTTGATTATTAATAATTATATGATCATTTATGTTTATAGTACAATTGTGGAAAGATATTAAATAATTGCCTGTTAAATTAATCACTCTTCCATCGCAAGAGCTATTTAAAATTACATTATTTTGATTTTTCAATATAACAACACCTTTATCTATTTCTATAATTTGAGTAGAATTATTATATATTCTTGGATAATTTATTTTTATTAAACAATTATTACAAATTTTGAGACTTTTTAAATCTTTATTTGGTTCATATACATAAATTCTATTTTCATATTTAATTATTTGTTGAGGCTCAAAGCTCAATTCCTCTTGATATTTGTTACTTATAGATATTAATAAACTTTTTTGTGTCATTATAGTATCTTTTGGAATTAAAATTATAAAAAATATATTATTTTCAGTATCTTTTATAGTTCCTAATCTTATATTTGACAATTTTTCTATATCTACATTATATTCATTTATTTCTTCGTTAGTTAAGATATTGCTATGAATTATACCTATGTATGAAATATGAGAAATAACTTTTTGATTAGAATCGCTTAACTTTTCAAATTTATCAATAACGTTCTTCCTATCACTTACTATAGTATTCTTTAATTTAATTAAACTATCATTAAAATTTTTATTTATTTTAACTTGTTGATTAACGTTATCAATTACCTTATGGTTATTTATATCAATTATTTTAAGATGATTTTCAACTTCTTCTCGATCATTTGCATCCATTGTTCCGTATAGCCATTTATAAGCTGTACCCATAAAATTAAATAAACCTCGTTTGTGTCTATGTGGAAGTAAAATTTTTATTTTATTTTTTATATTGTATATTTCTGTCTTCAAATTTTCAGCTTGATCTTTTTCTATTGTTAATGGTATATTTTCTTCAAAAAGTTTGATAATATTCTCTAGTTCTGGTATATTGATAATGTGTATAACAGTATTATAGTTTAGCACTATGTTTACGTCCTCTAGTTTTATCTCGGAATATCCAAGTTCGGTTTCGATTTTTTCAATTATTAAATTACTCGATGCAGTTGACATCAGTAGCATTATCGTCACGATCCATATTTTGAACGTCCAATTGATCTGAAAATTTTGGTTTTCTTTTAACATTGCTTTTATGAATATTTACAAATTTATGTTTTATATATTTGGGTTCTTGTTTATGCCTTAGACTTTTATAATTTTTAATGTATACTTCGCTTCTAGTTTCTATATAATCTTCTCTTTTTTCGTTCCTTTTGTTTATATACCTCTCTTTTTCTTTTACCATATTTCTATATATTTGTATTTTGTTGCAATTACCTTCTTGTACTCTTATTGGTTTCTCTTTAGTAACAGAATGAATGCTATTGTTGTACCATTCCAAAGCTTTTGACATTTTTTCTTTAATGTTTAGGTTACTATGTTCAATGCCTAACGTTCGTATTTTTTCACCTATTGTGTTGTGCAATCTCTCAATGTCGGCATTTCCAGTATGATTATTAGGTTTAACTAAATGAAGTTCTATGTTTTCATTTCTTAAATAATCTTTTATATTAATGCTTCTGAACTCATTATCTTTTATTAATTTTTTAAAATGTCCTATTTGAGATTTTAACTGTCTTAACTTTTCAATGATTGTTTGGTTATTTCTGTCTTCTAAGTAATAAGCTGTAGCAAATTTGGAAAATCTATCAATAAACGTTAGAAAATTACCTTTGCTATTTGTATACACATCCATATGTATAATTTGTTTAATATCGTTTGGGGTTTCTGTTTTTTCAAATTTTGCTTTTATTGGCTTTCTTGAATATTTCACCCTATTACAAATATCACAATTATCTATATATTTTTGAATTAAAGTTTTCAAATTTGGAATGTATATAACTTTCTTCAGAGATTCATAGTTTTCATTAATACCAGTGTGGCCAGTTTCATATTTATGGTATTTATGTATTTCTTTTAAACCTTCGTCTTCTGATGTCATATCTTTTGCAAAATAGCTACATCTAACAAATTTAATGTTGGAACTCTCGCTAAATAGTTCTATTAATTTTTCTTGAACAATATTATATTTATGATCGTTCAATTCGGTGTAGATTCCTATTTTACCTGAACTAATATATCTCCTAAAAATATCAACTAAATGTCTTTCTATGTCTTCAGAATTTATGAATATTCTAGTATTGTTAAAGGTAATTTCAGTCTCTTTATTTTTATTGTCTGTTAAGATAATTTGAGTTTTAAATCTATTAACTACTGTATCAAAAATTGAAAAGTGGTCATTTAATTCTTCTATTTGCGAATGTATTGTATTGTTGTCTGAATTTATGTTATTTTGAAGAGATGTATTTTCATTATTAGATTCATTAACAAGTTCGTTCAAGTTGATTTCATTTTTTACGATGTCTATTCTACTAAGAAAATCAGCAACTACATTTTCTTTTCCTTTAATATATTCTACATTCATATTATATTCTCCAAGTTTCAATAACCATCTATTTAATCGCGGATTAATATCTCTTCCTTGCGACTTTGTATGCAACCATTTCAATGGTTGATGATCAGTTAAAAGATCAAATTTATTACCATATAAATATGGTCTAAAATAATTAGTTGCCCAAACGATCGCCAATAGTTCTTTTTCTATTGTAGAATAGTTTCTCTCATGGTCGTTGAGGGTTCTACTAGCATAGCATATTGGATGAGAATCTTGCTGCAATGTTGCTCCAATTGCATAAGCACTAGCATCGGTAATTCATTTAAATTTTTTATTAAAATCAGGATATTTCAATATTGGATCTTCTGTAATAATCTTTTTCAATTTTTCAAAAGCATTTATATAATTTGTATCTTTTACATTGATTTTGGCATTTTTCTTTAGAAAATTTGTTAAAGGTTGGGCGACTCTAGCATAATTTTTAATAAATTTTCGGTAATAACCGGTAATTCCTAAAAATGATTTTATTTGCTTTTGGGTTGTTGGCAACTGTAATTTTAAAATATCATCTACCTTTTTTGGGTTTGGCTTTACACTATTGGGGGTTAGTATGTGCCCTAAATATTCAGTTTGTTTGGCAAAAAATTTGCACTTATCTATTTGAATTTTAAGATTATATTCTTTTAGTTTATTTAAGATTTTTTTAATATTATCAATATGTTCCTGTAAAATTAAAATATCGTCAAGGTAACAAACACATATATTGTTAATGAAATCTTTTAATACCCTATTCATGAAGCGTTGAAAAGTAGCCGGAGCATTTTTCAACCCAAATGGCATTCGAATATATTCGTAATGACCAGACGGTATAGAGAAGGCCGTCTTTGGACGATCTTCTTCTTTGACCAAGATTTGGTGAAATCCTTTAGCGAGATCTAAGGTGGTAAAGTATTGTGCTTTTCCTAGTTTGTCCAATATATTTTCTATATTCGGTATGGGGAATTTATCCTCTACCGTTATCTCGTTCAGTTTTCTATAATCCACAACCAATCGCCATTTTTTCTTTCCTGAATTATCTGCCTTTTTTGGGACCACCCACAAAGGACTATTATATGGAGAGTTTCTTTCTTTTATTATTCCTTGCTTAAGCATATCAGTAATCTGTTTGGTAACTTCTTGCTCATGAATTTGTGGAAATATGTAAATTTTGGAAAATGTTGGTCTATTTGTCGTTGTGATAATTTGATGTTCAATTTCAGAGGTACAACTTAAGTTTTCCCCTTTCTTGTAAAATAAATTATTATAATTTTTTAACAGATTTTTTAATTCTAAACTTTCCTCATCATTTAAGTCTTTAAAAAGTAATTGTTTTATTTCCGAATTTCATTCAACAGGTTCCAATTGATAAATTTTACCACGGTTATATGGATAATCATTTATGAAGGGTATTTCGTTTCCATTTATTATTAAAGCTTCTTTATTCATGTCAATTATTGCTCCGATCGGTCTTAATAAATTTTGTCCAATTATTCCATCAAAATTTTTGTCATTTAATTTCATTAAATTCCATACAATTAAATTGTCTTCTTTAAATTCTTTTGGTAGATTTGTCATAATTTGTTTTTTGACTATACTAATTCCTGAATTTATTGCACCAAGATATAAAGGGCTGTATAAAGCTAATCTTTTATATTGAGGGAGTTTATTTTCATCTAAAATTGTAGTACTAGAACCTGTATCTATTAAACATCTAATTTTGTCTTTTCCTATTGTACATTCTATTAGCGGTAAACTATTTTGTGAGGCGGTATTTGAAAATTTTCTTCATTTTGAACATGATCTACTTCCATTGGCTCAGGGTTAGAGGATATTCTACGTTGGGGTAGTCTATTTTGGGAAGAATTTTGGTTTTGATATTGGTTTCGGGGTTGGTAATTATGATTGTCATAATTTCCAGGATTTCTGTTATAAGAAGTATTTCCGCTTCTTGTATTTTCAAAATTATTTCTATAATTAGCTGAACTGTTATTATGATTTTTATAGTCGCGATTATAATGAAAATTATTTTTATTTTCTAAATTCTTATTTTGAAAATTATTTCTATTAAAATTATTTTTGTTTTGAAAATTATTATTATTTAAATTACTTTTGTTTTGAATATTATTATTATTTAAATTACTTTTATTTTGAAAATTACTACTTGGTTTGTATTCTTTTAATAAGTTTTCAGTTTCAAGAATATCAAAAGCTTCCCCTAAACTAGAAATATTTCTACTAATAATTACAGAGGATAGATATGGATCTATATTATTTTTAAAAGTTTTTAGAATTAATTTTTCATTCATTTCGGGTTTAAATTCTACAGGTTTTCCTTCATCAAATTCATATTTCAAATTTAACTTATTTAATATATTTCTTAAATTATAGTAATAATTTCTTACACTTACATTCTTTAAATTAAATGCTTGGTGAAATAACTGGAAGTAAGTTTCCTTTGGGCTATAGAATTTTATTAGTTCTGCTTTAACTGCATTCCAAGTAGGACTGGGCCCTAGAGATCTGACAACTTCAGCTGCAGGTCCTTGGATTTTGTAATATATTATTTTGTTGCCAAGATAATTCCTTAGTTCTTCAATTGTGATAAGAGCAACCACTGCTTCCACCTCTTTTATGAAACTATCAAGTGATCTATTTCCATCACCAGTAAATTCTTTTATACACTGAACTTCTTTAATTAGTTGATCTTGTGTAAATTCAAACGGCATGTTAGAAAAAATATATTTTTATTTATTTATTTTATATTATTATGTTATAACTTAATATTTATTTTGAAAATATTTGTTGTTAAGTTTATTTTAGTTATGTACTGTTTATATTTATTATAATATATATTTATTTAATTCAGTATTTGTATTTATTATTTACTTGTAAAATTATATATATATAGTCACTTCGTTTTTATTATACACTATACATTTATTTATTAAAATTTTACACAATAAGTTATTTATTAAAATTTCTTTACACAAATGTTTTAATTTATTACATTAAAAGAATTCCTATACTTTAGATAGAAATCCTACCGACTGCGCCAGTTATGAAATAGGTTTTTATTTCCTATTTTTTTTATAAAAATTGTAATAAAATTAAAAACACCAATTATTCTTTTTAAAGTGTAAATTATTTATTGAACTTTATTTAATGAGAATCAGAACTAGACTGACTAAATTTATTGAATTAAAAACTTAAGAAATATAGAGAATTATAATAAAAACTTATTTTACAAAACTTACAAAATATGATCTTTTAGTTAATGTAATCTGAACAGTAATTTAAAAGTAAAATTAAATGTTGATTATTGCAAAATATAAAAATATAAAAATGTTATTTCTTATCTTCTAAATGAATTGTGGGAACGGAAATAATAATAATATGATATTTAGTTGGCATTAGAAAAAATATGATTTTTGTGGAAAAATCATTTTAAGAATTTAGAATATATAATATTTTAGAATATACTTTCTGTACTGGTACCTGTATTTGTATTGGTATGTGAGTTTGACGTAACTCGCATGCTCATAATCACTATCTGAACAAGCACTTTTTGTTAAATCGTTATAAAAATAATTTTGTGGTGGTAAATTCGTCTCTTCCAATTTACTCCATCTGTCTAAATATGTGTATGGAAAAGTTCCTTTTCTTTTCGATAACTCAAATTCAACATTATTTGGAAAACTTTTTTTTTACATTAACAAAATCATCTGAATCTAAATTTTGTGCTAACTTGTCTAAACCTAAAGGCATAAAACGAAACGAGTCTAAAAATCTTAAATTAAAATATTTTCCCTCCGATACATAAATTCGTTTACTTAAAGATATATATATTTCTTTATTAATAGGAATAACATTAATGGGGCCACTTAATTCGTTTAATTCCTTAAAGAAAAGGTAATCATACTTTGAAAAATTATGAAAAAATATTGGGAAGAAATTACAATCTCTATAATTTAAATTACAAATTGAATGAGCAGGTCCTCGGTATTGTCCAGTAAAATGACAATGATCACGAACTCTGTCTGATAAGAAATCTAATTGACTCTTGCAAATATGACAATATTTACTAGTCGTTTGTCTAACCATTTCGTCAAATGTTAATGGATTCATTGGTTTAGGGTTTAAAAAGTATTTTAAATACAATTCTTTACATTCATTTGCTAAAGATAACATAAATTCTTTAGCACAATTTTTACCATTAAAAACAAAATATTTATTTATAGAAGAATCAAATGAACAACAAATATAATAGGCAAGTGCAACTGGAATATGTTCTTGAATATTAGTTGTAGACGATTTTTTTGGATTCGGAATGCACGTATCAAATGGCTGTAGCATGCTTTCTGAATCTGCGTATATTACAAATGGTACAGTTGCTTGTAAATTAATACTTTTATATTCCATCATTTTATCATCAGGTTTTGGCATATTAACAGCAACTTTATTACAAAATGGTATGTGTTGCTTTAACTTTTCATTAGAATGAAAATGTTGTAGACAAACTGAACATAAGTACATTTTGCCACTGTGTCTGGTAATCTGTGAACGTACAAGTCTTGATAAATTTTTTATCACTACATAATGATAATTTTCTTCATTTTGTAATAAAAGTAAATTAATATGCTGTGTTCTGTTTTCATACTTTGTATGATAGATAGGACCAACAATTTGTAATTTTTGGTCTATAATTTCATAACCGTAAACATTACAACTAATTTCCGGATTCATTTCCTCGAATTTAACAACATCTTTAATTTTAAGTGGAAATTGCAGACCAGAAAATTTAACCGTTATAAGTTCTAAATTAATTTCATCATCTTCAATATTGCTAATATTATTTGAATTTATTCTATTTCTATTGATAGTTTGAGGTTTTAAAGACGCAATTATGCACCATTTAAAACAATACACATCATTATTTATAATATTTATACATGCATGTTTTAATTTTAGGATTTTTGGTAATGGAATGTAAGTTGCCCCCCGAATCGGACAATATTTGTTGATATTAATTTCAAGATGTATTATTTTTATTAGAGACCAACCAGAATCTTTTTCCTGGAACTCATCTGCATTAGATGTGATACGATTAAGCAACTGATTTAGTGTACTCATTATATCTTTTTCATATTCAACTAAAGTCATTTCCGTGTTAAACGACTTTATATCTAAATCAAACTCTTCATCTTTTACAATTTGTTGAGGTTTAATATATTCACCAAATAATTCTTGAATTTAAATTTCTTATGTTTAATTAAACTATTATTTAATATATTGATTATATTTTTATTAATTACTTTAAAAAAGTTACTTATATCTAATTCTTCATCGTTTTTATTTTCAATTAAAAAAGTTTCTAAACGATTTTTAAAACATGATTTAATTGATTTTACATTATCATTTATACTTAGAGCACTATTTTTTTTGTGAATATTAGTTTTCAAATGTGATGTCCAGTTTTTTTTATAACATATTTATTGCATTCTTTACAAAACTCTCTTTTTGAACTTGCTGATGACGTTGTAGCTACAGATATATCATTGTGTGAAACATATATATGTTCATTAAAATTTTTTTGCGATGCAAATAATTTACCGCACTTTTCACATAAAAATATTTTCTCAATGTTTTTGTTTGGAGTTTTTATTGTTGTAATTGTTTTACATTTATTTAAATGTTTTTCAAATTTTTCAGATTTATAAAATCTGCTACCGCAAATCTTGCATAAAAACAATTTTATCTTCACTTTTAATATACTTATTATATATGTCTTCCGGCACAAACTGTTTTAAATTTTCTAAAAATCCGCGTAAAAACTTAATGCGATTCATAAATTTTATAAAGTCTTCAATATTGATTGATTTATTTTTATATTGTTCTATTAATTCAAGACCTCTATTATAATATTCAAGTTTTTTGTTTAATTGTTCCAATTCAAAATCACAATAAAATTTATTTAAATTTAATATAATGTCAAATTTATAACATTCAAATTGTTGTTCTAATCTTTCTATGCAAGTTTTTAAATCTACAGCACTAGTCCACGACTCTGCGGCATATGCAACCCACATTCTGACTTTTTATTCACGTATAAGAAACTTAAAATTTGGAGAATTGAAACTATTACGACCCAAATATATCATATTTATTTGAACTTCTTGATTGTCAGAAATATTTAAGTCTTCAATAATTTTATTAAATTTTGCAGGCAGCCAATATTTGAAACCACCTTCTAAATCTAACAAAATACTTTTACCAATGTTGTGAATTTTTATGTTTTTAATTGATATTTTAATAATTTTATATATTTTATTTATATCTAACTGATTTGTGTTTAACACTGTTTCAGTTTCAATATTATTGTTGCAATTATTTAACTTTGCGATTAAATATTGATTCATTATAAATTCAAAAATAAACTGCTTAAAGTAAATTACTTAACAAAAGATGCTTTTTAAATGTAAAGATTTTAAAAAATGTTTGGCTTTTTATACAAATTTGCTACCATCAAATTTACTCATCACTCCATCAAATTTTTAATTAATATTTAATTACGTTCGAGTAATAAATTATAAATATAATTAATAATTGACTCAAAAAATTAAAAGCATTATCCCTGAAATTATGTTAATACGAAAAATATATCACTTACCATTTGTAAAAAAAAAATTCTAAATGCTTGATTAAATAAATAAATGAAAATTAAATGATCCGTGTCCTATAAAAATATATTATTTTACATTGCTATTTAATATTAATTAATAGATTTCTGAAGATTTACTATAAGGAAATCTTAATAATTAATAAAGAATTACTTTTACTTACCATTTTTTCTACAACTTAAAATTGGTTTAATTACGTAAAAAATAGTATATAAACCTACGTAAACAAATATTTCGATATAGTTTAATATGAGTTTAATAATGGACTTGACTAAAGACAAAATCGAATACACATTCGATTTGACTGTAGACGATTGGGATGAAATTATAAAAGATTTATCCAATACTACAAAAATTGATCTAAATGAGATAGCAAACAGCTGTATACCAGAAGGTAGTGATGAACTCTTTACTAGAAGAACGAGTGAAGAATACACTAGAAGAGAGCTTGTAAATGATTCAACAGCATTCCAATATCAATATACAGTAATGCAGAATGAGCCGGTGGACTTATCAACAAAAAAATAAAATAAAACATAAATAATTTTTAATGCTCTGAAATTTTTTTATTTAAAAATAAAAAATCTATATTATCTAATTTACAATTGAATATTTTTTTTAATAAAGTTTACCAAAAATTTGTTTTAAAATAAAAAAATATATATCTATATTATTTAAATTACAAATTATAAAAAAATTTTATTGAATAAATTATTAATTATAATTTTTACTTTTTTTATTTCAAAAAATAATTTTACAAAATAATAATGTTATAATAAAAATAAAAATTATAATTATTTTTTTATTATATATTAATTCTGCAACTTCTGTATAAAATTTTTGTGAAATTATTATTATTTATCAAAATTAAAAACGCCTCTGAACTTACCGCCAGATTTGTTGTTGTTGTTGTTGCTGTTGTTGTTGTTGCGATTAATGTTGTTTTCTGGAGGATTATCTCCGCTGCCGATGTAATTTTCTTCCTATAATAAAACACATTTAATTTTTTTTATTTATTTTAAAAAATAATAATAACCCTTACCAATATATTTTTTTCTTTTTTCTTAAATTCAATTAAATCATCATTTTCCATCTAAAATTAAAAAAAGTAAAATTTATTAATGACTATCAAAAATATAATTTTTTTTTTTACTTACAGATGTTTTTTTGACATTTACATTATTTTGAAATGCGATAGCATTTCCCGATAAATTAAACGTTATATTACTTCCATATTTTAAAATATCATCTAAAATTGGTTTAGATGATATTTCTACAATTGAAATAATTAAAATTATTAAAAAAATTTATTCATTTTTACAAAAAATATTTATGTCTGTACAATTGAACTTTATGATTTAAACTAATTTTAAAACCTTAAAAAATTCTAATAACACAGAAAAATTCAAAAATGCAATTGATAATAAATATACTCTGTAATATGACCCTATAATAATTTTTATATTATACACAATAAATTTAGAATTGTAACAGCTGATAATTTTGACACATAAAACTTTGCTACAAATAATAATAAATTACGCCATCTCTACAACACTACTTAAAATTACTTCAACAGCTACGCCATCTAATTAACACTGCAGAGAAATAAGAACACATGATATTGAACCACAAAAGGATAATATTTTCATTAATTACGCAGCAAAATAGTATAAAAGAGCGTGCGCTGATCAAATTAAATTCATTCTATTGTGGACGCCTAATGAACAATTATATTGGTCTTTGGTGGCTGGATAGAATTAATAAGTGAATAAAGTAGTAAAGTAAAACATTATTTTTTGATATAATTTTTTATAAAATACTTTGTTATAGTAGTAGAGTAAAATATTTATCTTTGTATATTTTTTTTTTTTTTAATGACAGTTTTAATAATAATAATAAACATTTTTTTTTATTTATATGTGTTAAGCAATAAAATTTTGAACTCTCCGTTATTTTTAATTTAAACAAAACTTTCGTTTTAATTTATTATTGACATTTTTTTGAAAAGAGAAGTATTTTATTTCGTATATTTTTTTAAATTTATACGCTACATTGGCACCCAACTAGTGGCCTTTTAAAAGGGCAATAATAAAACGTAACGGAACAAATAAAGAAGACAAAGAAGTGCAATTTGGATGCACAAACAAATATTCGAGTTACAAGGCAGACAATTCGAAAATTGGAATTTTCTCAAAGTGAATCAAGTTCTAGTGAATCAGAAGATCCAAAAATGGCTACTTTTACGGATGAACAATTTCAACAAATATTAGAGCAGTTAGCAAATAATCGGGGTATTTAAAGAAAAGTAGGTTCTTTTAGTTCTTGTTCAGCAAGATTCAATGGCGAAAGAAATTTTGACAAGCTGGCAGAATTTATTACGTCTATCACAATTTTTAAAGAGATAGAAAATATTTTTGACGAAGATGCTATTAAAGGATAGCCGTTGTTATTGCAAGACCATGCTTCTACTTGGTGGCAAGGCGTAAAAGAAGAGGCTGTGACATTTGCAGATATTCTTAAGCTTTTTTGTAATGCTTTTGCATCAGCTAAACCGAACTGGAAAATTTATTTGGAATTGTTTGACGAGAAACAAAGTAAAAATGAAGCAACTGATGCGTTTATATGCAAGAAACGTGCTTTGCTATCACAATTGTCAGATGATCTTTCAGAAGAAATTAAAATTAATTTAGTATATGGTTTACTGAACATTAAAATAAGGGAAAAAGTTTCTAGAGATAAAGTTACAACTTTCCAAGAACTACTTAAGGCATCTCGGGAAATAGAATTATGTATAGCAGAGAGTCGTACTGATATTAAATCGATGCCAGTTTTTGCCAGTGCGCAGAAAACTAAAAACGAAAAGCGATGTAGCTTTTGCAGGAAAATGGGTCATACTGTTGATGATTGTTTTAAGAAGGCGAAATTATCAAAACCAGTAGATAATATTCAAAATAAAACAAAAGAGAAACCTGTATTAACAGAAAATACGAATATTCATTGTTATAAATGTAATTTGCCAGGGTACTACAGATCTAATTGTTCTCAATGTGCTAATATTAAACCTACTACATCGACTGCGCTTGATTTCAATAACATAAGTCTGTCATCTATAGGTAGAGATGTACCAACAATACAAATAAAAATATTCGGACTAAATGGAGTAGGCTTTATGGACACAGCTGCACGAACCAGTGTTGCCGGAGAAAAATTATTCAAACATTTGGTAAATAATGGCTGCCAGTTCAAAGAAGTGAAAGCGGATGTCACATTGGCGGATGGTGTCACCAAATTTATAAACATTTATGTGACAAATGTTGAGATAATAATAGGTAATCGACAGAAAAAAATAACATTTATAACATTACCAGATGCATCCGACAAGAGAACACTTCTGGGAATCGATTTTCTGGAACAAGCCGGAATAGTGATGAATTTAGCACAACGAATTTGGTATTTTGCTGACCAACCAGGCAAAATATTTGAGTTCGAAGAACCAAAAATAGCTGCACAAAAGAAAAACAAAAATGATGACATTGATACAATAAACAGGATGTCAGCTTTTATATCATGGTTTGACAGTAAGAAATTTGTTAGTCCGCTTGCACAAACTCCGAATTCAGCAGACAATAAAATAGATGATATTGAAATTGAATATTTTGAAAATAATAAAAAAAACCTAAACCAAATGAGTATTCACCCCATTCTATTCAGGCAATATTCAATGACTCCATTCCACCAACAATGTTAACACCGAAGCGAAATGCAAGAAGAGATGATGAGGAATTTTTCTGTACAGAAATATTATCAATTGATATATTTTTGAGATCTGATGAAGCTACACAGATAAATTTACAGGAAAAAGATCAACTTCAGCAGCTTTTAAGCGAACATAAAGAAATTTTTGGTGAAATAAATACACCAATTGCAATAATAGAGCATAGCATTAATACTGGGAATAGTGAACTAAAAGCTAATACACCATATCGACTGTCACCTTTTAAAAATTGAAAGCGGAACTAGAAAATATGCTAATGGATAACATAATAGAAGAATGTGAATCACCATGGGCAGCTCCAGTAGTGATGGTACCGAAAAAAGATGGAAATATTCGTGTTTGTGTAGATTATAGACAGCTTAATTCAGTGACTGTACCTGATCGGTATCCATTGCCTAGGATTGATGACTTGAAAATTTTGCTGATATATCTAAACCTTTAAGTAATTTGACGGAGAAGAATGTTGTTTGGAAATGGGACAAAGAAGAACAAGAATCATTCGAAAAATTGAAGAAACTTCTGGTCACTTCACCAATATTGTAACAAGTACAGGAAGATAAACCATTTATATTAAAAACAGATGCTAGCAATTATGCAATCGGTGCTGTATTGATCCAGGGGGAGAAAAATGAAGAACATCCTATAGAATACGCAAGTCGGTTGTTGTCAAATGCTGAACGAAATTATTCAACTACCGAGAGGGAAGCTCTTGCTATCGTATGGGCTATATCAAAGTTTCGTGGTTATATTGAAGGTTCAGAAGTCACTTTATTAACAGATCATCAACCACTTAAATGGTTAATGACGTTAATGTGTCCTACAGGGAGATTGGCTCGTTGGGCTCTACAACTATAACCATATAATTTTAAAATTGATTACACTCCTGGAAAAACCAATGCAGTTGCAGATACGTTATCAAGACCACCATGTTATGATGACACGCACACTGATTTAAAATGTGACATTTGTAATTTACAAATGGGCTTACCAAGAAGAGGTTCGAGAGAAATACGTGACCAGCAACTGAATGATGCTGAACTAAAAAATATCATGGAATCATTCGAATCAAATGATGAAAATTGTACGCGCTGGATTAGTCGTGGATATTTATTGAATGATGGAATTTTATACCATTACTCTTCACAGGCTGATACAGATTCTGGACAATTAGTTATACTAAAAAATGAACGACCAAATATATTTAAAAATTATCATGATGCTCCTACTGCTGGACACTATGGTATAGACCGAACAATTGCTAGAATTGTTGGCAGATACTATTGGCCTGGAATGAGAACTGTAATTACCGAATATGTGAAAAACTGTATTGAATGTCAACGATATAAAGTTTGCAACCTAAAACCTGCTGGATTATTACAAACAGTGGTGAGTAATCAACGCTTTGAAACTATAGCAGTTGATTTATTTGGACCATTACCAGTTACGGAAGAAGGTTATCAATGGATATTTATAATTGAAGATATTGCAACACGATGGGTAGAACTGTTTCCACTTCAAGAAGCAACTGCGGAAAAGTGTGCAACACTCCTTTTGAATGAAGTTTTCCTTCGTTTTGGTATTCCAAGAAGAATATTAAGTGATAATGGAACACAATTTATCTCTACAACACTACTTAAAATTACTTCAACAGCTACGCCATCTAATTAACACTGCAGAGAAATAAGAACACATGATATTGAACCACAAAAGGATAATATTTTCATTAATTACGCAGCAAAATAGTATAAAAGAGCGTGCGCTGATCAAATTAAATTCATTCTATTGTGGACGCCTAATGAACAATTATATTGGTCTTTGGTGGCTGGATAGAATTAATAAGTGAATAAAGTAGTAAAGTAAAACATTATTTTTTGATATAATTTTTTATAAAATACTTTGTTATAGTAGTAGAGTAAAATATTTATCTTTGTATATTTTTTTTTTTTAATGACAGTTTTAATAATAATAATAAACATTTTTTTTTATTTATATGTGTTAAGCAATAAAATTTTGAACTCTCCGTTATTTTTAATTTAAACAAAACTTTCGTTTTAATTTATTATTGACATTTTTTTGAAAAGAGAACTATTTTATTTCGTATATATTTTTAAATTTATACGCTACAGAATTAATTAAAAATGCTATGTATACATTTTTCAAATATAATTTATAATAAATATTTTTCATTTTAATTATAAATTTAGATTTAAATAAAAAATACAATATACATTATACAAATAAAATTTTATAATATACATTAATATCAATTAATGTTGAAAAATATTACATGCACGACCTAAAAAAATAACATGATAATCATTTGCATGTGCATTCTTCTGTATTTTTCAGATTTTTTTTTCTTCAGTTTTTGCTTTTTTAGGATTACAAATATGTATATATTTTTTACAATCAAATTTAATTTTATCTTTAAAATTTAATAATAAATTTATCCTAAGACATAATCGAATTTCAGAAATGAAAATTATACATATTATGTATAAAACTTTCAATTTATATTGAAAAATATTTCATGCGTGCAGCCCCCGGATAATGTAACTAGCAAACAAGAAGAATAAAAAACTTACTCTTGTTGTAGCTGTAATTCAAGATCAATGCACAATAAATTTTACTGAAGAAAAAAAAGTATAATTTTTTGTATACAAATTGTATTCATGAAATTAAGATGCATTTAATTTAAAAGTTAAAAAGGTCAAGTTCATAAATATTATTATATATGCGAATAAGATAAAAAGCAAAAAAAAAAAAAAAAAAATATATATTGTTGATATGATGCTCTATTTTTGAAAAACATACCATTTTTTGTATGGAAAATGTTTAAAAAAAACAGGTAAAAATTGAGAATTTGTGTGGGAAAATTGATCTAGAAAAAACAGGTAAAAATTGAGAATTTGTATGGGAAAATTGATCCAGAAAAAACAGGTAAAAATTGAGAATTTGTATGGGAAAATTGATCCAGAAAAAACAGGTAAAAATTGAGAATTTGTATGGGAAAATTGATCCAGAACATACATAATGTAACTACTCTTGTGAAAGGCTCATTATAACCGTAGTCCATGCGATGATTATTTAATCGAAAAAGAGGTACAATCTGTACCATCCATACTTGCAATACAATTCGGAAATCGCCATAAATTCTTGAACCCTTCCGCAGATAGTTTCCAAATTTCCGTAGTTGGTTCTGGTAAATAAATATTTTGAAGTTTAGTACAAATAGCTTTACAAACTTGTAAAACTATTGCACTAACTGTTGAAAAACTAACACGAAAAGTATGCCCAATTGTGGAGAAGCTATCACCAGTAGCAATAAATCTGTAAAATTATATTATAAAATTTGTAAAAGTTCATCTATTACATTGTCTTGTCTTAGTATAATACAAAGTCTTTCTTCAGATGAAATAGCTTCACGATAATTTGTATCAGCTTTTCGAATATCGTCGTCTTTTAAGCCTAATATTTCATCAAAGCACTCGATTGTCATTCGAAAATATATATAAAAACGTTTTTCATCCCTTCGAAGTTGTGGCATCAGTGTATGATATTCTCCAAATTAATTTCCTGCGCCCACTTTCTTTTTCTCCTTAAAAAAATAGTTATAAATGCAATAATTCAATAAAATTATTTTTGTAATTAATGACACTAACCTGCTATTTTCTTCGTCTTCTAGTAAGGCTAATAATAGAAGTTCTTCATCTGATGATGATCACATCGTCATTTTTTTATTTATTTTTTAGAATATATTTTATAAATTTAAGCTTTTTTATTACTTATAAATTATATGTCTTTTAATAATTTTTTTTCCTTTAAAACTAAAACTTTTATGTTTACAAATATTTTTTTCATTTAATGACACTTTTTTTTACGTTTAAATCGCGTTTTTTCCGCGTCAGCGTGGCCTATTAGCGTTTATGTATAAATGCTATCGAGGCAATACATACCAATCGGTGTAAGATCGTTAGACTCGACCCTTTAAGGCAGTGTATTCCAAATTGATTCAAAAATGAGCTCAGTTATATATAGGAGTACAATTAATTTTATTTTATTTTTGTTATTTATTTAAAGTTCTAAGTACATTTTCACAAAAAAAAGAAATAAATTACATATTCTATTTTTTGAGCTTCCTGAAAAAACCTAATTGGTTGGCATAAGAGAAAGTAATAACTTCTACGTTAATTATTACTTAAATATACATACTAGTCTAGTATAGATATAATTCAATTACATATATTAATTTTAATTAAATTTAGCTTAACTTAATGTAACAGTTTTTTGATTGCAGTTATTATAGCACAATATTTGATTCCTTTCTTATTTAGTTTTAATGATACATAAAATGAATTTTTAAATATTTAAAGAAAAGTTTAAGGTTATGAAGTTTCAAGAACGTTTGAAAATTGTGTTCAAATATAAATTTCGTTCAAGTACTTTATGTAAGAACCTTATTTTGAGAAAATAGGAATGTATATATCAACAACAGTAAGAGAGTTTGTTCGAAGTATCTTTTTCGAACTAAGTAAGTTTGACTTTAATTTCAATACTAACGTGTTGGCATATTTATAATTATTAATCAAGTTAGCTACTTTACACGTTTTATTCACTTACTTCCACGCTCTATATAAATACGCCGCATTTAACAACGCTTTTATGGTAATAAATGATAAAAAGAAACTTAACTTTCTGATTTTTTTTTATATTCTTAAGCCTTCCCCAAACCGAGCTAATTTTTCCGCAACCGCGGTGCGAATTTTTCCACACAATTTAATTACATGGCGCCTTATGAGGATGCATACACTAACGCGAATTCCACACGATTTTACAGGGTATATTCCGTGCGTTTTTTAAAGGGAGTTTTTCCGCAACAATTGTCAAAAAAAAACACTGAATGCAGCGTTTTACCTGAATTTTCGCAACAAATGCCAAAAAATTATTGAAAATTTGTCAAGTTAGTCATTTAAGTTAGTCACTTTGTCAAGTTAGTCGCTGTTGAAGAATTTAATGAAGAAAAGTCAAATAATACAGACGGCGATTCGAAAACTACTGAAATTAGCTTGGAGGGAAATTTGTCAAAAATGTTTACTGGGCACATCAATTACAAAAAAAGGAGTGTGTGTGATTTTTAAAACTGAACGCAAGCGGACATCGGTATAAAAAAGAATAATTAACCTGTAATTTTAATGAATTTAATAAAAGATAAAATTTTGTCATTAACTCAAAAATGTTTTGTTTGATTATGTTCATTATCTTAACATAGTGGTCCTTCGAAAAGAATAAGAAAAGTTCTATGAATAATTATAGTTCATAAATATTGACAGACATTTTGTATTGAAATTGTGCCGTTCGAATTTAAAAAAAAAAAAAATGAGTACCCAAAGTGAAAATATTCGACGTAGTAATCGAATAAATAAAGGTCGTCCACCACTTAGATATGGTTATGATTCAGAAGGTAACAAATCTCGGAAAAGTTCTGCTAGTATTTTACAAGAAACACAGAGAGAAATTAAAATAACAAGTTTACAATTGAATTTGGAACTTTTTAAACAAAAAGAACAAGAATTGTTGTGCTCAGATACAGATGACGAAATAGATGGTGCATCACAATTTGGACACAATTCTGTTGAAATGGAGTCTCATAAAAGTTCATCAAAAGTTAACATGGAAACAACAGTTATTGCTACCAACATAAACAATTTAAGGGATGAGCAACAAATTTTGGGTGCTACCAATTTCGATATAAAAAATATCGAAGGGAAAAATGTAAAAAAAGAATTGCCAGTTAAGAATAAATTTAATTATCCTTATCAAAAAACACTGGAATATGATGAAAAACTTAATAATAAAGTAAACAAATGGATTATTGAAAATGAATTAAAAATGGGATCTAATAAAATAAAAAATAATTATGAACACTTTTTAAATGAAATAGATCGAATCCCACAAAACGTACAATTTTGTGAAAATAAAACACAGAATGAATCATTTGAAAATACTAAACCCAAACTCGAGGTATTTAATCGTGTAGTTCAAACTGATAAAATGTATACTAAAGTAAAAGACAATTTTAATCCAGTAGACAATAGTAATATATTAAATCAGTTAAAAGATGATGTCAATAAACTTTCAACATATATTCATAATTGTCAGTTACAAAACGAAATTTCGAATAATGACGTGATTAAATCTGAAATGCAATTTAATGATAAACATATTAATAATCCCATTATTTCTGGTGATTCATTAACAAAATTTATGGCAAGACAATCGTTTAACAGAGATTTACCCCAATTTAGCGGAAATCCTGAAGATTGGCCTTTATTTTATAGTCTTTTTGTTCAAACTACTGAAAATTGTGGATTCTCTGATTCTGAAAATATGACGCGTTTGCAAAAATGTTTAAAGGGTGATAGTTTAAACTCAGTTAGATCATTATTAATATCACCTGAAAATTTAAAGGAAGTTATTGAAACTTTAAAAAGACTTTATGGTAGACCAGAGTATATAATTAAAGCTCTTATAAGTAAAACTAAACTGATTGCTGCGCCAAAAGAAGATAAACCTTTATCAATAATAAATTTTGCTACAGCAGTTAAAAATTTGACAGTTACTATCCAATTGTTAAATAAACAATATTATTTACATAATCCTCAGTTACTAGAAGATTTAGAGAATAAATTACCAACATTTTTAAATCTAATGTGGTCTGAATATATTGTTGACAAAGAAGACTATTCGTTGCAAGATTTGTTTGATTGGTTGAATATAAAAGCAAATGCTGCTAGTCGTCGAATTGTTCCATATTCTGAAAATACAACAAGAGAAGTCAAACGTTTTAAAGAAAAAGTTTACAGTATAGTTGATGAAACGAAAAATTTGAATAACATTTGTAAATGTTGTCAAAAAAATTGTAAATCTATTGAAGTTTGCGATAAATTTAAAAATATGAATCTTGATGACAAATGGAAGTTTGTAAAAGAAAATTATTTATGTTTTTCCTGTTTAAAACCAAAACATAATTCGCGAATATGTAGAATCAAAAAACAATGTCAAATTAATGGATGTGAAAAAACTCATAATAAATTATTACATAAATTTATTGCATCAAATGAAAATAGTATTGTTCTTTGGTCATATAGTAAAGCAATTGATTACAGCACAAAATTAAGAATTTTACCTGTTATAATTAAAGGTAAATTTAATGAAATCAGAACCTTTGCATTGTTAGATCCTGGTTCTACTCTTACGCTCATAACAGAAGATATTGCAAAACAATTAAATTTAGATGGTAGTAAATCTGCTTTAAGTCTTCAATGGGCTAATGGTGATAAAATGTTAGAAGAACAATCTAAAAGTGTATCAGCTGAAATACGAGGAACTTTTAAAAATGCCAAAAGTTATAAAATTAATAACATGAGAACAATAAAATCACTGCCTTTATTAAAACAATCAATCAATAAAATTCAATTAGAAGAAAAATGGCCGTATCTTAAAAAAGTCGATTTCGAAGAATACGAAAATGCTCAACCTTGCATTTTAATTGGTGAAGACAACGGATTATTAATGGCTACTAGAGATTTAGTTCATACTAATCAAAATGCACCTGTTGCAAGTAAAACTTGGCTTGGATGGACAATTAGTGGTAGTGATGGTACAAATAAATCTGATAGTATTGTGTGTAATATGTATGAAATTAAACCAAATGATGACGATTTACATGAAATAGTAAAGAAATCGTTTCAGTTGGATGATTTAATGATTACACCAAGTATTGATAATCCAAAATCAAAACAAGATGAACGTGCACTAAAAATAATGGAATCAACTACGAAGCGAATAACAAGAAATAGATGGGAAACTGGATTAATATGGGAAAATGATAATGTTAAACTTCCTGAAAGTAAATTTATGGCTGTAAGTAGATTATATATGTTAGAAAAGAGGTTAGATAAAAATGAAACTTTGAAAAAGAAATATAATGAAATAATTGATGATTATTTGAAAAAGCAGTATTTGATTAAAGTAAATGAAAATTATTTAGTTGGTAATAGAATTTGGTATTTACCGCATTTTCCGGTAATTAACCCAATGAAACCCGGTAAAGTTCGAATAGTATTTGATGCAGCAGCTAAATCTAAAAATGTAAGTCTGAATGATAAATTAATAACAGGACCTGATTTATTAAAACCATTACCTGGTGTACTTTTTAAATTTCGTCAAGGTAAAATTGGAATGATAGGTGACATTAAAGAAATGTTTCACCGTGTAAAAATAAATGATGAAGATACTAATTCACAATTGATTTTATGGCGAGGTGATCGTAGAGATATACAACCAAATGTGTACAAAATGACTGCTATGATGTTTGGTGCTACGTGTTCGCCAAGTAGTGCAATTTATGTGAAGGATAAAAATGCAATGGAATATCAAGATGAATTTCCAGAAGCTGTTTATGCTATTAGAAATAATCATTATATGGATGATTATTTAGGTAGTGCGGATGACGAAAAAAGTGCTTTAAAATTAATCAATGATGTTACTACTGTGCATAAAAATGGTGGATTTGAGATACGTAATTGGAATTGTTCTTCGCAAAAAGTTAAAATGTGTATTCCAGAACAACTTCAACAATTAAAAAGTAATGTCATTGCAATAGAAAAAAACAGTTCGGTGGGTCGAGTGTTGGGAATTGCTTGGGATACGAAACAAGATTATTTTACATTTTCAACAAATTTTGCAAAAATTGATTCATCATTAATAAACGGAAATAGACGTCCAACGAAACGAGAAATGCTTAAAATAATAATGTGAGTTTATGATCCGCTTGGATTTGTAGCACATTTTATAATCACTGGTAAAATAATGTTACAAAAAGTTTGGCAAGCTCAAATTGGTTGGGACGAGGAAATACCAGATACTATTAATAAATTATGGAAAAATTGGTTGAAAGACTTAAATAATATTGGTGCAGTTCAAATACCACGATGTTATTCATCAAAATTTACAACAGCTGAACATGTGCAATTACATGTATTTGTGGATGCTAGCCAGGAATCATATGCTGCAGTTGCATATGCTAAAGTTAAGGTAAATAATGTTATAAATATAGCTTTTATTGCAGCTAAGTCTAAAGTAGCACCGTTGAAATCCTTAACAATTCCGAGACTAGAATTACAAGCTGCTGTAATAGGTAGTCGGTTAGCTAAAAATATTAAAGATGGTCATGATGTTAAAATTACAGCAACATTTTTGTATACAGATAGTATGACAGTATTACATTGGATCAACTCAGAAACAAAACGGTATAAACAATTTGTAGCTCATAGATTAGGTGAAATAGCTGAACTCACCAACACAAAAGATTGGTTTTGGTTACCAACAAAAGAGAATGCAGCTGATCAAGCTACTCGAGCTGCAATAAATATTGAATTTGGTAAAAATAGTAGATGGTTTTGTGGACCTAATTTTTTATATACAAATGAAAATTTACCCACAAAACAAATTCGTTCTTTAACAAGTTTTGAAGAAATTGTTGATGAAATTCAAGAATTCGTTGGTATGGTAACAACAGATGAAGTTTTATATTTACCAGACGCTTCACGATTTTCGTCGTGGTTAAAGTTAATCAGAACAACTGCTTGGGTAAATCGATTTATTTATAATTGTAATCGCAAAAATATTAAACGAAATGGCGAATTGGTACCAAAAGAAATAGCTAATGCCGAAAATTTATGGATACGTCGTTCACAGCAAAATTCGTTTACCAAAGAATACAAGATGTTAAAGTTGGGTAAAAGTGTCGACAAAAATAGTAAACTATATAAATTAACTCCAATACTGGATACAAACGATATAATTAAATTGGATGGTCGTTTACAAAATGTTCCTGATGAAGATTTGTGTTTGCAAAATTCAATTATATTAGACGCTAAAGATTCATATGGTAAATTATTAATTACACATTATCATAAAATTTTTAATCATATAGGTCATGAATGTGTACTAAACGAACTACGTCAACGCTTTTGGTTAATCTCAGCTAGGTCAATACTGAAACAAGTCAGATTTGAATGTAACAAGTGCAAGTTATTAAGAGCCAAACCCGCAAAAACATTAATGGGCCAACTACCAGCTGTTAGATTAACTTCAGGGACGCCTCCATTTAATTTTACTGGAGTGGATTATTTTGGTCCACTAATTGTAAAAGTTGGTAGACGTGAAGAAAAACGTTATGGTGTTTTATTTACGTGTCTTGTTGTTCGAGCTGTCCACATTGAAGTTGCTTGCAGTTTAACTACTGATTCTTGTTTAATGGCTATTAGGAGGTTTATTGCACGCCGGGGCTGTCCACAACAGATTTTTTCAGACAACGGTACAAATTTTCGTGGATCAGAAAAAGAATTGATAAAAAATTTGCAAGAGCTGGATCAAAACGTTATTAGAAGTTCTTTAACAAGACATCGAATTGAATGGAACTTTATTCCACCAGCTTCACCTCATATGGGTGGCTGTTGGGAGAGGCTGGTCAGGTCAGTGAAAACGTCGTTAAAAGCTATTTTGACAGAAGCTAAACCATCTGATGAATTGTTGTTAACTGTTTTAGCTGAAGTAGAGCATATTGTTAATTCGCGACCGTTAATTGAAGTTTCAAATCATCACGAAGAACCAGAATCATTAACGCCTAATCATTTTTTAATTGGTAGATCTTCAGCTTCCGCTCCAATAGGAAAGTTTGATGATAAAGATTTGTTATTGAGAAAACAGTGGCGACGCGCACAGCGATTAGCTGATCATTTTTGGGTTCGTTGGAGAAAGGAATTCTTACCTACTTTAAGTCCAAGATCAAAATGGCATAGTCTAGGTCGAAAGGTGAAAGTTGGTGACATTGTTTATTTGATGGATGATAATGAAACCAGAGGACATTGGCCAAAAGGTGTTATAGTTCAAGTTTATCCTGGACAGGATGAAATTGTAAGAGTTGTGGACGTTAAAACATCCAGTGGTGTATATAGAAGACCTTTGGTAAAATTATGTGTTCCTGAAATTGATATAGGTAATGAAGATTCAGCGAATTTCAATACCGGTGGGGAGAATGTTGAAGAATTTAATGAAGAAAAGTCAAATAATACAGACGGCGATTCGAAAACTACTGAAATTAGCTTGGAGGGAAATTTGTCAAAAATGTTTACTGGGCACATCAATTACAAAAAAAGGAGTGTGTGTGATTTTTAAAACTGAACGCAAGCGGACATCGGTATAAAAAAGAATAATTAATCTGTAATTTTAATGAATTTAATAAAAGATAAAATTTTGTCATTAACTCAAAAATGTTTTGTTTGATTATGTTCATTATCTTAACAGTCGCTGTTGAATTAAGAACTAGTAAAAAAAAATATTTATATTAATTAATTTTTTTTAAATGGAAAAGTTTATAGAAATAGTTAAAAAATATCCCATATTATACGACTTATCGCATAAAGAGTATAAAAATATACGTAAGAAAGATAATATATGGGATGAAATTGGATATGAAATAAATGAAAATGGTAAGAAAATGTGAAACTTTTTATGTATATAATTGAATTATTTAAAAAATTGTTTATTTAAAATAAAAATAAAAATATGTTGTTTTAAGATGATACTTTACGCAAAGGATGGAAAAATTTAAGGGATACCCATGCAAGATATATTATGAGCAAAAAAACTAAAACAAGTTAAGCTGCTGATTTTAATAAAAAATGGATTTGGGCAGAACAAATGGATTTTTTTAAACGATGTTTAGCTTTTGCGCCAACTAGTTCAAATGTAACAAGTTTAGAAAAATTCCAAAATGAACAAAATTATGTAGAAGAAAGACATTATGATTATATAGAATAAGATTATTTAGAACCAGATGTCACATCAGAAATTATTGTTCAATCAGGTAAGAATATATATTTAATTTTAAAATTGTTGAACTAATAACTGTTGTATTGTCATTTATAGAAAATAATGAAACAGAAACATTCAACTTCAGTTGCATATCAGCATCATCAACACCAACACAAATAGTTAGCGAAGTATGCAACAAATCTAGTGAACCTTCTACGTTATATGCAGCATCATCTATTGCGAAAAAGGGCACAAGAAAGCGGACAGTTTCAGCATCATCATCTTCAAATAATGTTAGCAGAGTGATTGATTACACAGAGCAAAAAAGAAAACAAAAAAGACGAAATTGAAAGCCTTATGTTGGCCCATGCCAAAACAATACGAACGTTTTCGGCAAAGAGGCAAATAATTACAAAAAAGAAAATAGCCGAACTTATTATGCAACAAGAATTGCTAAATTTGGAAGAAACTACAAATATAATATTATCCGAAACCTCCGCTTCAAGTTTTTATGAACAATTTAATCCAGATGATTAGTAAGTATTATACTTTTAATTTAATAAAATTTTCAAAAAGTTATTTATAGTTTTGGTTTCAGAAATTTGAATGAAAAAATGTAACCTGGAACACGTGTATTAAAAAAAAAATTCAAGAAACTACAAATAATTTGAACAATAATAATGATAATGGTATCTGTCAGCAAAAACATCCTATATTTAAAAGTAAAAAATTTAGAAAAAAATATGTACAATTTAATTTAATTGTAACTGGAATTAAAGTTGGTCGTAATAATATTAATACTAAAAAAGTATTCGTATTATTTGTCTAAAAATAAAATAAAATGTTTAATGAAAAATATTTTTTTAATTTTTTATAAGATATTTCACAAAAAATAATTAATCTAATAAAACCTATACTTTTTAATGAATTTGCTTGTTTAATTTAAAAAAAATTATTAATTTTTAGAGTTAAAGTAATTAACAAATTGCTCTTTGGTTTCAAAAGCTATAATTGTTGCTCGTCGTGGTTCGTTTGCGAAATTTGAAAAAGCTCCCACTTCTGACTCTGGTGGATCCAGGAATTCAAAAAAATATCATCACTTTTGTTTGTCCTTATAGAATTATGTAAGACACATGCAGTTTTTATTATGATAATGTTTTTTTTTTTTTTTTGGTTTCAATTGGTCTATAAAATATTCTCCATTTTGAGCCAATATTCCAAATGCATTCTCAACTTCCCTTCTCACCACAAAGTCTTACATTATATTTTTCTTTTAATTCATCATATCTTGATTGCCGATACGGAAATGGTCTCATTAAATATGGTTTTAGTCCAAAAGCTTCATCTCCAATTACTACGTGACGGCAGGGTTCAGTTTGTCCGGGTAAATTTGTAGGGGCAGGAATATTCATCATATTTTGTTCAAATATTTTCCCATGTTGGATTCCCCGAAAATACAACCATCACTATTTTTACTATATCCACCGATATCGACGCATATAAATTTATAATCTGGCCCAACGATAGCCATTATCACCACAGAATATTTGTGCAAGTAACACCAATAATTTGATCCAGTATTGTTTGGACACTTAAACATGCTTACCATCTATACTTCCAATACAATTCGGAAATCGCCATAAATTCTTGAACCCTTCCGCAGATTATTTCCAAATTTCCGTAGTTGGTTCTGGTAAATAAATATTTTGAAGTTTAGAACAAATAGCTTCACAAACTTGTCAAACTATTGCACTAACTGTTGAAAAACCAACACGAAAACTATGCCCAACTGTGGAGAAGCTATCACCAGTAGCAATAAATCTGTCAAATTATATTATAAAATTTGTAAAAGTTCATCTATTACATTTTCTTGCCTTAGTATACTCTTTCTTCAGATGAAATAGCTTCACTATAATTTGTATCAGCTTTTCGAATATCGTCATCTATTAAGCTTAATATTTCATCAAAACACTCGATTGCCATTCGAAAATATATTTAAAAACGTTTTTCATCCTTTCGAAGTTGTGGTATCAGTGTATGATATTCTCCATACTTCATCCGATCCAAATTAATTTCACGCACCCACTTTCATTTTTTTAAATTATACGTCTTTTAATAATTATTTTTTTCTTTAAAACTAAAACTTTTATGTTTGCAAATATTTTTTTCATTTAATGACACTTTTCTTGACGTTTAAATCGCGTTTTTTCCGCGTCAGCGTGGCCTATTAGCGTTTATGTATAAATGCTATCGAGGCAATACATACCAATCGGTGTGGGATTGTTAGACTCGACCCTTTAAGGAAGTGTATTCCAAATTGATTCAAAAATGAGCTCAGTTATATATAGGAGTACAATTAATTTTATTTTATTTTTGTTATTTATTTAAAGTTCTAAGTACATTTTCACAAAAAAGAAATAAATTACATATTCTATTTTTTGAGCTTCCTGAAACAACCTAATTGGTTGGTATAAGAGAAAGTAATAACTTCTACATTAATTATTACTTAAATATACATACTAGCCTAGTATAGATATAATTCAATTACATTTATTAATTTTAATTAAATTTAGCTTAACTTAATGTAATAGTTTTTTGATTGCAGTTATTTTTGCACAATATTTGATTCTTTCTTATTTAGTTATTAATGATACATATAATGAATTTTTAAATATTTAAAGAAAAGTTTAAGTTTATGAACTTTTTAAGTTAATCTGGAAGTTCATTGTATATTTTGACAGATGACTGTATAAGCCATAACCATAAGCGTGCAGTATAAATGTGCTTTGAGAATCTCGATCTGTTATTAATTGGTTATAAGCAGGTATGTTAAACAATATGAACGAAATAATAATGTTCTTGAAAAGAACGATCCAGAAAGAACAAAAAATATATCGTTCAGAAATAAATATCGTTCAAAAAAGAAAATAATATTCTGCTCAAAAATATTCTTCTCGTCAAATATAACGCTCAAGAATTTTGTTCTTTTCAAGAATGTTTGAAAATTGTGTTCAAATATAAATTTCGTTCAAATACTTTATGTAAGAACCTTATTTTGAGAAAATAGGAATGTATATATCAACAACAGTAAGAGAGTTTGTTCGGAGTATCTTTTTCGAACTAAGTAAGTTTGACTTTAATTTCAATACTAACGTGTTGGCATATTTATAATTATTAATCCAGTTAGCTACTTTACACGTTTTATTCACTTACTTACACGCTCTATATAAATACGCCGCATTTAACAACGCTTTTATGGTAATAAATGATAACGTTTTAAAGAAACTTAACTTTCTGATTTTTTTTTATAAGCCTTCCCCAAACCGACGCTAATTTTTCCGCAACCGCGGTGCGAATTTTTCCGCACAATTTAATTACATGGCGCCTTATGAGGATTTTACAGGGTATTTTCCGTGCATTTTGTATAGGGATTTTTTCCGCAAAAAAAAAACACTGCATGCAGCGTTTTACCTGAATTTTCGCAACAAATGCCAAAAAATTATTGAAAATTTGTCAAGTTAGTCATTCATATTGTCTTCGCAGTTGAATTAAGAACTAGTAAAGATAAAAAAATATGGGATGAAATTGGACATGAAATAAATGAAAATGGTAAGAAAATGTGAAACTTTTTATGTATGTAATTGAATTATTTAAAAATTGTTTATTTAAAATAAAAATAAAAAATTGTTGTTTTAAGGTGATACTTTATGCAAAGGATGGAAAAATTTAAGGGATACCCATGCAAAATATATTAGGAGCCAAAAAACTAAAACTGGTTAAGCTGCTGATTTTAATAAAAAATGGATTTGGGCAGAACAAATGGATTTTTTAAAACAATTTTTAGCTTTTGCGCCAACTAGTTCAAATGTAACAAGTTTAGAAAAATTCCAAGATGAACAAAATTATGTAGAAGAAAAACATTATGATTATATAGAAGAAGATTATTTAGAACCAGATGTCACATCATAAATTATTGTTCAATCAGGTAAGAATATATATTTAATTTTAAATATGTTCAACTAATAACTGTTGTATTGTCATTTATAGAAAATAATGAAACAGAAACATTCAACTTCAGTTGCATATCAGCTTCATCAACACCAACACAAATAGTTAGCGAAGTATGCAACAAATCTGATGAACCTTCTACGTCATCTGCAGCATCATCTATTGCGAAAAAGGGCACAAGAAATCGGACAGTTTCAGCATCATCATCTTCAAATAATGTTAGCAGAGTGATTAATTACATAGAGCAAAAAAGAAAACAAAAAAGATGAAATTGAAAGCCTTTTGTTGGCCCATGCCAAAACAATACGAACGTTTTCGGCAAAGAGGCAAATAATTACAAAAATGAAAATAGCCGAACTTATTATGCAACAAGAATTGCTAAATTTGGAAGAAACTACAAATATAATATCATCCGAGACCTCCGCTTCAAGTTTTATGAACAATTTAATCCAGATGATTAGTAAGTATTATACTTTTAATTTAATAAAATTTCCAAAAAGTTATTTATAGTTTTGGTTTCAGAAATTTGAATGAAAAAATGTAACCTGGAACGTGTATTAAAAAAAAATTCAAGAAACTACAAATAATTTGAACTATAATAACGATAATGATATCTGTCAGAAAAAACATCCTATATTTAAAAGTAAAAAATTTAGAAAAAAATATGTACAATTTAATTTAATTGTAACTGGAATTAAAGTTGGTCGTAATAATATTAATACTAAAAAAGTATTCGTATTATTTGTCTAAAAATAAAATAAAATGTTTAATGAAAAATATTTTTTTTAATTATTTATAAGATATTTCACAAAAAATAATTAATCTAATAAAACCTATACTTTTTAATGAATTTGCTTGTTTAATTTAAAAAAAATTATTAATTTTCAGAGTTAAAGTAATTAACAAATTTCTCTCTGGTTTCAAAAACTATATTTGTTGCTCGTCGTGGTTCGTTTGCGAAATTTGAAAAAGCTCCCACTTCTGACTCTGGTGGATCCAGGAATTCAAAAAAAATATCATCACTTTTTTTTGTCCTTGAAGAATTATGTAAGACTCATGCAGTTTTTATTATGAGAATGGTTTTTTTTTTGGTTTCAATTGGTCTATAAAATATTCTCCATTTTTGAGCCAATATTCCAAATGCATTCTCAACTACCCTTCGCACCACACAGTCTTACATTATATTTTTCTTTTAATTCATTATTTCTTGATTGCCGATACGGAAATGGTCTCATTAAATATGATTTTAGTCCAAAAGCTTCATCTCCAATTACACCGTAACGGCAGTGTTCAGTTTGTCCGGGTAAATTTATAGGTGCAGGAATATTCATTATATTTTGTTCAAATTTTTTTCCCCATGTTGGATTCCTCGATAATACAACCATTACTATTTTTACCATATCCACCAATATCGACGCATATAAATTTATAATCTGGCCCAACGATAGCCATTAGTACCACAGAATATTTGTGCAAGTAACACCAATAATTTGATCCAGTATTGTTTGGACACTTGATAGTGACGTGCTTACCATCTATACTTGCAATACAATTCGGAAATCGCCATAAATTCTTGAACCCTTCCGCAGATAGTTTCCAAATTTCCGTAGTTGGTTCTGGTAAATAAATATTTTGAAGTTTAGTACAAATAGCTTCACAAACTTGTAAAACTATTGCACTAACACTAACTGAAAAACCAACACGAAAACTATGCCAATTTGTGGAGAAGCTATCACCAGTAGCAATAAATCTGTAAAATTATATTATAAAATTTGTAAAAGTTCTATTACATTTTCTTGCCTTAGTATAATACAAACTCTTTCTTCAGATGAAATAGTTTCACGATAATTTGTATCAGCTTTTCGAATATCGTCATCTATTAAGCTTAATATTTCATCAAATCACTCGATTGTCATTCGAAAATATATATAAAAACGTTTTTCATCCCTTCGAAGTTGTGGCATCAGTGTATGATATTCTCCATACTTCAACCGATGCAAATTAATTTCATGCACCCACTTTCTTTTTTTCCTTAAAAAAATAGTTATAAATGCAATAATTCAATAAAATTATTTTTGTAATTAATGACACTAACCTGCTATTTTCTTCGTGTTCTAGCAAGCCTAATAATAGAAGTTCATCATCTGATGATGATGACATTGTAATTTTTTTAGTTATTTTTTAGAATATATTTTATAAATTTAAGCTTCTTTATTACTTATAAATTATACGTCTTTTAATAATTTTTGTTTTCTTTAAAACTAAAATTTTTATGTTTACACATATTTTTTTCATTTAATGACACTTTTTTTGACGTTTATTCACGTTTTTTTCCGCGTAAGTGTGGCCTATTAGGCGAATTTCCTCGCGAATTTTTTCAGGTTTGGGGAAGCCCTAAATGAGTTATTTTAGAATGTTGGACGTTCAACACGCTCAACTACCCTAAAAACGCTTAGACGCTTAAAACGGTGGATAAAATTATTTTTTTTAAAAACAATATAATATTCTTCATGTACTAACTATTTTAGAGTGTTAAATGCTTAACACGCTCATCCTAAAAACGCTTAGAAAGCTTAATATGGTAAAAAAAAAATTCGGGTTGGTATCCCGAATCTCTCGAAAAACATATGCTCGAAAAACCTGTGCTCGATAAACATGTGCTCGAAAAACATGTACTCGAAAAACTTGTGCTCGAAAAACATGTGCTCGATAAACATGTTTTTCGAGCAAATATTTTTCGAGCATTTGTTTATCGAGCAAATGTATTTCGAGCATATGTTTTTCGAGCAAGATTCGGGGTACCAACACGAAATTTTGTTTTACCATATTAAGCTATTTAATCGTTTTTAGGATGAGCGTGTTAAGCGTTTAACACTCTAAAATAATTAGCTCATGAAGAATATTATATTGTTTTAAAAAAAATATTTTTATCTAGCGTTTTTAGCGTCTAAGTGTTTTTAGTGTAATTGAGCGTGTTAAGCCTCCAACATTCTAAAAGGTCTTAATAATAATATAAAAAGAAAATCAGAAAGTTAAAATTCTTAAACATTTTTAGCTTAAAAACGTCTAAGCGTTTTTAAGGTAGTTGAGCGTGCTTAACGTCCAACATTCTAAAATAGCTCATTAAGAATATAAAGTTATGTTTCTTTAAAACGTTATCATTTATTATCATACAAGCTACTAAAGTCCGGCGTTTAAAGCGACTAAACTTCTATATAGCGTCTAAAGAAAATAGCTCGATTAAACAGCGACTACGAATTCCAACGTATGTATAACACAACACCTGAAAATTATATAAAAAGAATGTCTGTGCAATAAATATCGCTCAAAGAACGAAAAATACTATACTAGTATATAAAAAAATAATGTTCAGAAAGAAAAAAAGTTCATCTGTTACATTTTCTTGCCTTAGTGTAATACAAAGTCTTTCTTCAGATGAAATAGCTTCACGATAATTTGAATCAGCTTTTCGAATATCGTCGTCTATTAAGCTTAATATTTCATCAAAGCACTCGATTGTCATTCGAAAATATACATAAAAACGTTTTTCATCCCTTGTAATTAATGACACTAACCTGCTATTTTCTTCGTGTTCTAGCAAGCCTAATAATAGAAGTTCATCATCTGATGATGATGACATTGTAATTTTTTTATTTATTTTTTAGAATATATTTTATAAATTTAAACTTCTTTATTACTTATAAATTATACGTCTATTAATATTTTTTTTTTCTTGAAAACTAAAATTTTATGTTTACAAATATTTCTTTCATTTAATGACACTTTTTTTGACGTTTAAGTCGCGTTTTTTCCTCGTCAGTGTGGCCTATTAGCGTTTATGTATAAATGCTATCGGGGCAATACATACCAATCGGTGTGGGATCGTTAGACTCGATCCTTTAAGGAAGTGTATTCCAAATTGATTCAAAAATGAGCTCAGTTATATATAGGAGTACAATTAATTTTATTTTATTTTTGTTATTTATTTAAAGTTCTAAGTACATTTTCACAAAAAAAAGAAATAAATTACATATTCTATTTTTTGAGCTTCCTGAAACAACCTAATTGGTTGGTATTAGAGAAAGTAATAACTGCTACGTTAATTATTACTTAAATATACATACTAGTCTAGTATAGATATAATTCAATTACATATATTAATTTTAATTAAATTTAGCTTAACTTAATGTAATAGTTTTTTGATTGCAGTTATTATTGCACAATATTTGATTCCTTTCTTATTTAGTTATTAATGATACATAAAATGAATTTTTAAATATAAGAAAAGTTTAAGTTTATGAACTTTTTAAGGTAATCTGGAAGTTCATTGCATATTTTGACAGATGACTGTATAAGCCATAACCATAAGCGTGCAGTATAAATGTGCTTTGAGAATCTCGATCTGTTATTAATTGGTTATAACAGGGATGTTAAACGATATGAACGAAATAATAATGTTCTTGAAAAGAACGATACAGAAAGAACAAAAAATATATCGTTCAGAAATAAATATCGTTCAAAAAAGAAAATAATATTTTGCTCAAATATATTCTTCTCGTCAAATATAACGCTTAAGAATTTTGTTCTTTTCAAGAACGTTTGAAAATGTTGTTCAAATATAAATTTCGTTCAAGTACTTTATGTAAGAACCTTATTTTGAGAAAATAGGAATGTATATATACATCAACAACAGTAAGAGAGTTTGTTCGAAGTACCTTTTTCGAACTAAGTAAGTATGACTTTAATTTCAATACTAAAGTGTTGGCATATTTATAATTATTAATCAAGTTAGCTACTTTACACGTTTTATTCACTTACTTCCACGCTCTATATAAATACGCCGCATTTAACAACGCTTTTATAGTAATGTTTTAAAGAAACTTAACTTTCTGATTTTTTTTTATAAGCCTTCCCCAAACCGACGCTAATTTTTCCGCAACCGCGGTGCGAATTTTTCCGCACAATTTAATTACATGGCGCCTTATGAGGATTTTACAGGGTATTTTCCGTGCATTTTGTATAGGGATTTTTTCCGCAACAATTGTCAAAAAAAAAAAACACTGGATGCAGCGTTTTACCTAAATTTTCGCAACAAATGCCAAAAAATTATTGAAAATTTGTCAAGTTAGTCATTCATATTGTCGTCGCTGTTGAATTAAGAACTAGTAAAAAAAAATATTTATATTATTTAATTTTTTTAAAATGGAAAAGTTTATAGAAATAGTTAAAAAATTTCCCATATTATACGACTTATCGCATAAAGAGTATAAAAATATATGTAAGAAAGATAAAAAAAATATGGGATGAAATTGGACATGAAATAAATGAAAATGGTAAGAAAATGTGAAACTTTTTATGTATATAATTGAATTATTTAAAAAATTGTTTATTTAAAATAAAAATAAAAATATGTTGTTTTAAAGGTGATACTTTATGCAAAGGATGGAAAAAGGAGCCAAAAAACTAAAACTGGTTAAGCTGCTGATTTTAATAAAAAATGGATTTAGGCAGAACAAATGGATTTTTTAAAACAATTTTTAGCTTTTGCGCCAACTAGTTCAAATGTAACAAGTTTAGAAAAATTCCAAGATGAACAAAATTATGTAGAAGAAAGACATTATGATTATATAGAAGAAGATTATTTAGAACCAGATGTCACATCATAAATTATTGTTCAATCAGGTAAGAATATATATTTAATTTTAAATATGTTCAACTAATAACTATTGTATGTCATTTATAGAAAATAATGCAACAGAAACATTCAACTTCAGTTACATATCAGCATCATCAACACCAACACAAATAGTTAGAAAAGTATGCAACAAATCTGCTAAACCTTCTACGTCATCTGCAGCATCATCTATTGCGAAAAAAGGCACAAGAAATCGCACAGTTTCAGCATCATCATCTTCAAATAATGTTAGCAGAGTGATTGATTACATCCACCAGAGTTAGAACCAAAGTTATTTATAACCAAAGTTATTTATAATTTTGGTTTCAGAAATTTGAATGAAAAAATGTAACCTGGAACGTGTTCTCAACTACCCTTCGCACCACATAGTCTTACATTATATTTTTCTTTTAATTCATAATTTCTTGATTGCCGATACGGAAACGGTCTCATTAAATATGGTTTTAGTCCAAAAGCTTCATCTCCAATTACAACGTGACGGCAGGGTTCAGTTTGTCCGGGTAAATTTGTAGGTGCAGGAATATTCACTATATTTTGTTCAAATTTTTTTCCCCATGTTGGATTCCTCGAAAATACAACCATCACTATTTTTACCATATCCACCAATATCGACGCATATAAATTTATAATCTGGCCCAACGATAGCCATTAGCACCACAGTATTGTTTGGACACTTGATAGTGACGTGCTTACCATCTATACTTGCAATACAATTCGGAAATCTCCATAAATTCTTGAACCCTTCCGCAGATAGTTTCCAAATTTCCGTAGTTGGTTCTGCTAAATAAATAATTTGAAGTTTAGTACAAATAGCATCACAAACTTGTAAAACTATTGCACTAACTGTTGAAAAACCAACACGAAAACTATGCCAATTTGTGGAGAAGCTATCACTAGTAGCAATAAATCTGTAAAATTATATTATAAAATTTGTAAAAGTTCTATTACATTTTCTTGCCTTAGTATGATACAAACTCTTTCTTCAGATGAAATAGTTTCACGATAATTTGTATCAGCTATTCGAATATCGTCATCTATTAAGCTTAATATTTCATCAAATCACTCGATTGTCATTCGAAAATATATATAAAAACGTTTTTCATCCCTTCGAAGTTGTGGCATCAGTGTATGATGTTCTCCATACTTCAACCGATGCAAATTAATTTCATGCACCCACTTTCTTTTTTTCCTTAAAAAAATAGTTATAAATGCAATAATTCAATAAAATTATTTTTGTAATTAATGACACTAACCTGCTATTTTCTTCGTGTTCTAGCAAGCCTAATAATAGAAGTTCATCATCTGATGATGATGACATTGTAATTTTTTTATTTATTTTTTAGAATATATTTTATAAATTTAAACTTCTTTATTACTTATAAATTATACGTCTTTTAATAATTTTTTTTTTCTTTAAAACTAAAATTTTTATGTTTACAAATATTTTTTTCATTTAATGACACTTTTTTTGACGTTTAAGTCACTTTTTTTTCCGCGTAAGTGTGGCCTATTAGGCGAATTTCCGCGCGAATTTTTTCAGGTTTGGGGAAGCCTTAAATGAGCTATTTTAGAATGTTGGACGTTCAACACGCTCAACTACCCTAAAAACGCTTAGACGCTTAAAACGCTGGATAAAAATATTTTTTTTTAAAACAATATAATATTCTTCATGAGCTAACTATTTTAGAGTGTTAAATGCTTAACACGCTCATCCTAAAAACGCTTAAAAAGCTTAATATGGTAAAAAAAAAATTTCGGGTTGGTATCCCGAATCTCTCGAAAAACATATGCTCGAAAAACCTGTACTCGATAAACATGTGCTCGAAAAACATGTACTCGAAAAACTTGTGCTCGAAAAACATGTGCTCGATAAACATGTTTTTCGAGCAAATATTTTTCGAGCATTTGTTTATCGAGCAAATGTTTTTCGAGCATATGTTTTTCGAGCAAGATTCGGGGTACCAACACGAAATTTTGTTTTACCATATTAAGCTATTTAATCGTTTTTAGGATGAGCGTGTTAAGCGTTTAACACTCTAAAATAATTAGCTCATGAAGAATATTATATTGTTTAAAAAAAATATTTTTATCTAGCGTTTTTAGCGTCTAAGTGTTTTTAGTGTAATTGAGCGTGTTAAGCCTCCAACATTCTAAAAGGTCTTAATAATAATATAAAATAAATAAATAAAAAAAACATTTTTTAAAAATACTTTCCTTTATAAATAGTAATATGCGACTAAAAACTAATAAATAATACTAAAATTATATAATCTTACATTCTTAGAGTTTCAGTAATGGTCAATTGTAGTAGGGTTAACTGCAAACGTACTAGATTAGAGATTCAGTAAAGGTAAAGTATAGTAAAAGGGAAGTAGACCCCTTAGGCCCATTTGCTGAATCGCATCATAAATCTACATCTTAGTTATGTTGAACATACAATTTAAGATTAGGTTAAGTTAATTCCCTTTGCACCATAAAATTTGTCTTTGCAAAGACACAAAAAAATGTAACACAGCCTACTTCAATTCCTTAAATCATCAAAATATTTTATTTTTTTTTGGTTAATGTCATAAATTTCAATATTCAAAATAGTTTTTTCGTTTTAATTCTGGTCATTATTGTGTTAAAATTGGATATTGAAATTAAAAGTTTGATTATACAAAAGTAAAATATTAAAATATGGCAGTGGCAGATAAAAAAAGGAATATGTGCCCTAATTTATAGATTTAATCTATAAAGTTATAGATTTTGTAAGACGGAATCTCTTGTAAAAAGAAAGTTCATCAAAATTTTCGAAGTATTCATTTCGATTATATATCTTCCTAGGAATTCCTACTTCTAATAAATCTAATATTTCTACATCGTCTTCTAACAAATCCAGAAGTTCGAACTCCATAATAATAAAATATTTTTTTGGCTTTTAAATTTTTTTTAAACTTCTTTTTTGTTTCCTTTTATTCTTCAATCAAAATTGCCAGAAAAATAATAATTTTTACATTTACTATGTCATTACTATGTCACTTCAACTTCAACATAACCTATAAGCTCATCATAAATTACTTATGATCTACTACATCCTCCACTTAAGTTATGTGGAACTTAACGAGATTTATGTTCTACTTTTACGTTGGTGCAAACCGGTAAGCACAACTTAGACATTTAAGTTGAACATAAATAGTTATGATGCGATTCAGCAAATGGGCCTTATAAAGGGAAGCATAACTGATCAAAATTAATTATGAGAATTAATAGAATTTATCAGAATGATATTTATAAGGGGTCTACTTCCCTTTTACTATACTTTACCTTTACTGAATCTCTAATCTAGTACGTTTGCAGTTAACCCTACTACAATTGACCATTACTGAAACTCTAGATACAAGAATGTAAGATTATATAATTTTAGTATTATTTATTAGGTTTTAGTCGCATATTACTATTTATAAAGGAAAGTATTTTTAAAAAATGTTTTTTTTATTTATTTATTATTTCATACTTTTTAGTCGGTCAAATATTTTAAGTTTTACACAATATATTTGACGACTAAAAACTGTAGAATTTTTATATTGTTTATATATTTTTACTATAATATAACATATTATAGTAAAAAATATATATTTGAGCGGTTAATAATAAATAGCTCTAACTCATGTTTCACGAAAAGTCACTTGCAAAATTAATGGCTCATATATAAATATATTTTTATATATACATATGTATTTTTTTTTATTTTTGGCCCCATATGGCGCTCTTTACCTGAAACATTACCCAACGAGATGTACTCATCGAGACCTTTCATTTCATACCCCACATGATTTTTTGAGCCCCATTTTCCAGGCCCCCACATGGCTCTTGTTGCCGCAAATACTACAATTACTTGCCCCAAAAATATGTGTTCTTCCTGACCCTTAATTTGATGCCCCATATAATTTTGTTTGCCCCATTTCGTGGGGCCCACATGGTACACGTTACCCGAAACACTACCCACCGAGATGTACTCATCAATACCTTTAATTTGATACCTCACATGACTTTTTTGAAAACAGCCCCCCCACAGTCCCCATCACCCGGCCATGAAATTTATGTGGCGGCAAATGGATCAGAGCACAAGCTTAAGTTCCAAATTTGAGTTAAATCGGTACAGCCGTTTAGGAGGTATGCTCAGGTGAAGAAAACATTAATTTTTCAGGCCCCACGTGACCACTTTTTCAGGCCTCCACATGACCCACGTTGCTCCAAACACTACCATTACTTGCCCCAAATATATCTACTCTTCCAGACCTTTAATTTGATACATGATTTTTTTTCATTTTTGACCCCACTTGGTCCCAGTTACCCGAAACACTACCCAACGTGATGTACTCATCAATACCTTTAATTTGATACCCCACATGACTTTTTTGAAAATAGGACCAACCCCCCGCCCCCAGGCTGGGCTTTGAAAATTATGTGGCACCGAATGTGTCGTAACACGAGCTTAAGTTCCAAATTTCTGTTAAATCGGTCAAGCCGTTTAGGAGCTATGCCCAGGTGAGGAAAACATGAATTGTAAATTCAATAAAAGGAAAGTAAAAAGAAAATCAGAAAGTTAAGTTTCTTAACATTTATAGCTTAAAAACGCCTAAGCGTTTTTAAGGTAGTTGAGCGTGTTGAACCTCCAACATTCTAAAATAGCTCAAAGAATATTAAAAAAAAAATCAGAAAGTTATGTTTCTTTAAAACGTTATCATTTATTATCATACAAGCTACAAAAGTCCGGCGTTTAAAGCGACTAAACTTCTATATAGCGTCTAAAGAAAATAACTCGATTAAACAGCGACTACGAATTCCAATGTATGTATAACACAAGACCTGAAAATTATATAAAAAGAACGTGTGTGCCATAAATGTCGCTCAAAGAACGAAAAAGAAACGAACTTTTTTTTGCATACTATACTAGTATATAAACAAATAATGTTCAGAAAGAAAAAAAGTTCATCTGTTACATTTCTTGCCTTAGTGTAATACAAAGTCTTTCTTCAGATGAAATAGCTTCACGATAATTTGTATCAGCTTTTCGAATATCATCGTCTATTAAGCTTAATATTTCATCAAAGCACTCGATTGTCATTCGAAAATATATATAAACACGTTTTTCATCCCTTCGAAGTTGTGGTATCAGTGTATGATATTCTCCATACTTCAACCGATCCAAATTAATTTCACGCACCCACTTTCTTTTTTTTCCTTAAAAAATAGTTATAAATGCAATAATTGAATAAAATTATTTTTGTAATTAATGACACTAACCTGCTATTTTCTTTGTCTTCTAGTAAAGCTAATAATAGAAGTTCTTCATCTGATGATGATGACATCGTAATTTTTTTATTTAATTTTTAGAATATATTTTATAAATTTAAGCTTCTTTATTACTTATAAATTATACGTCTATTAATAATTTTTTTTCTTCTTGAAAACTAAAACTTTTATGTTTACAAATATTTTTTTCATTTAATGACACTTTTTTTTACGTTTAAGTCGCGTTTTTCCTCGTCAGTGTGGCCTATTAGCGTTTATGTATAAATGCTATCGGGGCAATACATACCAATCGGTGTGGGATCGTTAGACTCGATCCTTTAAGGAAGTGTATTCCAAATTGATTCAACAATGAACTCAGTTATATATAGGAGTACAATTAATTTTATTTTATTTTTGTTATTTATTTAAAGTTCTAAGTACATTTTCACAAATAAAAGAAATAAATTACATATTCTATTTTTTGAGCTTCCTGAAACAACCTAATTGGTTGGTATAAGAGAAAATAATAACTTCTACGTTAATTATTACTTAAATATACATACTAGTCTAGTATAGATATAATTCAATTACATATATTAATTTTAATTAAATTTAGCTTAACTTAATGTAATAGTTTTTTGATTGCAGTTATTATTGCACAATATTTGATTCCTTTCTTATTTAGTTATTAATGATACATAAAATGAATTTTTAAATATAAGAAAAGTTTAAGTTTATGAACTTTTTAAGGTAATCTGGAAGTTCATTGTATATTTTGACAGATGACTGTATAAGCCATAACCATAAGCGTGCAGTATAAATGTGCTTTGAGAATCTCGATCTGTTATTAATTGGTTATAACAGGAATGTTTGAAAATTGTGTTCAAATATAAATTTCGTTCAAGTACTTTATGTAAGAACCTTATTTTGAGAAAATAGGAATGTATATATCAACAACAGTAAGAGAGTTTGTTCGAAGTATCTTTTTCGAACTAAGTAAGTATGACTTTAATTTCAATACTAACGTGTTGGCATATTTATTATTATTAATCAAGTTAGCTACTTTACACATTTTATTCACTTACTTCCACGCTCTATATAAATACGCCGGATCTAACAACGCTTTTATGGTATTAAATGATAACGTTTTAAAGAAACTTAACTTTCTGATTTTTTTTTTATATTCTTAAGCCTTCCCCAAACCGACGCTAATTTTTCCGCAACCGCGGTGCGAATTTTTTCGCACAATTTAATTACATGGCGCCTTATGAGGATGCACACACTAACGCGAATTCCGCGCGATTTTACAGGGTATTTTCCGTGCGTTTTTTATAGGGATTTTTTCCGCAACAATTCTCAGAAAAAACACTGCACTGGTGTTTTACCTGAATTTTCGCAACAAATGCCAAAAAATTATTGAAAATTTGTGAAGTTATCATTCATATTGTCGTAGCTGTTGAATTAAAAACCTGTAAAAAAAATATTTATATTAATTAATTTTTTTTTTAAAATGGAAAAGTTTATAGAAAGAGTTAAAAAATATCCCATATTATACGACTTATCGCATAAAGGGTATAAAAATATACGTAAGAAAGATAAAAAAAAAATGGGATGAAATTGGACATGAAATAAATGAAAATGGTAAGAAAATGTGAAACTTTTTATGTATATAATTGAATTATTTAAAAAATTGTTTATTTAAAATAAAAATAAAAATATGTTGTTTTAAGGTAAAACTTTACGCAAAGGATGGAAAAATTTAAGGGATACCCATGCAAAATATATTAGGAGCCAAAAAACTAAAACTGGTTAAGCTGCTGATTTTAATAAAAAATGGATTTGGGCAGAACAAATGGATTTTTAAAACAATTTTTAGCTTTTGCGCCAACTAGTTCAAATGTAACAAGTTTATAAAAATTCCAAGATGAACAAAATTATGTAGAATAAAGACATTATGATTATATAGAAGAAGATTATTTAGATGTCACATCAGAAATTATTGTTCAATCAGGTAAGAATATATATTTAATTTTAAATATGTTCAACTAATAACTGTTGTATTGTCATTTATAGAAAATAATGAAACAGAAACATTCAACTTCAGTTGCATATCAGCATCATCAACACCAACACAAATAGTTAGCGAAGTATGCAACAAATCTGATGAACCTTCTACGTCTTCTGCAGCATCATCTATTGCGAAAAAAGAGCACAAGAAATCGCACAGTTTCAGCATCATCATCTTCAAATAATGTTAGCAGAGTGATTAATTACATAGAGCAAAAAAGAAAACAAAAAAGAAAACAAAAAAGATGAAATTGAAAGCCTTATGTTGGCCCATGCAAAAATAATACGAACGTTTTCGGCAAAGAGGCAAATAATTACAAAAATGAAAATAGCCGAACTTATTATGCAACAAGAATTGCTAAATTTGGAAGAAACTACAAATATAATATCATCCGAGACCTCCGCTTCAAGTTTTTATGAACAATTTAATCCAGATGATTAGTAAGTATTATAGGAATAACTCTACTTAATTCCATATATAAGATACTTGCAACAATTATACAAAGGAGACTTCAAAACAAAATCGAAGGAAATCTACGAGATGAACAGGCTGGGTTCCGCCCACATAGAAGCTGCGTAGATCAAGCCAACACTCTGCGCATAATAGTCGAACAATCTATAGAATGGCGTTCACCTCTATACCTGCTGTTCATCGATTTCCAGAAGGCCTGTGACACCATCAAGGGAGTTGCAATATGGAGAGCATTAAGTAAGAAAGGAGTACCCCAGAAAATAATTAACATTATTAGAGCAATGTACGAAGATGCGGATCTCGCGGTACTGCATAATGGAAACATCAGTGCCTCTTTCACTACAAACACAGGAGTAAAGCAAGGATGCCCACTCTCACCTCAACTGTTCACAATTGTCCTGGATGAAATTATGAGAGAAGTCTGCATGCAGAGACGTGGAATAACTTGGAGTCTCACACGACAACTCGAGGACTTAGACTATGCGGACGATATTTGTCTACTCTCACACAAGCTCAGCGACATCCAAGCTAAATTAGAACACCTCGCAAGATTAGCACGATGCGCCGGATTAGAGATAAATATCCAGAAGTCTAAGGCCATGAGAATCAACACCTGCAACAGAGAAGACATTACCATCGAAAGAAACCCCGTCGAATATGTAGATAGCTTCTGCTATCTAGGTAGTTTAATAACAACAGACGGCGGCGCAGAAGCAGATGTTGATAACAGACTTCGAAAAGCAAAGTCAGCATTCGGACAACTACGACCTATATGGAGGAGTTCCCAGATTTCCAGAAACACGAAGCTCAGAATATTCAACTCATGTGTTAAATCAATACTAACATATGGTAGCGAAACCTGGTTGATTCCGAACAACATCATTCAAAAATTACAGGTATTCATCAACAAATGTCTCCGTATCATATGTCGAATATTCTGGCCAAACATCATCAGCAACGTGGATATGTTAGAAATGACAAGAGAGGAACCAATTGTGAGACAGATAAAGAGGCGCAAATGGAAATGGATTGGACATACCATCAGGAAAAAAGCCGACAGTATAACCAGGATGGCTTTAGAATGGAATCCTCAAGGCAAAAGATCCAGAGGCCGTCCCAAGAACACCTGGAGACGATCGGTACTCCTGGAACTAGGAAAATGCAATCTCACTTGGAATTGTGTAAAGACAACTGCAACCAACCGAGTGAGATGGAGATGCCAAGTGGAAGCCCTATGCTCACAGGAGGAGTGATAAAGGAAAAAAAAATACTTTTAATTTAATAAAATTTTCAAAGTTATTTATAATTTTGGTTTCAGAAATTTGAATGAAAAAATGTAACCTGGAACGTGTATTAAAAAAAAAATCAAGAAACTACAAATAACAAATAATTTGGGGGCGAGTGGCGGCGACCTCCAAGTGTGCGTGACAAGTCCATCACGCCGGTTCGCTATTAGGTTGGCTATTGTGAATGAGGAGGCACAAAATAGGCAAGTTACGTTCGAACTGTGGGTTAAGATTGAAGTGAAACTATCGGAAATGGTGATGGATTGTGTACTTGCAGGTGCGAGTGGAGCCCTTCCATGCTTTGATTCATCCGAGGTAGTCTGAGGCTACCGGGTGATCAAATGCGAGGATCAGTTCTCTATGGATTTCCTTAGCGCGTGTGTTGCTAAGATTAGCGATGCATGGGATGACGCCAAGATTGGCTTAATCCCGGCTAGGGAAATTCCTAGAAGACCTAGAGCCCGCATTTGGTTGCGACGGATGGACATTAAAGGATAGAAGCTCCTCAAACAAGCCCACTGTCCCGATGGCTAACTGGGTTGTGCTTCGGAAGGAAACGGATTCGACAGAACTCCAGAAGAGTAGCTCTTCGTTTCTCCTTCTTATTACCGAAGAAAGCATCAAGCCTCTGGAAAAGCTAGATTCCAAGCTTAGATTCGGGATCAGGCAAGCGAAGGTGAAGGTCTTCCAGTCGGGAAATCCTGAGCTTGATGATCTAGATTTAGCGAGTGACCTGCTGGAAGAAATGTCCCTAGCTAAAGAGACAGTAGCAGTGGTTAATGCGGATGATGGTGGTACAGGTTAACCTTAAGCACTCTAAGTGGTCCTCGGATAACCTGCTGGTCCTCAGCGAGGAAGATCTAGATATTGTCCTGATTCAAGTGCCCTGGGTGAATGCCTCTAGAATAAGAGGTATGAACCACAGCAACTATAACCTGTTCTATAAGCCTATAGATACAGTGGGAGGTAAGCCCAGAACCTGTATTCTGGTTAAAAAACATATTAATGCACACCTTTGTTCTAATTTCAGACAGTTGTCAAACTGGGGTTAGGAACGGGCAAGGAAATATACATAAGTTTGATGTATATGACCCATGATGAACCGGTTCCTCCGTTAAAGTTTCAGCAGCTGGCAATGAGCTGCTTGTAGGCTGTGATGCTAATGCCAGACATAGCCTGTGGGTTAGCTCTGAATTAAATGAAAAGGGTGAGTCACTTTTTGATTTTATTCTTAATACTAACTTGTCTGTATGTAACAGAGGTAACACTCCCACCTTTACCTTTCCCAGTTCAGACAGTTTTGCTGGCTGGAAGGATGTCATTGACATTACCTGAATTAGTAATGTTGACTCCCTGACAGTTGATAATTGGAGGGTGTCTGCTAAAAGATCTTTCTTGGATCACGGCTGGATACTCTTCGATGTTAACCTTCGATGTTAGCTCCCAAACCCTACAGAAATCCGAAGAATACGGACTTGTGTAAATTTAAGAATGTGTTAAGGCAAAAGTTATCGGCCATGGATAGATACGGTTGATAACCTAGAAAGAGACGGACAGATTTGCCAAAGCTATGGAGGTCTCTTTCAAGGTATCATGTCCCATAAAACGTAGTAAAAAATGATTTCCAGCTTGGTGGAATGAGGAACATACTAATCTGAGAAGGATGACTAGGGATGCTAATAATGTCTGCTACAGGCAGAACACTTGGCAACTCCATAAGGATCACTTTAGAGAATATAAGAAAGCAATACGTACAGCCAAGAACCTCACTTGGCGTGAGTATTGTGAGTCCGCCGAAAGCACTCGCGAATCTGCCAGACTCAGCAGAGTTCTATCCAAAGAACACTCTAACCCTTCCTTTCTGACAACTACGGATGGGACGTGGACTGATTCGTCTGCGTATACATTAGTGGAAACCCACCTCTTAGTGGAAACCCACTTTCCTGGATGCTCAGAGATTGACTAGCCTGCAGCTCAGTCAGAGGTGCAAGTTAATCGCGAGCGTCTAGGAGAATGGGCTGACAAATTAATCAGCTACGATAAGGTCGCCTGGGAGATCGATAATTTCTCACCGTACAAATCTCCTGGTTTGGACGGTATTTTTTCTAAGTTGCTACAAGAATCGAAGGAACTTGTTGTTCCCTTGATGGTTAAGCTTTTAAAGGTAGCCTTTCACTGGGGCATATCCCGCAGTGGTGGAGACGGGTGAAAGTCGTCTTTATACCCAAAGCTGGAAGAAGAGGTCATAAAGTAGCGAAAGACTTTAGGCTAATTAGCCTCTCTTCCTTTACGCTAAAAACCCTTGAACGTATTGTGGAGTTAGAATTACGGAAGACCCTGGAAAGTACTCCACTTTGTAAATCTACAAATGCCTACTGTAAGGGCAAATCCACAGAAACCGCACTGAGTGAAGTAGTGAGTACTGTGGAGCAATCTCTCCAATATAAACAATTTACATTGGCTACCTTTCTAGACATAGATGAGGCCTTCAATAATGTGCACGTTAAGGCTATCCAAGAGTCTCTGGTCGAACTAGGTGTCCCGATGGCACTCAACCAGTGGATAACCAATATGCTAATGGCCAGGGAGATCCATGCGGATCTTGGCAATTGCAGTATCATCAAGTGGGGGTACCCCTCAGGGTGGTGTTTTATCACCACTACTCTGGATACTGGTGATGAACAAAATACTAAAAATACTAAAGGATGAGGGCTTCAATGCAACCGTGTATGCGGACGATTTAGCGATACTAGTTTCTGGAAAACATCTTCACATAATCAGTGAGATTATGGGTAGAGCCTTGAAAAAGGTTAGTGCGTGGGCAAAAAGTTGTGGTCTAAGGGCAAACCCAAACAAAAATACCGGCCTTCACCCGTCCAAGTTTAGACGGAGTCACGCTAAACCTTTCCTCTAATATTAGATATTAGATTACGGCCACTGTAGTATCCTTGGCCTCATAAATAATACCGTGGTGCCAGCATTCACTGGCCAGCATTCACGGATTTTACCATCCCCAAGATGGACCTCGTTAAGAATTTCAGGGTCCTCATAGCATCCAGAAGGTAGTGGATGAATAATAATCCGTTGGACGGATATGACACTACAGTATTCACCGACGGTTCAAAGATGGACTGCGGCGTGGGTGCTGGTGTGTATTCGGAAGCACTAAATTTTAGCCAATCCTACAGACTACCAAACAAATATAGCGTATTCCAGGTGGAAATGCTAGCCATTTGGAAGTCATGTCAACTATACGGCGAAGCAAACCCTACCTGTAATAATGTTGCAATAGTATCAGATAGCCAGGCGGCTATCCTGGCACTAAAATCTACACGAATATCCTCCAGACTAGTCGGCATGTGCGCGGCAGAGCTGGCGCGTCTGGGTACAAGATACAACGTCGAGCTACTCTGGTTCCTGGTCATAGAAACATTCCAGGGAACGAAATGGCCGATGAACTAGCGAGAGAGGGCTCCAGCCTGTAGGTTTTGCTAGTGGAACAGGTCAACCCTCCCATCAACACGGTAAAAAGAGATATTTACCTTCACTTCCTATCCAAAGCTAACTCTAGGTGGTTAGATCTAACCACTTGTAAAACAACCAAGAAAACCTGGCCGTTATACAATAAGAGTAAAACAGATAACCTCCTAAATATCTCCCGAAAAAACATAGCCAGAACGGTAGCTGTGTATACGGGGCACTGGCTCATTGGTGAACACGGCGCCGGACTTGGCATCCCGTTCAACCAAATATGCCGCAGCTGCGAAGAGCCGAGTGAAAAAGAAACGGTAACACACTTCATCTGCAAGTGCCAGGTTCTGTTCGCTCGGTAGTCCTTTCCTCAACGACCTCAGCGATCTCGCCGCGAAGTGGCCCACAGAAAACGTCAAGTTTCTGAACGCCACGAGGTGGATCTAAAACTACCCCATCTTTACAATTAACAATACATTTGGTCACGCGAGTTAGTGGTTTCAAAACGGCGCAAACGCGCTAATTGGGTCTCCACGTCAGCTGATATCGAGTCCGCCACTTTAACCAACCAAGCAACCAACAAATAATTTGAACAATAATAATGATAATGGTATCTGTCAGAAAAAACATCCTATATTTAAAAGTAAAAAATTTAGAAAAAATATGTACAATTTAATTTAATTGTGACTGGAATTAAAGTTGGTCGTAATAATATTAATACTAAAAAAGTATTAGTATTATTTGTCCAAAAATAAAATAAATGTTTAATAAAAAATATTTTTTTAATTATTTATAAGATATTTCACAAAAAATAATTAATCTAATAAAACCTATAATTTTTAATGAATTTGCTTGTTTAATTTAAAAAAAAATATTGATTTTCAGAGTTAAAGTAATTAACAAATTTCTCCCTGGTTTCAAAAGATATATTTGTTGCTCTTCGTGGTTCGTTTGCGAAATTTGAATTCCTGGATCCACCACAGTCAGAAGTAGGAGCTTTTTCAAATTTCGCAAACGAACCACGACGAGCAACAAATATAGCTTTTGAAACCAGAGAGAAATTTGTTAATTACTTTAACTCTGAAAATTAATATTTTTTCATCACTTATATCATCACTTTTTTTTGTACATAAAGATTTATGTAAGACACAGGCAGTTTTTATTATGAGAATGGTTGTTGTTGTTTTGGTTTCAATTGGTCTATAAAATATTCTCCATTTTTGAGCCAATATTCCAAATGCATTCTCAACAACTACCCTTCGCACCACAAAGTCTTACATTATATTTTTCTTTTAATTCATCATTTCTTGATTGCCGATACGGAAATGGTCTCATTAAATATGGTTTTAGTCCAAAAGCTTCATCTCCAATTACAACGTGACGGCAGGGTTCAGTTTGTCCGGGTAAATCTGTAGGTGCAGGAATATTCATCATATTTTGTTCAAATTTTTTCCCATGTGGATTCCCCGAAAATACAACCATCACTATTTTTACCATATCCACCAATATCGACGCATATAAATTTATAATCTGGCCTAACGATAGCCATTAGCACCACAGAAAATTTGTGTAAGTAACACAAATAATTTGATCCAGTATTGTTTGGACACTTGATAGTGACGTGCTTACCATCTATACTTGCAATACAATTCGGAAATCGCCATAAATTCTTGAACCCTTCCGCAGATTGTTTCCAAATTTCCGTAGTTGGTTCTGGTAAATAAATATTTTGAAGTTTAGTACAAATAGCTTCACAAACTTGTAAAACTATTGCACTAACTGTTGAAAAACTAACACGAAAAGTATGCCCAATTGTGGAGAAGCTATCACCAGTAGCAATAAATCTGTAAAATTATATTATAAAATTTGTAAAAGTTCATCTATTACATTTTCTTGCCTGAACAAAGTCTTTCTTCAGATGAAATAGCTTTACGATAATTTGTATCAGCTTTTCGAATATCATCGTCTATTAAGCTTAATATTTCATCAAAGCACTCGATTGTCATTCGAAAATATATATAAATACGTTTTTCATCCCTTCGAAGTTGTGGCATCAGTGTATGATATTCTCCATACTTCAACCGATCCAAATTAATTTCATGCACCCACTTTCTTTTTTTCCTTAAAAAATAGTTATAAATGCAATAATTCAATAAAATTGTTTTTTAATTAATGACACTAACCTGCTATTTTCTTCATCTTCTAGTAAGGCTAATAATAGAAGTTCTTCATTTAAATTTTTTAATTTATTTTTTAGAATATATTTTATAAATGTAAGCTTCTTTATTAGTTATAAATTATACGTCTTTTAATAATTTTTTTTTTCTTTAAAACTAAAACTTTTATGTTTACAAATATTTTTTTCATTTAATTACACTTTTTTTGACGTTTAAGTCGCGTTTTTTTCCGCGTAAGTGTGGCCTATTAGGCGAATTTCCGCGCGAATTTTTTCAGCGAAGGGGAAGCCTTAAATGAGCTATTTTAGAATGTTGGACGTTCAACACGCTCAACTACCATAAAAATGCTAAGATGCTAAAAACGCTGGATAAAAATATTTTTTTTTAAAACAATATAATATTCTTTATGAGCTAACTATTTTAGAGTGTTAAATGCTTAACACGCTCATCCTAAAAACGCTTAAAAAGCTTAATATGGTAAAAAAAAAATTTCGGGTTGGTATCCCGAATCTTTCGAAAAACATATGCTCGAAAAACATGTGCTCGATAAACATGTGCTCGAAAAACATGTACTTGAAAAACTTGTGCTCGAAAAACATGTGCTCGATAAACATGTTTTTCGAGCATTTGTTTATCGAGCAAATGTTTTTCGAGCAAGATTCGGGGTACCAACACGAAATTTTATTTTACCATATTAAGCTATTTAATCGTTTTTAGGGTGAGCGTGTTAAGCGTTTAATACTCTAAAATAGTTAGCTCATGAAGAATATTATATTGTTTTTAAAAAAAATATTTTTATCTAGCGTTTTTAGCTTCTAATCGTTATAGTGTAAATGAGCGTGTTAAGCCTCCAACATTCTAAAATGTCTTAATAATAATATAAAAAGAAAATCAGAAAGTTAAGTTTCTTAATATTTATAGCTTAAAAACGTCTAAGCGTTTTTAAGGTAGTTGAGCGTGCTTAACGTCCAACATTCTAAAATAGCTCATTAAGAATATAAAGTTATGTTTCTTTAAAACGTTATCATTTATTATCATACAAGCTACAAAAGTCCGGCGTTTAAAGCGACTAAACTTCTATATAGCGTCTAAAGAAAATAACTCGATTAAACAGCGACTACGAATTCCAATGTATATGTATAACACAACACCTGAAAATTATATAAAAAGAACGTGTGTGCCATAAATATCGCCCAAAGAACGAAAAAGAAACGAACTTTTTTTTGCATACTATACTAGTATATAAAAAAATAATGTTCAGAAAGAAAAAAAGTTCATCTGTTACATTTCTTGCCTTAGTGTAATACAAAGTCTTTCTTCAGATGAAATAGCTTCACGATAATTTGTATCAGCTTTTCGAATATCATCGTCTATTAAGCTTAATATTTCATCAAAGCACTCGATTGTCATTCGAAAAAATATATAAAAACGTTTTTCATCCCTTCGAAGTTGTGGCATCAGTGTATGATATTCTCCATACTTCAACCGATCCAAATTAATTTTATGCACCCACTTTCTTTTTTTTCCTTAAAAAAATAGTTATAAATGCAATAATTGAATAAAATTATTTTTGTAATTAATGACACTAACCTGCTATTTTCTTCGTCTTCTAGTAAGGCTAATAATAATATTTAATAATATTTTTTTCATTTAATGACACTTTTTTTGACGTATAAGTCGCGTTTATCCGCGTCAGTGTGGCCTATTAGCGTTTATGTATAAATGCTATGGAGGCAATACATACCAAACGGTGTGGGATCGTTAGACTCGATCCTTTAAGGAAGTGTATTCCAAATTGATTCAAAAATGAACTCAGTTATATATAGGAGTACAATTAATTTTATTTTATTTTTGTTATTTATTTAAAGTTCAAAGTACATTTTCACAAAAAAAAAGAAATAAATTACATATTCTATTTTTTGAGCTTCCTGAAACAACCTAATTGGTTGGTATAAGAAAAAATAATAACTTCTACTTTAATTATTACTTAAATATACATACTAGTCTAGTATAGATATAATTCAATTACATATATTAATTTTAATTAAATTTAGCATAACTTAATGTAACAGTTTTTTGATTGCAGTTATTATTGCACAATATTTGATTCCTTTCTTATTTAGTTATTAATGATACATAAAATGAATTTTTAAATATTTTTCCGCACAATTTAATTACATGGCGCCTTATGAGGATGCACACACTAACGCGAATTCCGCGCGATTATACAGGGTATTTTCCGTGCGTTTTGTATGGGGATTTCTTCCGCAACAATTGTCAAAAAAAACACTGCATGCAGCGTTTACCTGAATTTTCGCTACAAATGCCAAAAAATTATTGAAAATTTGTCAAGTTAGTCATTCATATTGTCGTCGCTGTTGAATTAAGAACTAATAAAAAAAAAAATTATATTGATTAATGAAATGAAATGAAACATTTATTGTGCTATAATCAAATATGTTACATTGTTTTTACATAATCTACTAAATTTAATATTTATATTAAGCTATATATGTTTGGCTTAATGATTCTTTTTTTTTTTGGTTTACAATCGTTCTTACGAGCTAGTTTACAATCAATTTATTTCTTAAGTCAATAATAATATTTTTTTTCGTACTATTTGCACCGGATAGGTCGAATATTTAGTATTGTTTTAAGCTGACTAGAATTTATTTACACTAAAAATAAAAGGACAACACAGAAAACAAAATACGAAAAGAAAAAACAAAAAACAAAAATATATTCATGTATTTAACAAATAATAAAACTAAAACACTATTTTCTTTTTATGTACTTAAATTTGTATTTGTATTATATGTGTAAAATTCTGGTAATTTTGTAACATTTTGTAATTCAGAAAACTTTTCTTCGGAATTTAACATTACAAACGGTGACAAATAGTACGAATTATCAATAATGTGATTTCCATACTTATTAAAAATAGATGTAATAAGTACATTTTCATGATATTGTAGTTTTCTTAAATATTTTATAGCAAGTTGTGACATATATAACATAATTGGTGTGACTTTAGCCTCTTTATATATATAGTCATTAGAATATTTTTTAATTTCAGTTATGTAATATTTGTGTGTACAATTTCTTAATATTTTTCTTTCGAAAATTTGTATTTTTTTTGCTATTGTCGGAGATATTGAAAACCAAATTGGGAAGCCATACGATAAGACTGGTCTAATCAACTGTTTGTACATTAGCAGTTTGGTTTTTGTTGTTAAAACCTTATGTATTAAAAGTGGCTTTAGAATAGATGCTGCTCTCCCAGCTTTAATTAACACTTCTCTTGCATGATTATTAAATTTAAGCTTATTATTAATATTGATTCCTAAATATTTAATATTGTTTTCTAATGGGACCAGTTTATTATTAATTTTTAGTTTTAAATTTTTACTTTTTTTACAGCATTTCTAGGACCCTTACCACTAGCATTTCTAAGACATATTAATTTAGATTTTTCTATATTTACAGATATTTTCCATTTGTTATAGTAAGATAATATTTGGTCGGTATGACTTTTAATGTATTTTAAAGCTAGTTCTGGATTACTTGCATGTGCATATACTGTTATATCGTCAGCGAATAATGTTGCCTTAGATAATAGTTGGTTTCTTCTATTATAAGTTTCATGTGGTATGTCATGCAAAAACAGATTAAATAATTTTGGACCTAATACAGATCCTTGGGTACTCCTGAATTAACTTCAATTTTCTCTGATACTTGATCTTCTAAATATATGTACAAGTGTCTATCTTTCATAAAATTCAATAATAATCTTATTAATCTACTCGGGAAACCTATGTTTATAATTTTATATATAAAAGCTTGTGGCCACACTGAGTCGAAAGCTTTTTGTATGTCAAGTGACAAAACTACAGTGGCATATTTATTTTCAATATTTTCAATTGTGTCTGAATGAAGTTTCATTAGTGCATCTGTGGTTGAATGGCCAGATTTAAAACCAAACTGATAGTTGGAAATTACATTATTATTTTCATTAAATTCATCAATTTGGTCAGCGATAATTCGTTCAAAAATTTTCCCTATATTAGATAAGAGTGAAATCGGCCTAAAGTTACTTGGTTCAAATGATTTTTTGTTTTTTATGATTGGTATCAGTTTTGATATTTTTAAAACCTTCGGGAAATAGCCATTATTTATACAGTTATTAAAGATTATAGTAGTTAAAAAATGTATAGCATTTACAGGTAATTTTTTTAACAAAAAATTTGAAATCCCATCCGGACCACTAGTTTTTTTTCTATTTAGTTTATGCAAAATACTTTTTATAGTACTAGCATTTACAAAATTTTGTACAGTGGGGTTAAGTGAATTGTTTTGAATATTGAAATTTGTAAGGGGTGTTATATTACCTAAATTATCTACTTGTTCATTAACAAAGTCATTAACTACTTGGTTAACTGAATTAGTTATGTCAGTATTTGAGTTGTAATCTTTTTCTTTATATAGTTCTCTATAATAATTTTTAAATAATTCTATTTTTTCTTTAATTTTTGTAATTACTATTCCATCATTTGTAACTTTAACATTCTCATATTGAGTTTTTCCTATTATTTTATTAATTTCTTTAAAAGCAACAGGGGATCGTTTAATTATTTTAAGTTTATTTTGAAATTGTAAGTTAAAATGAATTCTTATCTTTTCCTCTATTATTTGACGAAGACATTTTATTTTTGAATTTAATATTTTATACTCATTGGATTTTTTATTAAAATATCTATGGAATATTTATTTTAATTCTTTTTGCCAATTCCTTTTAATAGCTATTAATTTTTTGATATTTAGAGGTAAATTTTTGAATTTACGTTTATTTTTGTATATTAGTTCTGTGTTGGTATTAGTAACATCATTTAAAGTTTTTATAAATTTATCTATATAGCTATCAATTTCTACATTTGTGAGGTTACTTTCGGTAGGGATTTGTAGTTCAGGTTCCTGAAATTTGCCATTAATTTGACTTATAAATATTTTCCAATTTGTACTTTGATAGGATCGAAATGTTTTTGGCTCCGCTAATGTAATTTTATAATTACTTATGTCTATAGTAAGTTTAACTAAAAAATGATCTGAAAATGTTGAGTAAATTTTACAAACATAATTTTGATTAATTTGGTTTATAGTATTATCGGAGACAATAAAAAGATCTAGGATTGATCCACTTTAAGGAAAAGTTGGAGAAAATGGTGAGACAACTGCTAAGGATGTTTCACCAATATTATCATCTAACCAATTTGTCAACATATCACCGTTTCGATTATTAATAGAATCTCCATATTTTATATGCCTGGAATTCAAATCTCCACCCAGAATAGTAAATTCATAATTTTATGCTATATTATTAAGTTTATTTAATGTTTCTTTAAACGTTTGCTGATCACATTGTGATTTAATGTATAAGGATCCTACAAGAATAGGTTTTTTATTATTATTTCTATCTATAATTGTACCTTCAGCTAAAGTTATTGGTAAATTAAAGCTTGATGTATCTATTTGATCTAATTCTATATTTTCTTTGTATAATATTGTCGAACCTTATCCTATATTGTTTCGAAATACTTTATAGTTATCAATTATAAGATGGTTTTTTTCAGTTAATCTAGTTTCGGTAATAAATGCAAAATGTGGGTTTTTATCTTTTATCATGTCATAAAGAAAAGCTCTTCTACTTAAGCTCCTAATAGAGCAAACATTAAGTGTGATTAACGAAAGTAAATTATTTACATCCATCATTTGTAATTTGAATTATAAATTAAATGTAAGCGATTTGCTGTTCTTCACGTGACTTTAAGCTTTTTAAATATGGTACAAAATCATTAACTTTTTTCACTAGCTGCAAAGCTCATTCCGAATAGACCATTAGACAATGAGAAAAATTCATTCATTAAATTACTTTGTGAAAGTTGACCATTATTAGTAGGTGATGGTTTATCATTATTATTTTTAAATAAACTGGAAAAAGATTCACTACTATCTATTTGGTTAAATATATTATTATTTTCATTTCTTTGAATTTGACTCTTTTTTATTTTTAATTTACGCTGTAATATAAAGTCTTTGTAATACTGCCAACCCCTGTAGTTAGCAGGATGATCACCACCACAATTAGTGCATTTAGGTGTATCTTTTTCCTTAACCAATGGACATTCTTTAGGACCATGGCCCATTAGACATTTGACACATCTGTATGGCTTACAGCAATTATTTGCAACATGTCCAAACTCCTGACAACGCATACATTGGATGGGACTGTCAGAAAGTAACTTTTCCCAATATATATATTGGTATAACAAAATTTTAGTTTTAAGTAGATTAGTTATATCTTGTTGGTTCTATTTGAATTAGGTAGATACCTAAGTCTTTGTTATTTTTTTTAGAGTTTATAGGAGAAAACTTACAAATTTTCTTGAAATTAATATTAGGAAACATTGATTTTAGTTCATTTTCTATATCGGTTTCGTCAAACTTCTTATTTAGACCTTTAAGTAACAAATTTGTACCTTTTAGTTTTTTTGGTGTAAAAGAATAGGCCTCCGTATTTTTTTCGCGAAGATATTCTAATAAAACTCTATGTAGAGCCGTGTCAGTCACAAAAATTTTACATTTATTTTTATATATGCTATTAATGATTTTAAAGTTATTTTTATTTATATCAATTTTAGTTTTTACAAACTCAATAATTTGCTTTAAATTTGCTTCTGTCACTATTATTGGTGGGCAGAATTTATTTTTATTTAAATTAATAATTTCTAAATTTTTATCAATGTTGGTATTGTTAGTGTTATTATTATTAATATTAAAATTAGGTTTAGTATTATTATTTTCAATGTTTGATTGTTCATTATGTTCTATTAATTTTTGTAATAATTGGAAACGATTATTATTATCCGTTGGATTGTTTATTTGCCTTTCAGATTCTTTGTTGTGGTTGTTAGTATTTGAGTAAATTTTTCTTGGTTGTATGATTTTCCAAGAGTTGTGCTCTGCTGAATTAACTCTACTTACATGTAGTACCAGATTAGAATTTTGCTCTTCATCGCTGTTCTGCATTTGTTGCACGTTCTCCATATCCGAGAGACAATCACTCTCCATATTGGAACTGGAATCAATTGTTTTATCAATTGTATCATAATTAACTTTACGTTTTTTTTTCTTGCTGGTTTCGGCATTTTTCACTTAAAGTTCTTATTTTTAGATATAGCGTATCTTAATTTATTTTAAATTATAAGTATATACATACGGTATATATATATTTTTAATTATGAATATTTTAGAATTATTCATATATATATATAGTGTTTATATGTATACTTTTTTTTTCTCACTTTGGAAATTAAACTATAATTCATTAATATTTTTTATAATTATAATATTAATTACTATCAAAATTTCTACTTCTACACTCTGTCGAGGTTCAGAGAGAACTCTTTATATTAATTAATTTTTTTTAAATTGGAAAAGTTTATAGAAATAGTTAAAAAATATCCCATATTATACGACTTATCCCATAAAGAGTATAAAAATATACGTAAGAAAGATAAAATATCGGATGAAATTTGACATGAAATAAATGACAATGGTAAGAAAATGTGAAACTTTTTATGTATATAATTGAATTATTTAAAAAATTGTTTATTTAAAATAAAAATAAAAATATCTTGTTTTAAGGTGATACTTTACGCAAAGGATGGAAAAATTTAAGGGATATTCATGCAAAATATATTCGGACCCAAAAAACTAAAACTGGTTAAGCTGCTGATTGTAATAAAAAATGGATTTGGGCAGAATAAATGGATTTTTTAAAACAATTTTTAGCTTTTGCTCCAACTAGTTCAAATGTAACAAGTTTAGAAAAATTGCAAGATGAACAAAATTATGTAGAAGAAAGACATTATGATTATATAGAATAAGATTATTTAGAACCAGATGTCACATCAGAAATTATTGTTCAATCAGGTAAGAATATATATTTAATTTTAAAATTGTTGAACTAATAACTGTTGTATTGTCATTTATAGAAAATAATGAAACAGAAACATTCAACATCAGTTGCATATCAGCATCATCAACACCAACACAAATAGTTAGCGAAGTTGTGACACCCACAAATATTTTTTAAAAAAAATCCAGGTAGAATGTACTTCATTTTTATTAGGAATTTGGAAATTTTTTTTTTATAAAATTTTTAACCTAAAAATAAGAAAAAAAACAACAAAGTTAAAATGAAATGTAAAATGTCCTTACTTTATAAATCCGTGTAATTGGGAGATCATTAAACGAATATCCATATATTTATCAATATATTTATTTTAGATCTCCATATATTTATTTTAATTATATAATTCAATATGGAATTATGTATATATATAGCGCGGCTCCATCTTCCATGTTTAGAAAAATCAAAATAATGTAAATAAAAAAAAAAAAAATTTAAAAGCACGGCAACGAAGAAATCTTGGTCCATCGGTCACGAAAGGTGAGCAACATTTTTTCGAAAAAATATAGGATGATGAAGATAGGATAATTTTTTTTTGTCGAGCAATAGCTATCAACGAGTTGAGTTGGGATTAGGAGAGTTTTGAAATAAAAGATAATATATTAATAGAAATAATTTTAAAGAATTTTTTTTAAAAAAAAGTATATAAAAGTAAATTATATTAAAATTACCATATTAATTATTAATTATTAAATAGTTATAGTAATAATAATATAACAATAAGATTTCGTTAAAAAGTGAACTATGTATGAACTATATTTATTTATTTATTTATTTATTATCTACCGATTAAGAAATCTTACAGATATTAATAATTATTTATAATTTTTAATTATACTAAAGATTAAGAAAATTAATTAACAAAATATTAAATTTTAAGGTTAAAACTAAAATTATAAAGTTAAATAAATTTTCTAAATTTAGTTAAAGTTAGAAATTTCAGAAATACCATAACAAATTATATTTATTAAAATAATTCTTTTACCATAGACTTGAACTTATTCCTGGATAATGTTATATCTAATGCGCCATAAACTGAATTAAAGATTGATATACACTTAGTAATAGGCTCATGCTGACCATAATTCGTTCTTTACATTATTGATTTGACTTAAAATATGCGAAAAAAGTGTATTTACCACTACCATATCAATATCAGAAGTAACATTTTCTGGATACAAAAACTTATCTTCATCATTCCAAATCCAAGACAAAGAGTTAAGATTGAAGTCACCAGTAACAATTAAATAATCATTATCGTCTAATTTAGCAGCAATGGATGAAAAGTTATCCATATGTTTTTCATACAAACAAAATTCACTAGACGGTGGAATGTAACTTACACCAAAAATTAATGACGTCGAGTTATTACTGCAAAAAACTTTTACTATCAGCTGTTCGACCTCACCATCATTGTTTTGAATTTTTAATTTATTGCTAATGAAACAAGAGCGAACTGCAATTAAGACACATCCACCACGCTTGTGGCCTGTTGATATCCAACAACGATCTCTTCTATAAACATCATATTTGCTTGTAAAAATCTCGGGAGTTTCAATATCTGAATATAACCATGTTTCAGTTAGAATAATTACATCAAAATCATTTTCGAGCGCAGAGAGAAAAAATTGTTGAACTTTACTTCTCATACCACCAACATTCTGATAATACACACTGATATTATTTAATAATTTATCATTATTATTGTTTTTATCAAAACAAAGACTATTATTAATAGGCGGCAAATCCAATAAATAATCAACATTATTGTTGAAAGTAGACGACACAGACATAAAAGAGTTCGTTGACTTAGACTGCGATGAGAACGAATAAAAATCATCATTGTTTGACGATAATAAAGAAATGACGTCACAATCAAAAGCAACTGAACAATCATTAAAATTTATTTCACAGCACTTGATACTGGGTGATTCGAGTTTTTTTGGTGAAACTCAAAATTTTTTACAATTATACCAGTAGGCCATATAACTGGATTTAGAATCTTATCAGCATGATTCTGCGGAATACCTAATTTAAAAGAAATAAATCTCTTTTTTTCTATGTTAGCATCCTTCTTTAACAGCATGAAGCATTGAAGATCAGTTATATTCAGACCAAGTTTATTAGCTATAAAATTCGTAATTGTATTCACTGTAGTTTTTGGTCCACATTGCGAAACATAGAACCAGTTCAATTTTGGTACGACATCTATACCAGCCACTTCCTCAGCATTACCAATTATTGGCCGATCGGAAGCAGTAACATTACTACGCGATTTTTTATTAAAATTTTTACGCTTATTTTTGTTAATTGACACTAAAGCACCCTGTTTAGCAGTATTTGCATATGTTGGTATAACACTACAATGATCTGAATTAACTTGTGGAGAAGTTATATCACTACAATTTACAGGATTATCTAATGTTTTTTCTTGGATATTATTTGAAAACGAATCATCCTTATTGCATTTTAAATCTTTCACGATTGATTTTAAGATATTTAATTCACTGCATAAATACTAAATTTTCTCCAACATAACTGTATTAAAAGTCAAATCCATACAAAATTCACATTTCCAAAAAATTGATTTATCAGTTTTTAAAATTGAAATTGAATTATTCGAAACTTTACTGCAATTGTTATGCAAAAATTTACCACAAAATGCACCACAGGATATAAAATCATTTAGTATCTTTTTATTACACTTTGCACAAATTTTATCCATTTTTAATTATAATTGAAAAATATGTACTTAGTAATAAGATTTAGAATTCGAGAGAAAAAAAAAACACGTCTGTACTCTATGAGGTATATAATTAATAAATATTAATAATTATATTAAGTTTAAACTTAAAAAAAAACCCTATAGAAATCTGATAGTGTTTGAATTAAAGTTAAACTAAATTTAAAAGTACAAAAAAGGTTCAAAATCAATCATTAATATAATTATTTGATTTTTTTTTTTAAAAAAACCATGATCAAATTAGAAGATTAGAAGAGTTAAAACATTTTTGATAGTTCGTCAGTTTTCTAAAGTTTTTATAAATTTGAAAAAAAAAAAAAACAAAATAAAAATTAATTTCAAATTCAAAAATCGTTTAAATATATATATATATATATATTAATACATATCAATATATATGAAAGACCATCAAAAGATAAAACAAAAAAAAAATATACATATTATTGGTACAATTTATTTTGTACATAAAAATCAAATTGGAGTGCAACGTCATCAACGGGATTCCGGCAGCAGATTTTTTTTCATTTTTTTTTGTGTTAATTCTGGTTGTGACGTAATCGTCATATATATATATAAAAATATAAAAATTTATTATTTTGTGTCACGCGAGGAGCTGATATAGTAAAAAGGTATGTTGAAAAAAAAGCTGCTAACTAGGGGGAGCAGATAACTCGTAGTATGTTGTTTAACAGCGATTTATGTCCAAAAGTTTTTTGTAATTAACATTATCTTTGTAACAAACAGTGCTTTCTTCAAAATTGCTCATCTTTATTATTTATTGATTTAATTTTATATTTTTATTTAAAAATATAATAACTATAATAAGTATAAATATGCGTAATCACGAATCCAACCTGTGTACAAAATTTCATTGAAATTGAATAATATTTACCATATGTTCTAGAACATATGAAATATTAATCGGAAATTTTAGCATGGACCCCCTCAGGCTACTAACTTCTACCTTAATGATATTGAATACACAGTTTCATTTAGTTATCTATTTGATACTCCACAAATTTGTAGTTGGTAGGTATAGTACGTTCATGGGAAACTAATATATGAGCTACTTAGTTTCCGAAGAAACGCATACGCTACGCATGTGTAGCGTAATCACGAATCCAACCTGTGTACAAAATTTCATTGAAATTGAATAATATTTACCATATGTTCTAGAACATATGAAATATTAATCGGAAATTTAACATGGACACCCTAGAGCTACTAACGTCTACATTAGGCTACACATGCGTAATCACGAATCCAACCTATGTACCAAATTTTATTGCAAACTGATAATAATTACTATATGGTGTAGAACATATGAAATATTCTTTGGAAACTAAGTTGCTCATATATTAGTTTCCCATGAACACAATAAAACTACCTGATACAAATTTTTGGAGCAATAAGTAGGTCACAGATTCAACCTGTGTTTGAAATATAATTGTAATTGGGTGCCAATTACTGTATGATGTAGAGTATTGAACTTATCAAATATAATTGGACATTTTAACATGGACCCACTGGATTACCGACTTTAAACTTTGCAGACAGTAAGTACACAAGGAAGCTACTATGTGTGTCAAATTTCATTCAAATCAGATGATAAATACCATATGCTCTAGAGCATATGAAATTTTAATCGGAAATTTTAGTATGGACCCCCTGAAGGTATTAACTTCTATCATGGCCAACACATGCATAATCAAAAGGTTTACCTTTGTACCAAATTTCATTAAAATCAGATAATAATTACATTTTATAAAACACGTAATTATATAAAATTCGGAAACTAAAACTGTTTTCTAGGAACCTCCTGAAGGTCTCCAAATTTCAGGAGAGCCAACTAGATCACAAAATTAGCCTATATATAAAATATTTTTGAAATCGGTTAACAATTACTATATGGTGTAGAACATATGAAAAAAAAAAATTAAAAATTAAATCGGAAATTTAACATGGACCCCCTAATTCTACTAACCTGTAATTTGGGCAACCTATGCAGAATCATGAACTCAACCTGTGTACCAAATTTCATTGAAATCGGATAATAATTACAAACTGTAGAACATAAAGCAAATATTCTTCGGAAACTAAGTAGCTCATATATTAGTTTCCCATGAACGTACTATACCTACCAACTACAAATTGGTGAAGTATCAAATATATAACTAAATGAAACTGTATATCATTGAAATTGGGTGAAAGGTACTGCAGAAATAGAGAGTTGAACTTATGAAAAGTAATTACGGATTTTTACATGGACCCACTGAAGTATCGACTTTAAATTTTACAGATTCCAAGTACATACGGAAACTATCATATGTACCAAAATTTATGCTAATTAGATAAAAATTACTATATGCTCTAGTAGAGTCTAGAGCATACGAAATTTTAATCGGAAATTTTACCATGGACCCCCTGAAGTTACAGACCTGTATCTTGGTAGGCTTGTGGACAATCATGATACCAACCTATGTTTAAAATTTCATGTAAGCCTCATTTCATTTCCAAAAAATCGGACAAGCGAATTATAAAAATTAAATTAATATAATGTTTAATTTTTATGTGTTCTTTATTTTACTGATCAAAATAGACTGAAGATTACAATTTTAGTAAAGACAAATGAAAACTTATTTAATATACAATTTTGTTTATGTTGCAATTTGTTTTATGAAAGATTAGAATTACATTTGATAAATTAATTACTTAGAATTTATTTAATTTAAGAATTTATGAATTTGAATTTATGAATTTGTGTAATAAGCATATTTATTTGTTTTTTAGAATTTGTTTCTTAGAATTTAAATAAGAGTATAAAATTAATCGTGAGATAAAATATATTGTAAGTTATATGATACATATATGTTTATTGCTGATATTACTCCTCCCCTCTCAGAGAAAGCCATACGAAGAATGGCTTTATTCATCTTCTTCTTCTTGAATATGGATATTGTTGTTTGCTATTGGATGGAGGATCATCTGTCGTGGTTGTATTACGGGTTTTTTATTTTCTTTATGATGTTTAGTTTTATAAATGTAAATTGACAAAATTGCTATTGCCGATAAGAGCCATGTTGAAATTGAAATTCCATTTGTTGGAAGTATCCAATGATAATTATTAGGTATATTTTTTATTGTCTCATTACGAATAGTGCTTTGTTCTTTATAAATTTGATGAATCTTATCTAGTGAAATATCTTGAAGTATAATTTGAGGTGCGTCTATTTTAGGAAGCTTAAAAGTTGTTATAGATGGTAACAGTAGAGGTTGACCAATTATAAGATTATCTCTGTTTAGGTACAAGCCTTTTGAAGTTTCAAAGCTGCAGTTACTAGGTACATCAAACAGAAATGATCCTTTTATAGTAGTGAAATCGATATTGTGACAGTTCAATTTTATTTTTGTTGTTCTAGGAAAAATTCCAATATAAAAAGAAGTTGATAGTTGTTCGACCAATTCCTCGTGTATTATCACTGGTATTGAGTTGCATGATGATAAATTAGTATGATCTAGCTGTAAAATTTCTGACATACATTCTTTTGATTTAGTTGAAACAGGTGTCTTGCCATTTTTGCAGTAATATAGTGGATGAATATTTATACATTCACCATTGTCGTACTGATAGTGTTTAGTTTCCATTAAAAGGTAAGGTTTTGTTGGGATAAGGATAGCGTTATTTTTATTAGGAACGGGATATAAATGATAATAGGAGAAAATTTCTGGATATGTGATAGAAAAAGGTATTAAAAAGACAATTTTGTTTTTATAATAGAACGATTCTAATTCTAAGATATTATAGTATTTATATAAATCATTAATTGCATTTCCAAACATTAGTTCTTTTACCGAGTAAAATTTACACAGTTCTTGAACAATAAAATGTAGTTCTTCTGTTTTTAATATGCTACTATGTGGAATTTTTAATCTCGCGAAAGTGATTGAATTTTCTATGTCCATCAATTTTTGCATTATTAATTGAGCTATTAATGTTATTTCGTCGAGAGCCTCTCTAACCAGTATAAATTTATCTATGTTATTATTTTGCTTTTGGTATTCATCAACCTTAGTAGAAAGTTTTTTTACATTTTGTTGAATACGATTTAATATATTATTATATTCAGTTATTGATTTTGTGCTTAAAGAAATTTGTTTATTAAGTGTGGTAGCTATATTATTTTGAGTTTTGCTTAAAGTTTCTATTGCTTGTTCAAAATATTTACCGTCTTTGTCGTCTAAATTACCAGTAATAACTTTAAATACTCTACCAATGCCATCAAAAAGACCTCTTTTAGATCTTACATGTGGATAAAAAGATTTTAATTTATTTTCTACATTATGTATTTGAAATGATACTAGATCTAATGTATTGTGTAGATAGTCAGTTATTTTTTCACCATTTCCAGCTTCAGATTTAATTATTTTATATTGATTGTTAATTTTTATTAGTTCAGTTTCTATAGGTTCAAGGTCAAAATAGTGTATGAAGGTATGATATGTTCTTCTAATTTTGGCGTCACCTAATTTAAATGGTAAAACTCCTGGATTTGCTTCAAGGCTAGTAATCTTTATATTATTTCTTGAGGTTACCAACTTAATTATTGTCAGAATGAGAAGATTCCTGAAAAAATATTTTTTTTTGATTACATAATGGTTTTCTTAAGTTATTTTTGTGATATTTATTCTTAGGTGTATTTACTGTAATACTATTATCATTGTCTATACGGTATGGTTTAAATGGGGCACTTATTTTATTTCGAGCTCTTGTTTTATGATATGCAGTAGTACCAGGTTCATACGTAAGTGGATCATGTCTATTTTTATTTTGTTTTTCCAGAGTATTTGCTTTGTGTAAAGATATATGGTCTTTGAGTTTTTTATAAAGTTCTTCTGTAGTGGTTTTATGTTGGTTAACATAGTTGCTGTAGAAATTATTGTTAATGTCTATATTTAATGGATTTCTTAGCTCTAAGTGGCCATTTATTATCTCTATTGGTCGTTGCTTCATTACAGAGTGTATAGATTGGTTGTAGCCTAGTATTGCGTAAGGCATCTGGTCAAGTATACTAGCATCTTTCTTTGTTTCATTAATAATTCTTACGTGGTTCAATAAGTGTTGAATGGAATCTTTCAATAATGCCATTATAATTGGGGTGTAATGGAGTAATGTAATGGATATCAAGTTTGTGTAATGCCGCAAATTCTTTAATTAATTGATTTTTAAATTCAGTTCCATTATCTACAATCAGTAATTTAGGTATACCATGATGAGTCATAAAAGTCATAAAAGCTTTAGCGACATGAATTGCGGTTAAACCAGTTAGGGGATACGCTTGAGCGTATTTTGAAAATGAGTCAACTAAGGTAAGAAATTTTTGAGCTTTTATTGTAAAAGTATCAACATGTACAATTTCAAATGGTTTGCTTGGAGTTGGAGTGATTTCGAATTTTTGTTTAGGTGGATTTCTGTCATACTTCATTTGTTGGCATAAATTACAATTATTAATAAAAGTACTAACTGCATTTCTAATATTTGGCCAATAGTATGCTTGGTTAATTTCAGATTCAGTTTCAAGAATTCCTCTATGATTTGTTATGCCTTCATGGTAAGACTTAATAATTTCGCTTCTCTTTTCGGGGTTCGTAACATCTTCTAAGACTTTATTGCATAATAAAAATTTAGCAATTGAATGTTTGAACGTTTTTGTAAGAGTTCTACAAAATTTTTGTAGTAGTTCTATCTTTTCTAAATGGATAGCATATGTTTTATTTATATGTACTAATTCTTTAAATATTTTAATAATATCATCTTCAAAGTTATCATGTGTTATTTCAAATATAGATCTTATCTTACAATTATATAGTTGAATGATTTTTGGTAGTTTTGCAGAGTGTAAAACTAATTTAATAAAAATTTGATTTTTAAAAAAATTTATCGGAGATTCAGAGATAGGTATACTAAATACTGGGTTTTCATGATTGGTATGTATAGTATTACTACTATTATTGGTATATTCTTAAATATTATTATTTCCTTCGATAATGGATTCTGTATCACTTATGTTGACAATAATCGATTCATTATCTAATAAAATATTATCATTTACATTTATTTCTTGATTAATTTCATTTAAATTAAGTTCATTTATTTTTATCCGCGATAATGCATCAGCATTGGCATTTAAGTTTCCTTTTTTGTATATGATTTCATAGTCGTATTCTTCGAGTTTGAGTCTCCATCGGATAAGTCTTGTATTAGGATCTTTAACAGAAAAAAGCCATATGAGCGGCTTATGATCAGTGTAAATAAAATTTTTTTTTCTATATAGATATGGCCGAAAATATTTTGTGGCCCAAACTATAGCGAGAAGTTCTCGTTCAATTGTACTATAATTTTGTTCTGTATCGCTGAATGTTCGTGAAGCATAGGCGATTGGTTTGTCTTTTCCTGTTGGTCCCTGTGATAGAACTGCACCAATTGCAAATTGGCTTGCATCGGTAGTTAAATTAAATGAGCAAGAAAAATCAGGGTATTTTAAAATTGGTTCGTTTGTAAGGAGTTCTTTGCAAGTCTCAAAGCATTGAATGTATTCTGCAGAAATATTAATTTTTGAATCTTTTTTTAAACAAATAGTTAAGGGTTTGGTAATTTTAGCAAAGTTGGGAATGAATTTACGATAGTACCCTAGAAGTCCTAGAAAGCTTTTAATATCTGTCTTTGTTTTAGGTATAGGAAATTGTCTAATACAACTTATTTTATCGGGGTTGGGTTTAATTCCATCTGGTGTAATAATATGTCCTAGATATGATGTTTCTTTTTTTAAGAATTCTGACTTATCTAATTGGATTTTTAAATTTGCCTCGCGAAGTTTTTGAAATACTTTTTTCAAATTTACTATGTGTTCTTGCAATGAGGTGGAGAATATGATAATATCATCTAAATATACCAGACAAATTTCATTCTGAAGTCCTTTGAGAATATTATCCATAACACGTTGAAATGTAGCAGGTGAGTTCTTAAGGCCAAATGGCATTCGTAAGAATTCATAGTGACCATTTTCTACATTAAATGCAGTTTTTTCAATATCATCTTTATCCATTTCGATTTGGTGAAATCCGCTAGCTAAATCTAGCGTTGAAAAGTAATTACATTTACCGAGTTTATCTAAAATATCAGAAATATTCGGTATTGGATACCTATCTTCAATAGTTTTTTGGTTTAATTTTCTGTAGTCTATCACAATACGCCATTTTTTTTACCAGAGGCGTCCGGTTTTTTAGGAACAATCCATATGGGGGAAGACCAAGGTGAGTTACTAGGCCTAATGATTTTTTGGTTCAACATTTTTTGTATTTGTTGCCTAACTTCAACTTTGTGAATAAAAGGGTAGCGATAACTTTTTTGGTATACTGGTTTCTCATCATGTGTTAAAATTTTGTGTTTATTAGTATTATTAAAGGAAAGTGAATCTTCTTCTGTATGGAAAATATCTGAATATTTTTTGCATACAGATAAAATGGCAGATTTTTCTTCATTATTCATATGATTTGTTCTAATTAAATCTGATATGATAATATTATTTTTTAATGAATCAGTATTCTCTTTAAAATTTATATTATAAAATTCGAAATTATTACGTGCGAGTTCTACATTTATAGGGTACAGAATTGTAAAATTTATATCATCAACAGAATTGTTGTATATTTCGACATTAGCCCAGCCATTAGACGCCACTGTTAATATTTCCGGTATAAAACAATTTTGAATAGCTTGGGATGGTACTAAAATTTCGCCATTTTGAATATTAACAGGTACTGAGATTTTCGAAACTGTATATCCTGGTAATAATTTTTTAAATAACATTTTAGGAGTTTTATCAAGATAATTAATTAATATTTTAGATTTTGGAGTGATAAATTCTGAATTGTTAAAGTCTAATTTAACATTGAGTAATTTTATTAAATCAATTCCAATTAAACCATTAAACCAATTGTGGAATTTATATTCGTAAAATTTCAAATCTTGGTTTTCATTTAATTCCTTGAAGGCAGGAATAGTTACTGAGAAAGAATGTTTGGAGGAAACAAATGATGTTGAAACAATGAATGGATCGTGTTTTTTGTATGTTGCAAAATATTTTGCTATTATTTCTGGGTCTAGAAAAGATTTTGTTGATCCTGTATCAATTAATAATTTTAAGGGAGGGTTTTTTATTTCTAAATAGAGTAAGTGTTTTTTGTCTTGATTTGTGTTTATTTCAATTACGTATTCTGGTTCCAAGTTTTGGTAATCCGAAAATTTTGGGTTGGTTTAAAATTTGTTGTAAATATACGATTTGGGACAAAATTGTTAAATCGTGGAATTTGATTATTTCTTAATTGAGGTCTAAAATTTTGGGCATTATTGGATTGTGATTTAAAATGTGTTTTTGCTGAATAATTTGAATACGAATTAGAATATGAACGTGAGTTTTGCAAATATTTAATGTTTTCTTCTTTAGCAATAAAATTAATTGCTTCTAGCATAGTTTTGGGTTCTTTTGTGCGTACCATAATTCCATAAGGATCACGTAGTCCTGCTATAAATACTTGAAGAGCTTGTTGATTGTACATACTTTGTTTAAATTTTCGAATATCTATGTTATTTTCATGTAGAGCTAAGTAATTGGAAATAGTGTTTAAAAGTTTTCGAACTTTATCATAAAATTGTCGCGGAGTTTCATTAAAATTTTGTTTAACATTATTCAAATCAAATGTAAGGCATGTCTCGTCTCTAGGATCACTAAAATTGCGTATAAGTTCGTCTTTTATTTCTTGTATAGAAGAAACACAACTTATATTAACTACTTCACGAGCAGCACCTTTTAGCTTACTTATTATTGTACGATATATTATTAAATTTTGGTAGTTATTAGGATTTTTGTCATCATAAAAATGGTTTACTATATTTAATATGCTCTCTATAAAAAAAAAATAGCTCATTTTCATTTCCATCAAATTCCGGAATAGTTTCGGCGTGTACCTTTAAAAAGGTTGGAAATGTATGTGTAGTAGATGTAGTAGGTGTAGTTGTAGTATTATTTTGCATTTTTTAAATTTTTTTTTTTATTTTATTGTTCAAAAACAAATGATATACGTATACGGTATTTGCGTAATTTAAATTAATTTTTGTTTTAAGTATATATTATTTTTTTATATTCGGATATTGAATATTGTTTATGTAATAATTTTATATAATGACTTATATAATTTATATAATTTAATCTTTCTACTGTTCCGTGTTTTATTTGTTTATGAACACAATATAAAAATTTGTTAAATCAAAATTGTCTTTTAAATGTTTTTTTTTTGGGAAGATAATTTTAGGATGAATAAAAGGAAAATGAAAGGTACTTACAGTACGATAATATACAACTTCATTGCTAGGTGGTATAAAATGTTCTTCTTATTCGTATGCTAGTTGATGTTATACTGGAGTCTGTACACTGTTTATTCTATATTTATAATTAACACTTTTTTTGTCTCCTTTTTTTTTTTTTACTTAAAATTTTTAATGATTTAATTTTTTTTTTTTTAGATTTAATTAATAAGTTTTAAAATACCAACTATATTTAATTTAATTGTATTGTTTTATTTTTATTTGTATCACAAATTGTTCTTTAATATTTTTTTTTTTATAGATTTTCACTTTTTCACGATGAATATTGAATTTTTTAAAAAAAAATTTTAATTGTTTTATTATTTTACTTCTTTTTTTTTAAAAAAAAATTTATATTGAATTTGGAAATTTTTGTTTTTTTAAATTATAGGTATTTCACTGATTGATATCACCATTAATTTTTGCGTTTTAGGTTCGGATATTACTTTTGTCTATGTTAGATACAAGTAATAATCCTATTTGACTGCGCCAATTATAAAAATTAAATTAATATAATGTTTAATTTTTATGTGTTCTTTATTTTACTGATCAAAATAGACTGAAGATTACAATTTTAGTAAAGACAAATGAAAACTTATTTAATATACAATTTTGTTTTATGAAAGATTAGAATTACATTTGATAAATTAATTACTTAGAATTTATTTAATTTAAGAATTTATGAATTTGAATTTATGAATTTGTGTAATAAGCATATTTATTTGTTTTTTAGAATTTGTTTCTTAGAATTTAAATAAGAGTATAAAATTAATCGTGAGATAAAATATATTGTAAGTTATATGATACATATATGTTTATTGCTGATATTACTAGCGGTTCTAGAAGATGTTGTTGCGCACATAAAAAGTGTACGCGTCCCCCGGACACTTTTTTTTTGCATTTTCGGACTCCCCGACCTCGGAAACGCCTAGAAGCGAACTTTTTTTTTTGACCATCCAACCCATCACCAGACTTCATAGTATTTCATACTACTCGTAATTATTCAAATGTATTATTAAAAGTAAATTTTTTGATAACTAATATTATTTTTTTTAAAATTATATTAAAAATAAAATATATATATATGTATGAACAGGCTAATTTGAATAGTAAGATATTAGAAAAAAAAATATATTAATCTAACAAAAAAATAATAATTGATTAATATTAGAAAATCATTCAACGCCTAAAATTATGCCATAATTCAAATTGTTAGTAAAATAAATAAATAAAAAAACCAACCAGAATAAATAATTTAATTGAATAAAAATATATTTTATAACGTTTTAAAAAGACAATTACATTTTATTATTTAGGGTTTGAATTTCAGCTAAAGGAAACCGTAAGATGACTGGCTAAACCCCTAAAAAAATCGCTAAAGGTTCATTATGTAAGTATCCCTGTCCTTCTGCCCAGATCTTTTCCTCTTAATATTTTTATTAATATTAATTATGGAGAAGTGAAGGGCTTTGCTGATTTGAACGTGAGTAGGATCGTTTTGGTTGACCCACGCCCCACAGACTGAGGTATTAGCCGGCACCCTTCTTGGAGGAAGCCCCAAAAGGATCCAGGAACACTACTGATTAATAAATTTGGTCTTAATAATTGTTGTGATTTTCGTTGTTATCGGTCATTCTAGACCTGCCGCCTGTCGTCTTTAGTGTTCTAACCTGTTATAAAATTCTTCCATGGTAATAAGCTAACCACTACTGTAACATTAAGTAGTTGGTTACAAATGGCGCCCAAAATTGCGGCCTACAAAGGCTGCCCAAATAGTTGGCTCAAACATCGGCCCAAACTGTTCGAGAAAAATTATAATGGTGCTTATAAAGAATTTTTTTTTGTGCGTTCAAGTTCAAATCAGCAACAAAATATATTCCCTTTCATTTTTATAATTCTTCTATCAAGCTTAAAATTATTTCAAGTTTTGTAAAATTAAATGTAGTTCATCGTTAATTCCGTTGAACTGTTTTTGTTATTTAAAGTGCGAGTAAGATTATGAGTTTTGGTTGTCCATAATTCATCCTCGTACATGTTATTTATGTTCGTGTTAGTTAGATTAAAAAATTTTGTTGTCAAAAGTTTTTCCTAGCAAGGTTTGTTACTGTGGTTCTGTGTTGAAATTTTGTCGAAAGGACAAATGATGAAATATTGAAAGCTTGATGGAAGAAATACTAAAGATGGAATTTCCCAACATTACCTCCCACCCCTTGTCCTTTCCTTATCCTTATAGGGTATGCTTAACTATTCAACTATTGGCGAAATTCAAAAATAAAATAAATAATAAAAAAAATCTGAAAAAAATACATTTTTTTTTCTTCTCAAATTATATAAAAACATAAAAAACTATTAAATACCAATATTTTGAAATATATATATATATATATTAAAATAAAATATAAAAATTAAATAAATTGAATTACATTACAGATTTAGGTTTAGTTATAATTTACATTAGAAAAGTTATTATAATATATTTAGATTAACTAAATATAATATATTTAGATTAGAATAGTTACTAGTTTAATTTTTTACATATTTAGATTTTGAAAAAAATAAAATTGAATTAAAATATGTATAACTAGTTTAGTTAGGATTAGATACATTTTTAGTATTAATTATTATTAGATTATATTTTTTTTATTAGTGTGAATTATATGATGTATTATAAATTTTGAATTATTATAAATAAATAAAAAAATTATCCATCAAGGATAGTTGTTGATAGCTGTTAGCAATTTAGTTGGTAAATGCTTGTTGATAGTATCTAAAAATAAAATAAAAAAATTAATATTATATTTTGTTAGTAAAGTTATAGTAACTTACGTAAATATGGATCCATCGTTGTTAGAAGAAGACGAGTTAAATTACGAACTCGAAATTCGTAAAATTAAGGTGCCAAGTGCGAATGCTCAACAAAAATGCATTAAATTAAGAACGGCCCTCGAGTTAGAGTTGAAAGGAAAAAAATCTCTTCCTACCAAGGATATTTTAGATCCAAATAGCGAATTAGAATTAAGTAAGGCAAAGGTTGCCATCTGTCTACCATTAATTGACAATGGTATTAGAGAAGCCGATGAACACCTGATTTCGATTGTTGAAACTAGGGCTCAGCATGTGAACAATCGGTTGAATATGTTGAGAAAGGCTTATCCAATTTTTCTTCGTCTGTAAGAGGATTGTTGAATAAATTAAAAATAGTTACAGATAAAATTAAAAATTATAATATTACCTTAACTCAATAATATGATAGGTATGGTAGAGCATCTCCTAATTTCGCTGGTGATGAAACTGGAGCGCTAGGTGATGCGAATGAGGATAGGCTAGGGATAGAACAAAATATATTAATAGAAGATAGTAATTTAAATAAAAATATAAATCGAAATTTGTTAGGAGCATAACCAAAGGTTTTAAAATATTTAGGCTCAAAGACACCAATAGATCCTATTAAAGAAATTAATGAAGTACCTATGTCCGCTAGGGAGACAGGGTTACCATCAACTATCGATAGTGCTAGTTCGTCACTTCGAAAACTTAGGTTGGGATATCCGGGAGCTGAAAGTAGGATGAGTTCATCCAATTCTCCTCCAAACGTAGGTACAGGGTCTAATCGTGGTAACACACGTAGGTATAATAATAAACGTTATGATTTACCAAAAATAAATTTTAATTCTGGTGTTACCGGCGGTAGATTTGGGGGAAAATTCTGCAAACCAACTAATCCACAACCTTCATTGAACCAATAATGGATGGAGGAAATGCAGAAAGTAGTGGTGACTCAACAACAGCAAATTGAAGATTTGAAGGAAATGCTTGCTAGGCAACATCTTACAAATCCTGCACCACCACCACAAAATACATTTAGGTTATTACCATCAGATAGTGTAGATCCAAATACACGTCCTAGATTTGAATCTGAAATAGAGATAGATAGTATTAGTGATGAAGATGAACCAATTCAAATTAATGAAAATATAAATAAGAGATATGCGGTATCGAATTGGCGAGTTCAATTTGATGGTTCGGGAAAAGGTTTATTATTGAAAGAATTTTTATTTCGAGTTGAAACGTTGGCTCGTGGTGACCAATACCCCGTAGAAAATTTAGTTTTGTCAATCAATCAGTTATTAAAGAATCGCGCGAAGATTTGGTATTGGCAATTTATTCGGCGTAATCCTCATAGTACGTGGGTTCAGTTAAAACGTGCTATGAGAGAAGAGTTCGATGAATATGAGGCCGATGGTAATATTAAAAGATTGATGGAAGCGCGAAAACAAAGAGCACGCGAAAGATTTGCTGATTTTAGATTAGATATGGAAGGATTGCGTTTGAGACTTCATTCTGAAATTTCAGATGATGATTTTTTGAACCGATTATTATATAATTTACATCCCGGGTATAAAAAACCTTTAATATTAGAAAATATTGTTACGCTAAGTCAGCTCGATAAATTGTGTAAGCGTTTAGAACGGAAATGGAGAGAAATTGGTGAACCAGCTGAAGACCAAGTACGATCGCGTAGGGTGTACGTAAATGAGGTAGAAGCTGAAACCGAAATTAAGGTTGACGAAGATAAATATAAAGAAATTGGTAACTTACCGATGAATCGTAACAATCCGGAATTATATACGGTGCAACAAAATCCAACAACATCAAATAATCCGCAAAATTTCAGTCAATCTGAAAATAAAAATAATTATATTATATGCTTCAATTGTGATGATATTGGTCATATTTTTAGAGAATGTCCCCATCCTCTGAAAATATTTTGTTATAAGTGTGGGTATAAAAATAAAATTTTTAATCGTTGTCCGAAGTGTAGTCCAGTATGTGAAGCGGGAAACGGAAATACGGGAATAGAACGTAAAGGAGACCCATCCATCGTACCCTCCGCGCAATCCTTAGAATTAAGTAGTTATAAGTTAGGTGTAATTTCGAAAAATAGGGGTATAAGTAGAGTTAAAAATATTGAGGATGAAGTAGTTAGAATTAAGAATAGAATTAGTAGAACTCATAAATATTATAGAAATAAGAAAATTTTTATTCGTGCATTAAAAGCTACATTTTATGAAAATAAATATTAATAATAAAAATTATTTAGCTTTATTAGATAATGAATGGTGCCAATATTAGTTGTTTAGGAAATGAGTGTGTTAATTTATTAAGTGAATTAGGAATTAAGTATACAAAATTTAATTTAGATATAAGTACTGCCGATGGTGCTAAACAAAAAGTTTTAGGATTTGTTTATTTGAACATAAAATATAACAAAATTGAAAAAACCATCAAATTTTTAATAATTCCTTCAATTAAAAGATCAATAATACTTGGGGTAGATTTTTTGGAAGCGTATAATGCAGTACCATTAATGAATTTTGAAACTGCTGAATTAAATAGTAATGATAAAATCCATGATTTAAGTTTAGACCAAGAGGAAAAATTACAACATATTATTAATCAGTTTCCGTCGTACAGTGCAACTACACTGGGAAAAACTGATATATTAAAACATGAAATAGATGTAGGTGATGCAAAGCCGCAAGTCTCGCGACCTTATCCGTTATCGCTACCTAATCAAAAATTGCTAGACGTCGAGATAGACAAAATGATTGCTGAAGATATTATTGAGGAAAGTCGAAGTGAGTGGGCATCACCTTTGGCCATAGTGAAGAAATCCAACGGCTCTCTCCGACTATGTTTGGATGCGAGAAAAGTCAATGCCGTTACCAAGTCTGATGCTTACCCACTTCCACATATCAATTCTATCTTCAGCAGGGTGAAAAAAACTAGATATATCACTAGTCTAGATTTAAAAATGGCGTTTTGGCAGGTAGAATTAGAATCTAAATCTAGGGATAAAACCGCATTTATTGTGCCTGGACGGGGCCTGTTCCAGTTCAAAAGAATGCTTTTTGGTTTGTCCAACTCCCCTAAAACACTATGCAAGCTGATGGATAAAGTTATCCCTTATGAGCTTCATGAGGATGTCTTTGTCTACCTTGATGATCTTCTGATCCTCTCGGAAGATTTTGACACCCACATGTTGCTCCTAAGTAAAGTAGCAAAGTGTTTGAAGGAAGCTGGGCTAACCATTAATATTTAAAAGAGCAGGTTCTGTCAAAAAGAAACAAAATATTTAGGGCACATTATAAATGGTGAGGGTTTAAAAATGGATCCTGATAAAATTGACGCCATTAACAATTTCCCACGTCCGAAAACCGTTCGTCAAATTCGGAGATTTCTAGGTATGACGGGATGGTATAACCGATTCATAAAAAATTATGCTGAAATAGCTGCGCCAATTACAGATTTGTTATGTAAAAATAATTCGGAAAAATGGAATGAAAAAACGGAACAGTCATTCATTGCGTTGAAAACTGCACTAACACAGACACCTGTGCTTGTTAGTCCAGATTTCAACAAAGAATTCTTAATTCAATGCGATGTGTCGATGACTGGAGTCGGGGGCGTTCTATTTCAGAGGGAGGAAGCAGGTCATGAACTCCCAATCGCGTTCATGTCCCAGAAATTAAATAACGCAGAGAAAAATTACAGCGTTACTGAAATAGAATGTCTTGCGGCTGTAGTAAGCATAAAAAAATTCAGAGCTTATGTTGAAGGGACCGCGTTTACAGTAATTATCGACCATGCCAGTTTGAAGTGGTTAATGAACCAAACAGATTTGTCCGGTAGATTGAGTGGAGTTTGAAACTTCAGGCCTTTGAATTCAAAATAGAACATCGTAAAGGTTCTGAAAATGTTGTTGCGGATGCGCTGTCGCGGAGCGAAATTGAAGAAATTAATTTAGAATTCATAAAAAATGGTACAATTAATCTGAACGACCGAGCGTTTAAAAATCCAGATTACGTAGAAAAAGTAGAATTACTTAAAAATAATCAAGAGCGGTTTCCGGATGTGAAAATTGTTGATGGAGTCATTTTTAAAATGACGTCCTGTGTTTCATGTAAAGAGTGCAAAGCACCCAATGTCTGTTTACGTCCTCCTATGATTGTCCAAAGTCCTCCGGTCCGTCCGTGGCAATACATTAATATTGATTTATTAGGACCTTATCCAAGATCTAAAAGTGGAAATACTTATTTATGAATTGTATTATATCAATTTACTAAATAAATTTTATTAAAAGCCTTAAGGGAGGCAACCACAATTCCTATAGTTAAATTTTTAGAATCCGACGTGTTTCATTTATTTGGTCTGCCAGACATACTAATATCGGATAATGGAAGTCAATTTATATCCAAAGAATTTAATAAATTAATTTCTGAGTATAATATTAATCATAAATTGACGGCACCATATCATCCACAAGTAAATGATTCAGAACGGGTGAATAGAAATATAACTACCGCCATTAGAGCCTATATAAAAAGCGATAAACATAAAGAATGGGATAAAAATATAAGCAAAATCGCGTGTGCACTAAGAAATGTAGTTCACGATTCTACAGGGTTTTCACCATACTATTTAGCTTTTGGTTACCATATGATGTTAGATGGTTCAGCATATGAGTTGTTGCGAAAATTAAAAATGCTACGAGATGATGTTGTTGTTGATTATGCACCGGAAAAATCGGATATACGTGGAAAAGTAATAAAAAAATTAGAAAACGCGCAAAAACGTCACGAAAAAACCTATAATTTAAGAACTAGAATTAGAAATTTTGTTGTAGGTCAATTTGTTTATAGGCGAAATCATGTTCTAAGTGATCAACAAAAAACACATATCTGCTAAATTTGCCAAACCGTGGATAAAAGGTATTATTATTGGTACCAGGGGGGGCAAAGGTTGGTACTGGCCCTAGACAGGGTATATTCCTAACATGTACTCTGATAAAAACTAGGGAATGCCTTCTGGATAACACCTACCCCGAAAAGAAATTTGTACCCCATCGGGTGAAATATCACCCGTGTCTCGGTTATAAAATTTAAAAAAAAAATGTCGAAACTATACGAAGTTGAATGCACACACAAAATTTTATATAAATATATGTAAATGTGTACGAAGAAACGAACAAACATAAAAAATTATCAACGAAGTTATCCGAGAAAGAAACGAATACGGTATCTTCAAAAAAATAAGCATTTTATTAAAATAGTGTTACTTAAAATTTAAAGTAATGTATAATAGTGAATAATTTTAAAATCCGGAATATAAACAAATTACCCTTTTAATTTTGTATTAACTGTGATTTTTATAACATTTTCGTAAATAAATAAAAATATCGGAAATTATATGGTATTTAGTAACCTTGTAATATCCGATGCTATAAACGTTTTATTAAGATTTTTCTTCTCTTTTTTTTATATAAAAAAGTGATATTAACCGTAATTTTACAAAAAAAAAAACCAACAGAGTTCTTATAAATTTAAAACGTTTAAGAGTATTTACGAGTATAACCGAATCCAATACGCAGAAACACGACGCTTTTTTTGTTCATTCGCAAAATAAATTCATAGTGATCAGTTTTATTTTATCGCTGCAGGAAAAAGCATTTGTTAAAAAAAAATAAAAAATTATTATTGTTATTGCAATTGCAGTAAGTGTTTTTATTAATTATGTAAATTTAAAATTTAAATTTAATATTGGTAAATAAACTTAATTTAAATGTGTTTTCTGTAATTTAATAATAAAATTGTATCTTCAATTTAAATTTTTTATTGTAATCGATAATATTTTTTTCTTAATAATAATTGTGCAGTGCAGTGGCCATTTTGTAAAATAAAACAAAAGTTGGAAAACTCAAATATTAATTGAATTATTAAATTAAAAAAGCTAGTGAATTGTAAGTATAAAAAAATATTCAAACAAATTAGTGAAAAATTAATGCAATAAACAAAAAAAAAAATTACATTTATTTATAATATGCAATAATTATGTCATATGGGTAATGTATGGTAAAATATAAGTTATCGGTTGAAATTTGTTTGTGTTAGTTTTTATTTCACAATTTAGCGGCACATTGCAAGAAAACTAGAAATATTTAATTCAAATTTAATTTAATTCTAGTAAATAAAATATTTAGTAATTTTTTTTTTATTTACGTGCATAAAAAGCGCATTAGAATAATTTTATGATTTTTTTTATTTTAATATCATTGTGGTATTATGTCTTTGTTTTACCTGAGTGGTTACTGAATGGTTACTATAATGGTCATTGTAGGGTCACTTTATGGTTAAATTACTTATTTATCAGGTATTATATTTCGAATTAAAAATTAATTATAAAATACATAATTAAAATGGATATTACACTGTGGATTTTATCAGTAACCTTAAAGTAACCATACATTTACCATACAGTAATCATACGGGTACAAAGACGTCTCAAAACCAAGGATGGTACTGTAAGGTTACTATATGGTCACTTTGTGGCTATTTTGTGAATTACTTTTAGTTATCACAGCTGGAATAGAAACATCAATCTATAAAAGACAAAATAATATAGGATTTTTATAATTTTGATTTTATCAAAATTTCTGACTATTCGATAAAATGTAAAGTGTATTTTAATTCTAAAAATTTGTATTTTTCAAATGTTTTGTGATGCATAAAAAACATATTTAAATATTTCCATCAAGATAATTTAAGAAATCATGATTTTGTTTTATATGGCTAATTAAGCCATGATTTCTTATCATGATTATTAAAAAGTTTATGCTTATCGTTATTTATTAGAATATCTCTTTATTTATTTATAAAAATTCAATTATAAAAGTTAATTTATAGAACAAAATAATATGTAGAGATTTTATAGTTTTGGGATTGTCAAATTTATAAATATATTTATATATTTTCAGAATATTCAACAAGAACTATTTAAAGTTTGAATTTAAATATATATATACTGTAAAACCTCAAGTAGTTAGTGGTAAGTAATTTTTCTATTATTTTATAAAAAAAATATATTGTATATAAAAAATTAAAATATAGATTAACCAGAATTTTGTGATGCCAAAATATAAAAATCTTATGAATCTATCGAAACAGTCAATTAAACGTCGATTGTACTGCTCCAATAAGGAAAGTGGTTCGGGTCATGAAGAGAAAAGGCAACCAGAAAATTGTGATTCAATTAACCAACCACAAAATTGCTCATCTGAGGATCTGAGTATTACTACCACCGCGGAGCAGTTTCGTGCAGATCCAAATTCTATTACTTCCCATGAATTAGAAATTGATCTTCCACTTGATGAATCTAAAAATATTAAAGAATTTCTTATTACATGGGCTACAAAATATAATATTAAAGCTAATGCATTGAATGATTTGCTTTTGTTTTTACATACCAATTTCCCAAATTTACCTCGAAATAGCAAAACTTTGCTTAGTACACCAAAATTTAGACAAATAATAGATTGTCCACCTGGACAATATTGTTACCTAACTGTGAAAAGTGGATTATTATCTTTACTAGAAAATCTTACTTATGCACCGGCTTTAATTACTTTAGATTTTAACATAGATGGTTTACCAATATGTAAAAGTAATCAAAGTTGTTTTTGGCTCATTTTAGTAAGAACGTGTAATTTTGAAAAAAAAAAATATTTTTGTTGCTGGAGTTTATTATGGGAAAAATAAACCAGATGATTTTAATAATTTTTTAAGACCATTAGTAGATGAAGTTAAACATTTAACATTGAATGGAATAACTTATAACAATAAAAGTATACCAGTTAACATTAGAGCTTTTGTGTGCGACGCACCTGCTAGATCTGGTATCCTAGGAACAAAATCGCACACAGCTTACTTTGGTTGCCTTAAATGTTGCGAAGAAGGAGTCCATTTCCATAATCGTATGACGTATCCGGGATTTAATTCCAGACTTAGAACAAACGAATCATTTAGAAATAAAGAAGATGAATACCATCATAAAAAAATATCAATACTTGAAGAGCTAGACATAGATTTGATTAAACAATTTCCGTTAGACTACTTGCATTTGATCTGCTTAGGAGTTGTAAAAAAACTACTTAAAATGTGGGTTTGTGGAGATCCATGTTCTCTATTACCACATAGACATGTAGTTAAAATATCTGAAAAATTAAACAGTATAATGTTGACCCAACCATCCGATTTTCAAAGACGAATTAGACCTTTGTCAGAATTATCATATTTTAAAGGATCTGAGTTTCGTGTGTTTGTATTATATTCTGGACCATTTGTGTTAAAAAATATTTTATCACAAGAAAGATATAATCATTTCTTACTACTTCATGTAGCAGTTCACATTTTATGTCACAAATTTAATTCTTTAACCAAAACAGACGTTGCGGATTTCCTGTTGAGGGAATTTTTTCAAGGAGTGGGACACATATATGGGAACGAACACTTAACGTATAACATGCACTGTCTAATACATTTAGCTGAAGATGTAAGACAATTTCAGGCTCCTCTAGATGAGTTTTCAGCATTTGGATTCGAAAGTTATATGTCAGTTGTTAAGTCAATGATAAGAAAACCAGGCCAACCTCTTGCACAAATATGTAATAGAATATCAGAAAATAATAATGCAACTATTGCTAGTGCCGATAAGGATAAATTTGATATAATTAAATATCCATTATTAAGAAAAAAAATGTTGGAAAATAATCAAATAATATATAAAAAAAATAATGTTCGAAAATTTTTTTCTAAGCGATACAAGAAAAAACCAATGGTTCTTAACAAAAAATCAACAAATTTTTAAATTCAGACATATAGAAATCAGAAATGCAGATTTATATATTTCTGCAAATGAAGTGACTAATTTGCAGGAATTTTATAAGTTACCAATTGACTCAAAAAAATTAAACATATATAAGTGAGATAATATAAATTTAGAAATGAAACTTATAAAATTGGATTCAATTTCAAATAAACTTTTTGCTATGCATGATAATGAAAATGATTGTTACGTTTTCTTTCCCATTCTACATTGCTAAAAGACGGTTTCAGGTATTATTACTGGTTATATACAAATTTCACAAATTTTCTTATATACTATTATTTCTTATATGATTTTAATGTTGACGTTAAATAACAAATTAATTAGCTCAACTAACAACTTAATAGCAATTTTTTAATAAATTTTATTATAATATTTATATTATAGGAACTTATTATAGTTTAAATACATTTTTCTTTTTTTACAGCTAAAAATGTTTTGTGTCGTAGAGACAACCAATAAAGATAAGAAAGAAGTATCTATCGTGCTCTCCAAATGGATTCAAAATAATATTGTATATTGGCCTCCAAATTATAAACAGGCTCTGAGCAAAAACGCTGACGTGAATTTTTCTTGGAAGTCATATACCTGTAAGATTCTACGCAAGGATATTACATCATTTAAAAACGCTGTTATCGCAGAAAAACATTTTGAGCAATTTTCGAATACAGAGAGTGAAATGGAAAATGAAAATGAACCACCTAAACGTAAAAAAAGAACAGCATTTGAAGTATCAGATGTAAATATCCGATTTGATAAATCTCCAGGCAAATTAAGAAAATGTGATGCGTTTTGCTTACCATCCTTACAAAAAATTACATCTACTCTTACGAATCAATTTTATGATAAAGATAAAAATCGAAAGCTAGAGTTTACAGAAAATGTATCTCCTAATTGTACTACACAACTAATAACTACTGAAAAACAATCATTAGAAAAATCTGGAGGAAATGAAATCCAAAATATTAACATTGAAAATCGCTACACGCCGATAAATAAAGATACTGAAATTTTAACTTCCAAATCAGTTATTAGTCCTCAAATTAAATCGCCGAAAGCTTTCTTCTACAAAAAAACTAAAAATGCTATGAAAATATCTGTTGATGAAACATATATTGCAGATGATGATACTCTTTCCAATACAAGCACTTCAACCGAAGATACTCTTTTAAACACTTTTCGAAGTTCAGATAATGCAAATATTGGAACAGATAAAGTTTTAAAGGAATTTCTTGACAAATATAACATAATGAAGGAAGATATCCAATGTTTAAAAAATAACCAAAAAAAAATTATGGAAATGTTGGAAAATCTTATTCATTATAATAAAACTCAAAATAAGAAAATTGAATTGGATCCACAATTTAATTATCCAAAAACTCAGATGACATCAGTTGAGGAACTACAACAATTCAACCAAAACTTATCTGACAAATATTTTTTAAATCAAATGGTAAATTATATTTTTGAAACAGTTTTAATTAATTTTTACCAATTTTTTAAATTTTTTACAGACTATCCGCTTATTCAAATTTAAGATGACAGGGATAAACCAAACGATCAAAAATGTATTTGAACATCTTTTTACCTACGAATTAATTCGTAAATATTCCTGGTCGGGACAATGTGGACTGTCAAGAAGTATAAAAATATTTAAAATTTAAGATTTGTTTCAATTTAATAATGCGTTTCTAAATATTCTTGATTTAGATGTAACAAAGCTAATATTTGCTGAACATATCGGAATAATTACACTATCAGAAAATATATTAAACTATCTTAATGCAGATATGCCAGTCACCACGGACACAATCAAAAAGGCTATTAAAGAATTTCTAAAAAGATCATCGGTACAATATGCCAAACAACAACAAAAGCAAAATAAATAAAGAAATATAATTCTTTAAATTGTAAAGTCCGTTTTTTTATTAATAATAATATCATTAATTTGATAACTGAAAATTTTTAAATCATTTATTTTGATAATTATTTTTTTTATTTCTTTTTATTTTATTAATGGATCAAACATTACTTTGGTTTAAAAAAAAATTGTTTTTTTGTTTGAGGAAGTTATTATTTTTCATAATTAAATTTTATGTATATTTAAGGTTAATTTAATTAAATAACATAAAAAATAGTTAAATGTCTTTTTTTTATTTTCACAGATATCTTCATGTGATTATATGGAATTTCAAATTATATAAATTTTTTTATTGAGCTTCATATAAGTTAAGATGAAATCAGCTGATTTTTGGTTTTTAATATTAGATAATTTATGAAATATCTCATTTGATAAATGGTTTATAAACATGGTAATTTTTAATGTATAGATTTACTTGCAGTGCCTTTAGTTTGTAATTTATAATCTACCTACAGCATTATTATTACTATTCAAAACAGTAATCTTGACAATTTCAAGCAGCTTTTGTTGAACATGTATTCTTATTTATTTAGAATATTTATTCAATAAAAGCTACTTTAGCCTAAGTGTTTTAACACCACTTTTGTAGCAATAATAATAATCCGATATCTGAATTATAAATTACAGACCAAACTAATCGCTCGTAAATCTACGAATTTTATTACATTTTACGCTGGTTATGAATCCAATAAAATATCCTACTATTTACTTATATTGTTAACCGAAAATTATCTGAGGTATATATACTGAAATATGTAGTCCCAAATACCATTTTAAATACTGCTATATACCCCACCGAAAGCCATATAAATAACAGACTTTTTATTCCGCCTTATGCCCTACAAAAATTCACACAATAAATACAAATCATGCCACCGAAAGTCATATAGATAACCGACCATTTATTCGGTCTTATGCTCTACAAAACTTAATACAAAAACTTTACTTAATATCCTACAAATCGCCAAACCGAAAATCTATTTAATAACCGTGCGTTTAGTCAGTCTTATTTTCTACAAAAATATGTTACATATCACCGACGTATTTTTTTAAATTATAGCGTGCATCTTACAGTACCAAATAACCGAACGAAGGCTGTACGATCTTCGTACGGTTAATTGAACCTGCCCAAGGTGTTCCAAATCATGGTTATTTAAGGGTTATTTTCTCGACAATCACCAACATGGTGATGGGTTATTCATCAGATATTCTACGGGTAAAAAACTCTAAATTTCTTTTCGGGTACAGATCTGCCAACAAATCCAACTCTCACCTCCTAGAAGGTAGGTAACATAGTTATCTGCCGGGAGCCCCCTGGTAACTTACTTCGGTAAGGCTAACGAGAGTGGGTGAATGCGAACTCCTAGCGCAATAACTAGGTAAACGAACATCAGTTAGGCTTACGGGCGCGGCGCGGACTTACGTTCACGGCGGGTACGTAATTAGCTATCGGTTTGGCGGAGACTGAAACTTCGAAACAAAAAGACAACAAAAGATAAAAAATGGTAGTAACACAAAACAAAAATATTACCCCAGGTGGTAATCCATCCAGTATGGAGAATCCACTCTCTACGGAGACCGATCCCACGGATTCTGGGGGAGATCGTTTATTACTAAATTTTATGAACAACGAGCAACCAGGGGCTATGCCTTTAGTAGCAGAGTTAATGACATCGCCAAGTGAACCGGCTAGCAACCGGCGCTTAGGGGTATCCGGGCCTCTAAGTGTTAAATATGTTACCGAGACAGCCAGCGGCCAGCGGAAAGAGCAAGCGGAAGGAGAATCAGCTACAAAGGGTTGCAACACACCAGATAACCCGTTCCAGAAAAGTAGAAAGATACCTAGAACACCGTCAGCAGAGGCAGAAAGACAGACCGAAGAAATGGTTATTGACCTAGTAACCACCTCGGAGAAGAAAAACACAGGTAAGAAGCCAGAAAAGGAAGGATGGAATTTTCAGACGATACGTAGCAAATTTCAACGTAAAATAGAGGATCCGGATGCTACAGAGGAAAAAGAGCTACTGAAAATCCAAGAAATAACTAGGAATATGATACAGGTATCAATGAAACAAAAGACCACTAGTGTGGATATTAAGAACGGGCTAATGAAACTACAGGAAGCCATAGAGGTGATATGGCTATGTAAAAAAGAGAAGAAAGATAGAAGTCGTGCAACAGTAAACAGCAAACATGTAGGAACAACAAGCGGCAGACAAGCAGAGCACAAAAGTGGAGAGGCAGTAACACCGAAGACTCCAGGGAAAAGAGCCAGGGAGCAGGAGGTCACACCCAAAGGAACGATTACGTCGCCTGCACAGAAGAAGGGTAGAGGGGAAGGAGAAAGTGAGTGGACGCTGGTCACAAAAAGAACTAACGCCAGTACAAGAAACGATACAAGTTCAAACAGTGGACAAATACCAGCAGGAAGAATGAGCGCAAGAACACAAAGAGCGCGACAAGTGAGTGAAGCAAGTACGAAAACAGCCAAACAGGAGGATAAAAGAGGAAAAAACAGAAGAAAGGGGAGAGCGGATAAGCCAAGATCCGAGGCCATCCTTATTAAACCAGCGGAAGGAAAAACGTACGCGGACATCCTTAAAGAGATTAGGGGCAAAGTCGATCCAGCAACAACAACAGCTGAAATAAAAGGAATTCGCAGAACGCAGCAGGGCGATGTTCTAGTGGAATTTGACAAGAAATCGGCGGATAAAGAGAAACTCACCTCAGACCTAAAAGAGATGCTAGGGACAACAGCAAATGTCAAAGACCTAACGGCCAAAACATCAGTGGAAATCCGCGACTTGGACTGCTTCACAACAGTGAAAGAGGTGCAAGAGGCCTTGGACAGAGACCTAGAAAAGAAAGTGAGTTGCAGACTGTCTCTCACAAAAGCAAACGGCAGAGAGCAAAGGATGGCAATTATAGAAATGGAGGAAGCAGATGCAAGAGTACTCCTGAAGACTGCAAAAATAAAAGTCGGCCTAATAAGAAGCAGAATAAGGAGAAGAACAGAAGTGGTACGGTGCTTTAGATGCCTCAAATTTGGACATGTAAAGAGACACTGCAAAGAAAATGAAAGAGGAGACCTGTGTTATAAATGCGGACAAAAAGGACACACAGTCAAGAACTGCACACAAGCCGCCAAGTGTGTACTGTGCGCCGAACTCAACATAAGGGAAGTAGATCACATATCTGGATCAGGGTCATGTAGAGCTTTCAGGATTGCTCTCGAGGAGGCCAAAAGACGGCATAGATGATCAAAGTAATGCAAGTTAATTTACACAGAAGCAGAGTAGCAGATGATCTACTAACGCAGGTCGTACAAGAAAAAGGGATTGATATACTGATAATCAGCGAACAGTACAAAAATAAGGACAATAGCAAATGGTATACGGATGAGACAAATACAGCAGCCATTTGGATCGCAAATCAAAGGAGGATACACGTCGAAAGACACGGGGCTGCAAGAGGTTTTGTCTGGGTTAAATGCAGCAGGTTCACCATAATAAGCTGCTACCTCACACCGAATCAGACGGCGCAAGAGTATTGTGAAATGATCGAGCATCTAGAGGACACAATAGCGGACATAGATGGCAGCAAAATTGTCGCAGGAGACTTCAACGCCAGAGCCGTTGAGTGGGGTATGCCACAAACAAATAGCAGAGGATCACAAATACTAGAGATGGCAGCCAGACAAAGCCTAATAATATTAAATAATGGAAACACAACGACGTTTAGAAGACCGGGATACGCAGAAACGATACCAGATATTTCGCTAGCCACAGAAAACATAGCTGAACACATACAGGAGTGGGCGGTTCTAGAAGATTATACAGCAAGCGATCATCAGTATATTACATTCAAGATAAGCAGCGCAGAAAGAAGACACGCAGAGAATATCGAAGGAAACACAAAATGGAACGCAGCTAAACTCGACACCACAAAATTTGCAGATTCATTAAGAAACAACTTGGACGAGACAACACAAGCGATGCAAGGAGTTGAAGGCAGAGCGAGAGCGGAGGCAGTGGTACAAGTTACAATGAACGCTATCACGCAAGCATGCAAAGCATCAATGCCGCGGAAAAGTAGAAGGGTAAACAGGCCGGCAGTATATTGGTGGACGGAAGAAATCGCTGAATTAGATGAAGCAGCAAGGTCAATGAAAAACAGGAAGGCACCGGGACCTGATGGAATTCCAGCGGAGGCTATTAAAATAGCGGTAGCTGCTTGCCCACAAATGATGCTGAACATGTATAATACGTGTTTGAAGGAAGGGGTTTTCAGCCAAAGGTTTAAGGTAGCGCGCCTGGTCTTAATCGACAAAGGTAAAGGAGGACAACTCTCAGCATCATCTTACAGACCACTATGCATGCTAGACACAGCAGGAAAATTACTCGAAAAACTAATAAAGCCAAGAATGGGAGATGCAATAAGAAGAGCTGGCGACCTGTCACACATGCAGTTCGGTTTTCGGCAAGGGAGATCAACACTAGATGCAATCCAGGTAGTGGTAAAAAAAGTAGATATGGCGGAATCAGGTAATCATCACTCTAGGAAAATCGTCATGTTCGTAACACTAGATGTCAAGAATGCTTTCAACTCAGCAAGATGGAGTGATATGATTGATGCGCTTAAGAACAACTTTCGCATACCAGAATTCCTCCTGAGAATGGTAGCAGATTACCTGAACGATCGCAGCCTGATATATAACACCGAAAGCGGAAGAAGAAGAAAAGAGATAACAGCAGGGGCAGCACAAGGCTCAATACTGGGACCAGACTTATGGAACGCGCTGTACGACAGCCTTCTCCGCATAGAAATGCCACTAAATACATGGCTATCAGGGTATGCAGATGACTTAGGAGCTATGATTGTAACGAGAACAACAGAAGAAGCACAGATGAAACTAAACCAGGTTATGAGAAGAGTAAGCAACTGGATGAATATTCAAGGGCTAGAACTAGCGGAAGCCAAAACTGAAATAGTTTTGCTGACAAAAAAGAGAATTCCAACTATAATTCCGGCGCAAGTGGGAGCGGAAATTATACAAACAAAGGAGGCAACAAAATATCTTGGAATTATGCTAGATTCCAAGCTGAACTATCGGCGACAGATTGAGGAAGCGTCCAACAAAGCGGCAGCAATCACAAACCAGTTAAGCAGGATTATGGCAAACATCGGTGGCCCAACACCAACAAAAAGAAGACTGATAATGATGGCAATGCAGTCCATTCTACTGTATGGAGCAGAAATCTGGGCAGACGCACTTAATAAAGGATACTGTAGAAGGCGCGTAGCAGCGGTGCAACGGAAGGGAGCTCTCCGTGTCGCGTGCTCATATCGGTCGGTCTCGTACCCGGCGGTAAATGTAATCGCGAACGTTATCCCGATCGATTTGCTCGCACAAGAAAGAAAACAAATATACACAAGAGCTCCAGAAGTAAGTAGAAAAGAAGCAGCTACAGAAGCAAGACAGCGTAGCTTAAATATATGGCAGGAACGATGGACCAACGACCAGAGAGGAAGATGGACGGCTAGACTGATCCCACAGCTGCAAGATTGGGCTGACCGAAAAAACGGAGAGGTTAATTTTTATATTACACAATTCTTGTCAGGTCATGGGTATTTCCGTACCTACCTACACAAAATGGGAAAAGTAGCTAGCCCTCAATGTCGAAACTGCGAGACAATAGAAGACACCGCCTATCATACATTCTTCGAATGTGAGATGGCTACAACGGAAAGAAGCGCACTTGTCGCTGAAGTTGGTCACGTGACACCTGAAAACATCATAAGCGTCATGCTAGACAGTGAATACAAATGGAACGCGATAGCTGTATTCATTGAAACAATACTTCGCAAGAAGAAGAGGTTGAAGCACCTAGAAGATCCAGAAGATCCACAAGCACAACAACACAACAACTAGGAACGAGATACAATATTAGTAGAAAAGGAAGAACAGCACGATCCAACTCGAAGTAATACGAAAGTGGTCCCGAGTTGGCATTCATCGTGGGACAAGGAGGGTGGGGTTTTAGTCGGTAGCCAAATAACATCTCAACATCATGGACTCCGACACCCTGAAGGAGTGCGAACCCTTCCTCAGCGTCTCTAAAAGATTTCCCCACCATCCTACGGAAAAAAAAAAAAAAAAAAAAAAAAAAATTATTGGTACCAGAGGCAAAGTTTAAAAAATATTTTAGTGATAATTCGGTAGATATTAAATTAGAAGTATCATTTATTAGGGGAATAAATGATAATAAATTAATTTCTAAACCTATTATTCAAGCTCCTAATCATGAATTTGATGAGACAGTAATTAGACAGCAAGATGTTGCAACGAAAAAAAAACACTTAGTTCATGCTATTGATTTAAAATCTTATCTCAGGCGTATCTCAGGGTGTGGGACACCGTATTGTATGTATTGTTATTATTATCATTATTTATTTAGAATATTTGTGGTTGTAATTCAGATTTTTATCGTCGTGTTCTGGATACAAGCCAGTTTTGTGACACCCACAAATATTATGTTATTACCTTACATTTAAAAAAAAAATCCATGTAGAATGTACTTCATTTTTATTAGGAATTTGGAAATTATTAGGAATTTTGGAAAACCTAAAAATAAGAAAAAAAAACAAAGTTAAAATGAAATGTAAAATGTCCTTACCTTAAAAATCCGTGTAATTGGGAGATCATTAAACGAATATCCATATATTTATTTTCCGTATCAATATATTTATTTTAGATCTCCATATATTTATTTTAATTATATAATTTAATATGGAATTATGTATATTTATAGCGCGGCTCCATCTTCCATGTTAATAGAAAAATCAAAATATTGTAAATAAAAAAAAAAAAATATAATTGGTATTGGCAAATTAATAAAATAAAATCAATTGCGAACGAAAATTGGCAAGAAAAATCAGTTGCGAGAAATCAATAAATTATCGATTCTTGCAAAAATTAGGGTAGTTAGGATTTAATTAGGGAAATCCGAGGGGTAGCAAACGGAAAAAATTTAAAGGCACGGCAACGAAGAAATTTGGAATGAGATGGGGAAATTGGAAAAAAACTTGTTCACCTTTAATTGTTCACCTTTAATCGGTTCACCTTTAATCGGACAGGAAAGGTGAGCAACGTTTTTTCGAAAAAATATACGATGATGAATATAGGATGATTTTTTTTTGTCAAGCAGTATCTATCAACAAGTTGAGTTGGGATAAGGAGAGTTTTGAAATAAAAGATAGTATATTGATAGAAATAATTTTAAAGGATTTTTTTTAAAAAAAAGTATATAAAAGTAAATTATATTAAAATTACCATATTAATTATTAATTATTAAATAGTTATAGTAATAATAATATAACAATAAGTTTGTCAGTTTTCTAAAGTTTTTATAAATTTGAAAAAAAAACCAAAAAAAAATTAATTTCAAATTCAAAAATCGTTTAAATATATATATATTAATACATATCAATATATATGAAAGACCATCAAAAGATAAAACAAAAAAAAATATATATATTGGTACAATTTATTTTGTACATAAAAATCAAATTGGAGTGCAACGTCATCAGCGGGATTCCGGCAGCAGATTTTTTTTTTATTTTTTTTGTGTTACTTCTGGTTGTGACGTAATCGTCATATATATATAAAAATATAAAAATTTATTATTTTGTGTACCATTTTTTTTAAGAGAGCCACTTTCATGACATGTCAAGAGATGAGTTGATATAGTAAAAAGGTATTAAAAGTAAATTTTTTGATAACTAATATTATTTTTTTTAAAATTATATTAAAAATAAAATTATATTAAAAATAAAATATATGTATGAACAGGCTAATTTGAATAGTAAGATATTAGAAAAAAAAATATATTAATCTAACAAAAAAATAATAATTGATTAATATTAGAAAATCATTGAACGCCTAAAATTATGCCATAATTCAAATTGTTAGTAAAATAAATAAATAAAAAAACCAACCAGAATAAATAATTTAATTGAATAAAAATATATTTTATAACGTTTTAAAAAGACAATTACATTTTATTATTTAGGGTTTGAATTTCAGCTAAAGGAAACCGTAAGATAACTGGCTAAACCCCTAAAAAATCGCTAAAGGTTCATTATGTAAGTATCCCTGTCCTTCTGCCCAGATCTTTTCCTCTTAATATTTTTATTAATATTAATTATGGAGAAGTGAAGGGCTTTGCTGATTTGAACGTGAGTAGGATCGTTTTGGTTGACCCACGCCCCACAGACTGAGGTATTAGCCGGCACCCTTCTTGGAGGAAGCCCCAAAAGGATCCAGGAACACTACTGATTAATAAATTTGGTCTTAATAATTGTTGTGATTTTCGTTGTTATCGGTCATTCTAGACCTGCCGCCTGTCGTCTTTAGTGTTCTAACCTGTTATAAAATTCTTCCATGGTAATAAGCTAACCACTACTGTAACATTAAGTAGTTGGTTACAAATGGCGCCCAAAATTGCGGCCTACAAAGGCTGCCCAAATAGTTGGCTCAAACATCGGCCCAAACTGTTCGAGAAAAATTATAATGGTGCTTATAAAGAATTTTTTTTTTGTGCGTTCAAGTTCAAATCAGCAACAAAATATATTCCCTTTCATTTTTATAATTCTTCTATCAAGCTTAAAATTATTTCAAGTTTTGTAAAATTAAATGTAGTTCATCGTTAGAAAATAAATATAGTTGTCTATATTAATTCCGTTGAACTGTTTTTGTTATTTAAAGTGCGAGTAAGATTATGAGTTTTGGTTGTCCATAATTCATCCTCGTACATGTTATTTATGTTCGTGTTAGTTAGATTAAAAAATTTTGTTATCAAAAGTTTTTCCTAGCAAGGTTTGTTACTGTGGTTCTGTGTTGAAATTTTGTCGAAAGGACAAATGATGAAATATTGAAAGCTTGATGGAATACTAAAGATGGAATTTCCCAACATTACCTCCCACCCCTTGTCCTTTCCTTATCCTTATAGGGTATGCTTAACTATTCAACTATTGGCGAAATTCAAAAATAAAATAAATAATAAAAAAAATCTGAAAAAAATACATTTTTTTTTCTTCTCAAATTATATAAAAACATAAAAAACTATTAAATACCAATATTTTGAAATATATATATATATATATTAAAATAAAATATAAAAATTAAATAAATTGAATTACATTACAGATTTAGGTTTAGTTATAATTTACATTAGAAAAGTTATTATAATATATTTAGATTAACTAAATATAATATATTGTAACGTGACAACCTATAAAAATAATAATTATCTGTAAATAAAAAGAAAATAAATAAACAAAAATTAAAGATAAAAAAACAATATACTTATCAAAATGGACGACACGACATCTGACCTGACTGAATTGTTGACGACTTGACATGACATTCCAATTAGGAAGGCGGAAGTGGACAGATTTTGACAAAGCTTTGTAGAATATAGATAGCGCATGCCATCATGCAATTTTATTTGCGCATGTTGGTAATAGATTATAGGCGCCGAAGAATAGTAATTAGATTCAAATAGGAAATAGGAAATAGGAAATAGGAAAAGGTATAGGGTTAGGGTAAACTGAACTACTTCCTTCTTCTTAATTGGAACTTCAAACAAGCAAGACAGTAAAGATTTAATTAATGTCGGATTTTTTTTTAATTTATGATAAAATAAAATAAAATTAAAATATACGTAATATAGATACATATTAAAATATACATAATATAAATTAAAATATACATAATATATTATCAATATAAATTGGAGTATAGTAGAAAAAAAAATATAAAAATTCGTGAAAATTGGACATAAGTCCAAATCTACGAATAAGATCAGGACAGGAGTAGTTAAGTGTCAGGATTCCATTAGAAATTTCTAGCAGTAAACTGAAAAAAAAACTAAAGGAAAAAAATAGAAAATAGACATAATTCAAGCCATCACCGCAAATCACAGAAAATCAAATTTTTCCAGTTTTTTCATTGAGTTGAATCTTGTATTATATACTACAAGAAATATTATTTAAAAAAAAAAAACGTATACTTATGTATACATATAAATATTTTTTTATTCAATTTCGTAAAATAATAAACGACATATAAATTTAGTTTTGGAATTTGTTTGCAATTTTTTTTTACATTTAAAATCTAATTAATTCTATTGTAAAATTGTTGAAAACTATTTTAATTAATGTAAAAATTGAAAGAATATAAAATTATAATATTGTAAAATTTAATAGAATTTAAAAAAAAATAGTCGCTAAAAATTAAAATAATATTATAAAACTAAAAAAAAATAATCAAGAATCAGCTCCTGTTTGCGCAATCAGCTACGCTGGAAAGTTTATGTAAGTACAAATAAAAAATTAAATAAAAAAAAAAATACAAATAATTCTATTAAATATTATAAAATATTATATACAAATAAAAATTTCAAATACATATATATGTATGAATAGTAATCAGTGAATTTAAAAATACAAAAAAAAAAAAAAAATAATTAATTCAAATTAGATTCATTTTAAATTAAAATTGAAATAAAATAATTAGTAAAATAAAAGTTTAAAAACTTAATGAATAGAATAAAAATAAATTAAAAAGTAAAATTGAATTCTAGAAATCAAATCAAAATTAAAATTGAATTCAAATAAAAATAAAATTAAAATTTAAATCTTGAATTCAAATAAAAATAAAATTAAAATTTAAATCTGATGAAAATTGAATTAAAATAAAAAAAAATTAAAGTATATTCCTAGAGATATAAAATTGTAAAATTCAATTTACATTATAATTCAAAAAAGAATGATTATGATTAATATTCAAATTTAAATCGATAAAAATTGGTGAAATTCAAATTCCAATAAGGATATTCAAATTTCAAATAAAAAATTATTAAAATTTAAAGATACACTTTAAATAAAATTCCAAAAAGATTATAAAAGTAAATAAAATTTATTAAAATTCAAAATTAAATGAAATCAATTAAAATAAAAAAGAATTATTAAAATTCAAATCATATAAAATTATTATTCAATTTAAATAAGAATTATTAAAATTCAAATCATATAAAATTATTATTCAATTTAAATAAGAATTAATAAAATTCAAATAAAATAAAAATATTATTCAATTCAAATAAGAGTTAATAAAATTCAAATAAAATAAAAATATTATTCAATTCAAATAAGAATTAATAAAATTCAAATAAAATAAAAATATTATTCAATTCATATAAGAATTATTAAAAATACAAATTCAAATAAATTATTAAATTAAAGTTTACTTTAAAAAAGCAAATTAAATTCCAAGAAAAATTCAAAACAAATATTATATGAAATTAAAATAAAATCAAATAAGAATTACCAAATATAATTATAATAAAATTTAAACTTTAAAAAAATTTATTCAAATTAAAATCTAAAGATTTAAATTAGTTTATTTTTGGCTATACCAGATTCAATTCAAATCTGATCTTCATTAAAAATAAAATTTATTAATTATGAAAGATAAAATTTAATTCAAATTATTAATAACAGAAAATAAAATCAATAATTATTGCAATTTAATATTAAAAATAAAAATTAAAATTCCAAAAAAATTTATAAAAATAAAATGATTTAGGAATATTTTATAAATAAAATTTGATAGTATGTATTATATTTCTTTTTGAGTATTTATTTATTTAGAGGATGAGTCAATAAGTGAAAGTTATTCGGTGGGGAACTTCTGAAACAGTTCCGAAATGAAGCATGGCGATATAATCGAGTTTATAGATTTATATTAATTTTTGCTATCGATGTCACGAAAGGGACAATACATTTAAAGTTCGCGCCGAGTATTGTCAAGGCAGTTTATTTATTAAAATAAACTTGACTAGGGGTGGGTAACGCGATGAGCTAAAACAACATCATTAGCTCAATATTCTTGTCGATTGCTGGGAAGACATTACAACGATTATATATTTTTTTTTAAATTAATTTCAAGTTGAGTTAAGTTAAATTAATTGATAAATTTACAAAGAATCATTTATTAAGAACTCGGGAGTTAAAATAAAAAAAAAAAAAAATATATAAATAAATTAATGTCGTCTCAGTGTGACTAACCTTTGTTTATTTAATGTTGTTGAAGTTTTTATAGGTTCAAGTCTGGTTATTTATTCCGGAGTCGCAAATACAGGTGAAGTAGTTACACACTTCGTCTCCAGCCTGTAAACTCCTCCTGACATGCAAAAAAAATGTTAATAATGTGCCTCTCATAAAAACAACAAACCCCCCCAATCCGGCGAGCTAAGCTGTGCTTAATGCAAGGCATGTCAAAAAGTTGCTATGAGGGTACAACAAGCGCTTGACGTAGGTTATTCCGGATGTAACCCTATGTGTTAAGCGGTTCTATTAGAACTATACGTTTCTGAACGCTGGCATAAATGTCAGTCTTGTGCTTTTTTTTCGGGAAATGACAGTACATAAGCAATTATTAACAAAATGGCGCCCAACGTGGGGCTCAATAAACCGATCACTCAATGGAAAGGAAATCCTATACGGAACTTGAGCCCAGAAAAATAAATTTAAATTCTTATAAGCTTTGTCTTATAATATATATATTTTTATTATTTTTTTTTAGTTATTTTTCATTTGTTTTTATTGAGTAAAGTAGAGTAAATAATAGTAGAAAGTAGAGTAAAACTAATAAATATTTTAAAGCTAACGTAAAATTTAATTTTCAAAACATTTTTAATTTTTTTATCATTTTTATTAATTTTTTTTGTAAAATATAAAGTAGAGTCAAATATTATCACTATTAAAAACTGAACAACGTTTATAATTGAGGTTGGAATTGATTTGAAAAATTGTATTTTATTCGTAACAAATCCGCAACTGTAGGCTCAGCTAGCAGTAAAGCGTTGTTTGTGGGGTAATCACAATGTTTCAAAATCAATTCTTAACCAAGATGATTTTTGTAAATGATCAGGAAAATTACCCGATTAGTTGGATCTCTATGCCACCAAACGGAAGTTTTTTCTGATGATTTATTATTAGTTATTTGGGTCATATCGAAGGTTAAATAAATTTCGAAAAATTCAAATATTCATCGTATTTAATAAATCTTATAGATAATTAATACATGTTGAATATTTGAGAGTAGAAATTTAAAACAAATAATCTTCGACGTCGGCAGGAATATAGTAAAAATAAGTAATTTGGAAGCAGAATTAATATAAAATTTATAAAATAAAAAAAGAAAACACAGATATAGATCGAAATATCGAACAAGCCATGTTTCATTAGGGATTTGTTGATTTAGGGAACCACCGGTTAGTCAATCTAATCAGAATCCATTATTTAGTAGTGTTTTTATTAGTACAACTAATTAACACTAGGTAGAAAAGTTATTTTGAAGTTAGGTAGAACTTTTATATTATATTGATTTTTTTTTTGATTATATTATAATATAAAAACAATATTATATTATACTGAAGTTTTTAGGACAAAATTTAAATACAATTTTCAGATATATTTTTTTTTACATATATTTTTCCAATATAAATAACATTGACAGTGACTGACAACATAAAAAAAAGTGCCGTTTTCGAAACTGTTTCCTTATATTTGTTTATCCAATCATTTTCTTTTAAATTTACCATCGTAAAAATTAATATTCTCGGTAAAAATGGGTAAATCTACGAATACTAATGCCCAAAAAGTTAAAACTCGTAGTGACACGACTCGCGAAGCGCAGGAGAAACAATTAGCAGGGAGGAATATGCCATCGACGAGTGGAGTAAGTGATGTAAATACCAACCAACGGAAAGAGTCAGAAAGTAGTATGTCCATTAAATCGTTTGACTGCCAAGACAATCAAGAATTAAGTAGTGTAGAAGACTGGGATAAGGAACTACGAAAAGAAGTTGAAGGAAAAAATTTGCAGAAGGAAGCTAAGCTTCAAAATCAAGCCCAAAGGTATCGTTCGGAAAATGATATAAATTATAAAAAATTAAGCAAAGATGCAAACCAAAATATCCAGAAAAATGAGATCGATACTATTAGATCAAGTATTGCCCAACAAGCAAATATTATTAATCAAATACAAGATGTAATGGTAAATGTTACAGATCGATTGAAATTATTAGATGCCGATTCAGTCGAAACTAAGACGGGAATAGCGCAAATACTCCAACAGCTGTCATTAGTAACATCTACGAATGTACAAAGAGACGTTAATGGACGTAGCCAAACATCAAATAATACGTCAGACTCGGTGACAACACAAACGGTTATTGACAGAACAAATAGAAAACAAACCACAAACAATACCGAAATTTTGGACAATGACAGACAAAATAATTCAATTTCAGTTCACAAAAATAGATATCAAACACCATTAGGCGACTTGAATTCATCCAATTTTCGACAAGACGAAACTAATATACGCAGAATCGAATATAGTGATAACACTCCGACATCAAGTAATGACAGAGAGCGACCATACATGACAGTACAACCGCCATTACAACAAATCAGACAACAATTTACTGAACAAAGCAGACAACAATTTACGGAACAACCCAGACAACAATTTACTGAACAACCCAGACAACAATTTACGGAACAACCTAGACAGCAAGTACAAGTAGATTCCAATATAGACGGACAATCAGGAAATGACAGATTTGCCAGGTTGGAAAAGATGATGTCAGACCTTATGATATCTAACCAAGAGCTAAGATTAGAACAGAATAATCGGAGACTTCAAACAAATCCAAGACAACAGTTATATACAGACAGAAAATCACCAATGTTTGATTGGGGTATTATGTTTGACGGAAAAGGACCGATGTCAGTTATAGATTTTGTAGACCGTATCGAAAAAATGACGAGAGATGACAATTTAGACTGGACGCACGTAACGAACAAACTACATATATTACTTAGAGGACAGGCTAAAACGTGGTACTTTCAATACGTTACACGGCACAATAATATTGACTGGACGACATTAAAATCAGCATTAGTTAACCAGTACCGAATCTTAGAATCTGACAGCGAAATTTTTATGACTATGATGAGTAGGAAACAGCAACCCGGAGAGACATTTGACGAATTTTGTACCGACATGACAGCATGGAGTTTACAGTTCAAAACACCCATGAGCGAGGCACAATTGGTTGATATTCTGCGAAACAATTTAAACCTACGAATTCAGCAAATGATTCTAACAGCTGAAATATTTTCCGTAGATCATTTACGAAGTATAGTAAGGAAAGCAGAGCGCGTGCTGAATAAGTCAAAACAGCCGGCTAGATTCGTTCATGAAGTAAATGAGTATGCAGAGCACGACGATGAAATTGCGGAAATGGAACTCGAAGAAATAAAGTATCAGAAAAATGAGAACAGAAACACATCAAAATATATATGTTGGAACTGCGATAAACAGGGTCACAGTTTTCAAGATTGCGGCGAGGTTCAACGCAAACTATTTTGTTACAAGTGCGGAACAAAAGAAGTAGCAAAGCCGTTCTGTCCAAAGTGTTCTCCGGAAAACGCCAAGAAACACGCGATGATCTCGGAGTCAGCGCGTGTAAAATTCGAAACTCCGAAACAGTAATGAACTCGAAACTGACAACACAATCGCCACAGTTATTTGACGGAGACAGACAAGATAAAATAGTAATTGAACAGACAAATCCTCAAAACAATCAGTCAGAAACACTATCAAACGCAACAGCGACAAATTTAGAACAGAAAAACTACATTAAAATTTTACCCAGACAGCAAATAGTAACAGAACCGACACTAAATAAAATCAAGACATACGAACAGAGACTTAAAGAGTACGTAACAAAACGGAACGAAATATTTAAAGACTTTTCACCAACAAATTCAAATAAGACCAAGAAACAAAAACAAATAGACAAGTGTAGATTACGACATAGAACAGAAAGAAAATGCAGAAAATGTATAGCGTCAACAATTTTAGAGACGAACGGTAAAGATCCTCGTTGGTATTTGACAGTACAGATTAAGGACGAAAACATACGCGGACTTTTGGACAGCGGTGCAAACGTGAGTATTTTAGGAACGGGATGTATGCAATTAATTGAAAAACTTAATTTGACATACACCAAAATGACAACAACAGTACGAACAGCTGACGGGACACCACAAAATATTATAGGACATATTTTCGTTCCAATTAGATGTAACAACACGGTAAAACACATTAGATTATATTTATGCCCTGCGTTACAACAGGAGTTATATTTAGGGACAGATTTTTGGAAGACATTTGAACTAAGACCGACATTCGAAAATCAGAATAAACTTCAAGTAACACAGACTGAACGACGTCAACATGAACTGACAGAAGACGAAGAAAGACAAATCAACGCAATAATCGCGAAATTTCCATCGATGACAACTTGTGGACTGGGACTGACTGATATGGACGAACATAAAATTGAATTAATAGACGACGTTTCAAATCAGACAGTGACAACACCAGACGAGAAACTGAAACATCAATACGTACTTTCGAAAACGGACCAAAACCAATTGGACACAATCAAGTCAGAATTTCCATCTTGTGAAACTGAAGGACTAGGAAAGACAAAGATCGAAACTCATATCATCGATACCGGAAATGCGGAACCGATTAAAAGCAGGCATTGGCCAGTTTCACCGGCTATTGAAAAAATGATGTATGACGAAGTAGATCGGATGATTAGTCTAGGAGTCATAGAAGAAAGTAATAGTCCGTGGAACTCACCAGTTGTGTTGGTACGTAAACCAAATAAAATCAGGCTGTGTTTGGACTCAAGAGCGGTAAATGCAGTCACAAAAAAGGACGCTTATCCGTTGCCACACATCGAAGGATTATTGAGCAGGTTACAAGATACGCGGTACATTAGTAGTATAGATCTGAAAGATGCTTTCTGGCAGATACCGCTGGAAGAAAAATCAAGGGAAAAAACTGCTTTTACAATACCTGGTAGACCATTGTACCAGTTTAAAGTAATGCCGTTTGGGCTATGCAACGCTGCGCAACGAATGTGTCGATTAATGGACAAGGTTATACCACTACAACTACGTGACAGAGTTTTTGTATATTTGGACGACTTACTAATAATTTCACCGGACTTAAAATCACACTTAGACACTTTGAACGCAGTAGCGATACAATTACGTAAATCTGGACTGACAATTAACGTGGACAAAAGTAAATTCTGTTTCCAAGAATTGAAATATCTTGGTTACATAGTATCGGACGGAAGTCTAAAACCTGATCCGATGAAAGTCGAAGCGATCAGTAACTTCACGACACCTAAAACACCGAAACAGGTTAGAAGATTTTTGGGAATGGCAGGGTGGTACCGACGCTTCATCAACAATTTTGCAATATTAGCTTCAGCAATTTCAGACACACTTAAGACGACGGACAAGACTACAAAAAAATTCACTTGGACTTCAGCAGCGCAAGAATCTTTCGAAAAACTAAAAGCAGCACTGACATCAGCACCAGTGTTGGTGAACCCTGATTTTTCCAAAAGATTTTATGTTCAGTGTGACGCGTGTACTTCAGGGGTTGGTAGTGTTTTATATCAGACGTCTGATGATGGGAAAGAGAACCCAATCGCGTTTTTTTCAAAAAAATTAAATTCGGCGCAACGCAACTACAGCATCACAGAATTAGAATGTCTGGCTGCAGTGCTAAGCGTCAAACGTTTCAGACCGTATATTGAAGGTCTACCATTTACAATCATAACTGACCATGCGAGTTTAAAATGGCTTATGGGACAAAAAGACTTAAGTGGACGCTTAGCACGGTGGAGCTTAAAACTACAAAGTTTTGACTTCAATATTGAGCACCGGAAAGGCAGCCAGAATGTAGTTGCGGACACTTTGTCACGCGCCGATAGTACAGATGAAATCGTGATGATGGTGACAGAACTAGACATTGAAAACAGTGACAATTTTTCGGACCCGGAATACTTAGAAATTATAAAGACAGTAGTAGACAATACTGAACGACTTCCTGACTTGAAAGTAATTGACGGACGAGTGTACAAACGGACGGAAAGACGGATCGGAGACGCAGACCAAGACGCGAATACATGGAAATTATGGATACCGAACGGACTGACTAAATCCATAATTCAAAACTACCATGATCCACCAAATGCAGCTCACGGCGGGGTGAGCAAGACTATATATAGGGTGAAACAATTATTTTATTGGCCAGGAATGGCGAAACAAATTCAAAATTATATAGTAAATTGCGATTCGTGTAAAGAATCAAAAGCACCAAATGTTGTTTTACGTCCAGAAATGGGCCAACAAATCCTTGTGGAACGCCCGTGGCAGCGTCTTTACATAGACTTGTTAGGACCATATCCCAGGTCGAAAAGAGGATACACATCTATACTTATAGTATTGGACCAATTTTCTAAATATGTCTTGTTAAAACCATTCTGTAGTCCAACGTCTCTAAATGTTTGTAGATATTTAGAAGAGGACGTCTTCAATGTATTCGGTGTTCCACAGTCTATATATTCAGACAACGGTGTACAATTTACAGCTAAAAATTTTCAGAATCTACTAAACGAATATGGAATAAAACATTTAAGAACACCAATCTATTCTCCGCAGTCAAATCAGTCAGAGCGTGTGAACAAATCTATCTTAGCTGCAATAAGAACATATATTAAAAATGATCATCGTGACTGGGATATTAATCTGCAGAAGATAGCTGGTTCACTTAGGAATTCAGTACATGAATCCATAGGAACATCACCATATTATGTTTTATTTGGTTGTAACATGGTCACTCATGGATCCATGTACCCAATTTTGGAACGACTAGATGGATTAAATGAGAATATAAATGTTTTACCAAATGAAGAAAGAATAAGAATAATGCGAGATAAAGTTTTGAAAATGTTGGAAAAAGCACATAAAAAACATGAGAAGGTGTATAATTTGAGATCAAGGCATCGAAAATTTGTAATTGGCCAAATCGTCTTCCGAAGAAATTTTTTACAAAGTAATTTCGCTGCAAAAATAAATGCGAAACTAGCAAAAAAATTCTTAAAAAGTAAAATTTCTAGAATTGTTGGTCAAAATCGATATGAACTTACGGATATGGATGACAGGAAAATAGTTGGTGTTTACCATGCTAAAGATTTAAAATAAATCAAGAATTATATAACGATCTCAGGGTTTTTATGTGGGTCGATTCCACAGACAAAATAGAAACACAAATCGTCAATTTAACTTTATTTTGTTTCGTAATGTTCAATACTTTATTTATTTTTTTTTCTGTCCAAGAAAATTCCTTCCTAAATATTTTCCAAAAACAGATTGTTTCAATAAATTACACGATAATTGATTATTTATCAGCTTAAATTTCAACATAAATCCTAAAAAGAAAAAAAAAGATTTATTTTTTTTAGTTATTTATTTAAAAAAAAAAAAAAAAAAAACAATCGTTCACGAATTTCCAGATCCTTTGGTACAATGGGTGGTACATTTTAACCAAAGTACCTGCTTTGTAACGTGACAACCTATAAAAATAATAATTATCTGTAAATAAAAAGAAAATAAATAAACAAAAATTAAAGATAAAAAAACAATATACTTATCAAAATGGACGACACGACATCTGACCTGACTGAATTGTTGACGACTTGACATGACATTCCAATTAGGAAGGCGGAAGTGGACAGATTTTGACAAAGCTTTGTAGAATATAGATAGCGCATGCCATCATTCAATTTTATTTGCGCATGTTGGTAATAGATTATAGGCGCCGAAGAATAGTAATTAGATTCAAATAGGAAATAGGAAATAGGAAATAGGAAAAGGTATAGGGTTAGGGTAAACTGAACTACTTCCTTCTTCTTAATTGGAACTTCAAACAAGCAAGACAGTAAAGATTTAATTAATGTCGGATTTTTTTTTAATTTATGATAAAATAAAATAAAATTAAAATATACGTAATATAGATACATATTAAAATATACATAATATAAATTAAAATATACATAATATATTATCAATATAAATTGGAGTATAGTAGAAAAAAAAATATAAAAATTCGTGAAAATTGGACATAAGTCCAAATCTACGAATAAGACCAGGACAGGAGTAGTTAAGTGTCAGGATTCCATTAGAAATTTCTAGCAGTAAACTGAAAAAAAAACTAAAGGAAAAAAATAGAAAATAGACATAATTCAAGCCATCACCGCAAATCACAGAAAATCAAATTTTTCCAGTTTTTTCATTGAGTTGAATCTTGTATTATATAGTACAAGAAATATTATTTAAAAAAAAAAAACGTATACTTATGTATACATATAAATATTTTTTTATTCAATTTCGTAAAATAATAAACGACATATAAATTTAGTTTTGGAATTTGTTTGCAATTTTTTTTTACATTTAAAATCTAATTAATTCTATTGTAAAATTGTTGAAAACTATTTTAATTAATGTAAAAATTGAAAGAATATAAAATTATAATATTGTAAAATTTAATAGAATTTAAAAAAAAATAGTCGCTAAAAATTAAAATAATATTATAAAACTAAAAAAAAATAATCAAGAATCAGCTCCTGTTTGCGCAATCAGCTACGCTGGAAAGTTTATGTAAGTACAAATAAAAAATTAAATAAAAAAAAAAATACAAATAATTCTATTAAATATTATAAAATATTATATACAAATAAAAATTTCAAATACATATATATGTATGAATAGTAATCAGTGAATTTAAAAATACAAAAAAAAAAAAAAATAATTAATTCAAATTAGATTCATTTTAAATTAAAATTGAAATAAAATAATTAGTAAAATAAAAGTTTAAAAACTTAATGAATAGAATAAAAATAAATTAAAAAGTAAAATTGAATTCTAGAAATCAAATCAAAATTAAAATTGAATTCAAATAAAAATAAAATTAAAATTTAAATCTTGAATTCAAATAAAAATAAAATTAAAATTTAAATCTGATGAAAATTGAATTAAAATAAAAAAAAATTAAAGTATATTCCTAGAGATATAAAATTGTAAAATTCAATTTACATTATAATTCAAAAAAGAATGATTATGATTAATATTCAAATTTAAATCGATAAAAATTGGTGAAATTCAAATTCCAATAAGGATATTCAAATTTCAAATAAAAAATTATTAAAATTTAAAGATACACTTTAAATAAAATTCCAAAAAGATTATAAAAGTAAATAAAATTTATTAAAATTCAAAATTAAATGAAATCAATTAAAATAAAAAAGAATTATTAAAATTCAAATCATATAAAATTATTATTCAATTTAAATAAGAATTATTAAAATTCAAATCATATAAAATTATTATTCAATTTAAATAAGAATTAATAAAATTCAAATAAAATAAAAATATTATTCAATTCAAATAAGAGTTAATAAAATTCAAATAAAATAAAAATATTATTCAATTCAAATAAGAATTAATAAAATTCAAATAAAATAAAAATATTATTCAATTCATATAAGAATTATTAAAAATACAAATTCAAATAAATTATTAAATTAAAGTTTACTTTAAAAAAGCAAATTAAATTCCAAGAAAAATTCAAAACAAATATTATATGAAATTAAAATAAAATCAAATAAGAATTACCAAATATAATTATAATAAAATTTAAACTTTAAAAAAATTTATTCAAATTAAAATCTAAAGATTTAAATTAGTTTATTTTTGGCTATACCAGATTCAATTCAAATCTGATCTTCATTAAAAATAAAATTTATTAATTATGAAAGATAAAATTTAATTCAAATTATTAATAACAGAAAATAAAATCAATAATTATTGCAATTTAATATTAAAAATAAAAATTAAAATTCCAAAAAAATTTATAAAAATAAAATGATTTAGGAATATTTTATAAATAAAATTTGATAGTATGTATTATATTTCTTTTTGAGTATTTATTTATTTAGAGGATGAGTCAATAAGTGAAAGTTATTCGGTGGGGAACTTCTGAAACAGTTCCGAAATGAAGCATGGCGATATAATCGAGTTTATAGGTTTATATTAATTTTTGCTATCGATGTCACGAAAGGGACAATACATTTAAAGTTCGCGCCGAGTATTGTCAAGGCAGTTTATTTATTAAAATAAACTTGACTAGGGGTGGGTAACGCGATGAGCTAAAACAACATCATTAGCTCAATATTCTTGTCGATTGCTGGGAAGACATTACAACGATTATATATTTTTTTTTAAATTAATTTCAAGTTGAGTTAAGTTAAATTAATTGATAAATTTACAAAGAATCATTTATTAAGAACTCGGGAGTTAAAATAAAAAAAAAAAAAAATATATAAATAAATTAATGTCGTCTCAGTGTGACTAACCTTTGTTTATTTAATGTTGTTGAAGTTTTTATAGGTTCAAGTCTGGTTATTTATTCCGGAGTCGCAAATACAGGTGAAGTAGTTACACACTTCGTCTCCAGCCTGTAAACTCCTCCTGACATGCAAAAAAAATGTTAATAATGTGCCTCTCATAAAAACAACAAACCCCCCCAATCCGGCGAGCTAAGCTGTGCTTAATGCAAGGCATGTCAAAAAGTTGCTATGAGGGTACAACAAGCGCTTGACGTAGGTTATTCCGGATGTAACCCTATGTGTTAAGCGGTTCTATTAGAACTATACGTTTCTGAACGCTGGCATAAATGTCAGTCTTGTGCTTTTTTTTCGGGAAATGACAGTACATAAGCAATTATTAACAATATTTAGATTAGAATAGTTACTAGTTTAATTTTTTACATATTTAGATTTTGAAAAAAATAAAATTGAATTAAAATATGTATAACTAGTTTAGTTAGGATTAGATACATTTTTAGTATTAATTATTATTAGATTATATTTTTTTTATTAGTGTGAATTATATGATGTATTATAAATTTTGAATTATTATAAATAAATAAAAAAATTATCCATCAAGGATAGTTGTTGATAGCTGTTAGCAATTTAGTTGGTAAATGCTTGTTGATAGTATCTAAAAATAAAATAAAAAAATTAATATTATATTTTGTTAGTAAAGTTATAGTAACTTACGTAAATATGGATCCATCGTTGTTAGAAGAAGACGAGTTAAATTACGAACTCGAAATTCGTAAAATTAAGGTGCCAAGTGCGAATGCTCAACAAAAATGCATTAAATTAAGAACGGCCCTCGAGTTAGAGTTGAAAGGAAAAAAATCTCTTCCTACCAAGGATATTTTAGATCCAAATAGCGAATTAGAATTAAGTAAGGCAAAGGTTGCCATCTGTCTATCATTAATTGAGAATGGTATTAGAGAAGCCGATGAACACCTGATTTCGATTGTTGAAACTAGGGCTCAGCATGTGAAGAATCGGTTGAATATGTTGAGAAAGGCTTATCCAATTTTTTCTTCGTCTGTAAGAGGATTGTTGAATAAATTAAAAATAGTTACAGATAAAATTAAAAATTATAATATTACCTTAACTCAATAATATGATAGGTCTGGTAGAGCATCTCCTAATTTCGCTGGTGATGAAACTGGAGCGCTAGGTGATGCGAATGAGGATAGTCTAGGGATAGAACAAAATATATTAATAGAAGATAGTAATTTAAATAAAAATATAAATCGAAATTTGTTAGGAGCATAACCAAAGGTTTTAAAATATTTAGGCTCAAAGACACCAATAGATCCTATTAAAGAAATTAATGAAGTACCTATGTCCGCTAGGGAGACAGGGTTACCATCAACTATCGATAGTGCTAGTTCGTCACTTCGAAAACTTAGGTTGGGATATCCGGGAGCTGAAAGTAGGATGAGTTCATCCAATTCTCCTCCAAACGTAGGTACAGGGTCTAATCGTGGTAACACACGTAGGTATAATAATAAACGTTATGATTTACCAAAAATAAATTTTAATTCTGGTGTTACCGGCGGTAGATTTGGGGGAAAATTCTGCAAACCAACTAATCCACAACCTTCATTGAACCAATAATGGATGGAGGAAATGCAGAAAGTAGTGGTGACTCAACAACAGCAAATTGAAGATTTGAAGGAAATGCTTGCTAGGCAACATCTTACAAATCCTGCACCACCACCACAAAATACATTTAGGTTATTACCATCAGATAGTGTAGATCCAAATACACGTCCTAGATTTGAATCTGAAATAGAGATAGATAGTATTAGTGATGAAGATGAACCAATTCAAATTAATGAAAATATAAATAAGAGAAATGCGGTATCGAATTGGCGAGTTCAATTTGATGGTTCGGGAAAAGGTTTATTATTGAAAGAATTTTTATTTCGAGTTGAAACGTTGGCTCGTGGTGACCAATACCCCGTAGAAAATTTAGTTTTGTCAATCAATCAGTTATTAAAGAATCGCGCGAAGATTTGGTATTGGCAATTTATTCGGCGTAATCCTCATAGTACGTGGGTTCAGTTAAAACGTGCTATGAGAGAAGAGTTCGATGAATATGAGGCCGATGGTAATATTAAAAGATTGATGGAAGCGCGAAAACAAAGAGCACGCGAAAGATTTGCTGATTTTAGATTAGATATGGAAGGATTGCGTTTGAGACTTCATTCTGAAATTTCAGATGATGATTTTTTGAACCGATTATTATATAATTTACATCCCGGGTTTAAAAAACCTTTAATATTAGAAAATATTGTTACGCTAAGTCAGCTCGATAAATTGTGTAAGCGTTTAGAACGGAAATGGAGAGAAATTGGTGAACCAGCTGAAGACCAAGTACGATCGCGTAGGGTGTACGTAAATGAGGTAGAAGCTGAAACCGAAATTAAGGTTGACGAAGATAAATATAAAGAAATTGGTAACTTACCGATGAATCGTAACAATCCGGAATTATATACGGTGCAACAAAATCCAACAACATCAAATAATCCGCAAAATTTCAGTCAATCTGAAAATAAAAATAATTATATTATATGCTTCAATTGTGATGATATTGGTCATATTTTTAGAGAATGTCCCCATCCTCTGAAAATATTTTGTTATAAGTGTGGGTATAAAAATAAAAATTTTAATCGTTGTCCGAAGTGTAGTCCAGTATGTGAAGCGGGAAACGGAAATACGGGAATAGAACGTAAAGGAGACCCATCCATCGTACCCTCCGCGCAATCCTTAGAATTAAGTAGTTATAAGTTAGGTGTAATTTCGAAAAATAGGGGTATAAGTAGAGTTAAAAATATTGAGGATGAAGTAGTTAGAATTAAGAATAGAATTAGTAGAACTCGTAAATATTATAGAAATAAGAAAATTTTTATTCGTGCATTAAAAGCTACATTTTATGAAAATAAATATTAATAATAAAAATTATTTAGCTTTATTAGATAATGGTGCCAATATTAGTTGTTTAGGAAATGAGTGTGTTAATTTATTAAGTGAATTAGGAATTAAGTATACAAAATTTAATTTAGATATAAGTACTGCCGATGGTGCTAAACAAAAAGTTTTAGGATTTGTTTATTTAAACATAAAATATAACAAAATTGAAAAAACCATCAAATTTTTTTTAATTCCTTCAATTAAAAGATCAATAATACTTGGGGTAGATTTTTTGGAAGCGTATAATGCAGTACCATTAATGAATTTTGAAACTGCTGAATTAAATAGTAATGATAAAATCCATGATTTAAGTTTAGACCAAGAGGAAAAATTACAACATATTATTAATCAGTTTCCGTCGTACAGTGCAACTACACTGGGAAAAACTGATATATTAAAACATGAAATAGATGTAGGTGATGCAAAGCCGCAAGTCTCGCGACCTTATCCGTTATCGCTACCTATGCAAAAATTGCTAGACGTCGAGATAGACAAAATGATTGCTGAAGATATTATTGAGGAAAGTCGAAGTGAGTGGGCATCACCTTTGGCCATAGTGAAGAAATCCAACGGCTCTCTCCGACTATGTTTGGATGCGAGAAAAGTCAATGCCGTTACCAAGTCTGATGCTTACCCACTTCCACATATCAATTCTATCTTCAGCAGGGTGAAAAAAACTAGATATATCACTAGTCTAGATTTAAAAATGGCGTTTTGGCAGGTAGAATTAGAATCTAAATCTAGGGATAAAACCGCATTTATTGTGCCTGGACGGGGCCTGTTCCAGTTCAAAAGAATGCCTTTTGGTTTGTCCAACTCCCCTAAAACACTATGCAAGCTGATGGATAAAGTTATCCCTTATGAGCTTCATGAGGATGTCTTTGTCTACCTTGATGATCTTCTGATCCTCTCGGAAGATTTTGACACCCACATGTTGCTCCTAAGTAAAGTAGCAAAGTGTTTGAAGGAAGCTGGGCTAACCATTAATATTTAAAAGAGCAGGTTCTGTCAAAAAGAAACAAAATATTTAGGGCACATTATAAATGGTGAGGGTTTAAAAATGGATCCTGATAAAATTGACGCCATTAACAATTTCCCACGTCCGAAAACCGTTCGTCAAATTCGGAGATTTCTAGGTATGACGGGATGGTATAACCGATTCATAAAAAATTATGCTGAAATAGCTGCGCCAATTACAGATTTGTTATGTAAAAATAATTCGGAAAAATGGAATGAAAAAACGGAACAGTCATTCATTGCGTTGAAAACTGCACTAACACAGACACCTGTGCTTGTTAGTCCAGATTTCAACAAAGAATTCTTAATTCAATGCGATGTGTCGATGACTGGAGTCGGGGGCGTTCTATTTCAGAGGGAGGAAGCAGGTCATGAACTCCCAATCGCGTTCATGTCCCAGAAATTAAATAACGCAGAGAAAAATTACAGCGTTACTGAAATAGAATGTCTTGCGGCTGTAGTAAGCATAAAAAAATTCAGAGCTTATGTTGAAGGGACCGCGTTTACAGTAATTATCGACCATGCCAGTTTGAAGTGGTTAATGAACCAAACAGATTTGTCCGGTAGATTGAGTGGAGTTTGAAACTTCAGGCCTTTGAATTCAAAATAGAACATCGTAAAGGTTCTGAAAATGTTGTTGCGGATGCGCTGTCGCGGAGCGAAGTTGAAGAAATTAATTTAGAATTCATAAAAAATGGTACAATTAATCTGAACGACCGAGCGTTTAAAAATCCAGATTACGTAGAAAAAGTAGAATTACTTAAAAATAATCAAGAGCGGTTTCCGGATGTGAAAATTGTTGATGGAGTCATTTTTAAAATGACGTCCTGTGTTTCATGTAAAGAGTGCAAAGCACCCAATGTCTGTTTACGTCCTCCTATGATTGTCCAAAGTCCTCCGGTCCGTCCGTGGCAATACATTAATATTGATTTATTAGGACCTTATCCAAGATCTAAAAGTGGAAATACTTATTTATTAATTGTATTAGATCAATTTACTAAATAAATTTTATTAAAAGCCTTAAGGGAGGCAACCACAATTCCTATAGTTAAATTTTTAGAATCCTACGTGTTTCATTTATTTGGTGTGCCAGACATACTAATATCGGATAATGGAAGTCAATTTATATCCAAAGAATTTAATAAATTAATTTCTGAGTATAATATTAATCATAAATTGACGGCACCATATCATCCACAAGTAAATGATTCAGAACGGGTGAATAGAAATATAACTACCGCCATTAGAGCCTATATAAAAAGCGATAAACATAAAGAATGGGATAAAAATATAAGCAAAATCGCGTGTGCACTAAGAAATGTAGTTCACGATTCTACAGGGTTTTCACCATACTATTTAGCTTTTGGTTACCATATGATGTTAGATGGTTCAGCATATGAGTTGTTGCGAAAATTAAAAATGCTACGAGATGATGTTGTTGTTGATTATGCACCGGAAAAATCGGATATACGTGAAAAAGTAATAAAAAAATTAGAAAACGCGCAAAAACGTCACGAAAAAACCTATAATTTAAGAACTAGAATTAGAAATTTTGTTGTAGGTCAATTTGTTTATAGGCGAAATCATGTTCTAAGTGATCAACAAAAACACATATCTGCTAAATTTGCCAAACCGTGGATAAAAGGTATTATTATTGGTACCAGAGGCAAAGTTTAAAAAATATTTTAGTGATAATTCGGTAGATATTAAATTAGAAGTATCATTTATTAGGGGAATAAATGATAATAAATTAATTTCTAAACCTATTATTCAAGCTCCTAATCATGAATTTGATGAGACAGTAATTAGACAGCAAGATGTTGCAACGAAAAAAAAACACTTTGATTTAAAATCTTATCTCAGGCGTATCTCAGGGTGTGGGACACCGTATTGTATGTATTGTTATTATTATCATTATATATTTAGAATATTTGTGGTTGTAATTCAGATTTTTATCGTCGTGTTCTGGATACAAGCCAGTTTTGTGACACCCACAAATATTATGTTATTACCTTACATTTAAAAAAAAAAATCCATGTAGAATGTACTTCATTTTTATTAGGAATTTGGAAATTATTAGGAATTTTGGAAAACCTAAAAATAAGAAAAAAAAAACAAAGTTAAAATGAAATGTAAAATGTCCTTACCTTAAAAATCCGTGTAATTGGGAGATCATTAAACGAATATCCAGATATTTATTTTCCGTATCAATATATTTATTTTAGATCTCCATATATTTATTTTAATTATATAATTTAATATGGAATTATGTATATTTATAGCGCGGCTCCATCTTCCATGTTAATAGAAAAATCAAAATATTGTAAATAAAAAAAAAAAAAATATAATTGGTATTGCCAAATTAATAAAATAAAATCAATTGCGAACGAAAATTGGCAAGAAAAATCAGTTGCGAGAAATCAATAAATAATCGATTCTTGCAAAAATTAGGGTAGTTAGGATTTAATTAGGGAAATCCGAGGGGTAGCAAACGGAAAAAATTTAAAGGCACGGCAACGAAGAAATTTGGAATGAGATGGGGAAATTGGAAAAAAACTTGTTCACCTTTAATTGTTCACCTTTAATCGGTTCACCTTTAATCGGACAGGAAAGGTGAGCAACGTTTTTTCGAAAAAATATACGATGATGAATATAGGATGATTTTTTTTTGTCAAGCAGTATCTATCAACAAGTTGAGTTGGGATAAGGAGAGTTTTGAAATAAAAGATAGTATATTGATAGAAATAATTTTAAAGGATTTTTTTTAAAAAAAAGTATATAAAAGTAAATTATATTAAAATTACCATATTAATTATTAATTATTAAATAGTTATAGTAATAATAATATAACAATAAGTTTGTCAGTTTTCTAAAGTTTTTATAAATTTGAAAAAAAAACCAAAAAAAAATTAATTTCAAATTCAAAAATCGTTTAAATATATATATATTAATACATATCAATATATATGAAAGACCATCAAAAGATAAAACAAAAAAAAATATACGTATTGGTACAATTTATTTTGTACATAAAAATCAAATTGGAGTGCAACGTCATCAGCGGGATTCCGGCAGCAGATTTTTTTTTATTTTTTTTGTGTTACTTCTGGTTGTGACGTAATCGTCATATATATATAAAAATATAAAAATTTATTATTTTGTGTACCATTTTTTTTAAGAGAGCTACTTTCATGACATGTCAAGAGATGAGTTGATATAGTAAAAAGGTATTAAAAGTAAATTTTTTGATAACTAATATTATTTTTTTTAAAATTATATTAAAAATAAATTATATATATATGTATGAACAGGCTAATTTGAATAGTAAGATATTAGAAAAAAAAATATATTAATTTAAAAGAAAAAAAAAATTGATTAATATTAGAAAATCATTCAACGCCTAAAATTATGCCATAATTCAAATTGTTAGTAAAATAAATAAATAAAAAAACCAACCAGAATAAATAATTTAATTGAATAAAAATATATTTTATAACGTTTTAAAAAGACAATTACATTTTATTATTTAGGGTTTGGGTTGGGTATTATTTCAGCTAAAGGAAACCGTAAGATGACTGGCTAAACCCCTAAAAAAATCGCTAAAGGTTGATTATGTAAGTATCCCTGTCCTTCTGCCCAGATCTTTTCCTCTTAATATTTTTATTAATATTAATTATGGAGAAGTGAAGGGCTTTGCTGATTTGAACGTGAGTAGGATCGTTTTGGTTGACCCACGCCCCACAGACTGAGGTATTAGCCGGCACCCTTCTTAGAGGAAGCCCCAAAAGGATCCAGGAACACTACTGATTAATAAATTTGGTCTAATAATTGTTGTGATTTTCGTTGTTATCGGTCATTGTAGTTCGTTACAAAGTTTGCAACAAATCTGGTGAACCTTCTACGTCATCTGCAGCATCATCTATTGCGAAAAAGGTCACAAGAAATCGCACAGTTTCAGCATCATCATTGGACAAATTTCCATATAATTTGTTATATTATACCTTTTAAGTTGTACTTATAATTTTCATTTTATTTTATTCATTTTAAATAATAGTTTTTGTTTCTCATATATCTTTTTAGGTGCAAAAATATACAGTACAGTGGTATGCATTATTTGTATTACGATTAGATTTATATTGAATTTACATGTAACAATTATCTTTATGTATGGATTGTGTATCACATAATTAAGTATGTGACTGTAACACATAAAATTATGAATTTTTTATTAAGCAAATGTAATTGCTGATAACATCATTAAACAAAAATATATTAAAAGTAATTCTTGGTATACATTGATTGTGTATTCTAGAAAAATTAAATTTTCTCATGTAAAATGCTAAATAGCCACATTCCATACATGAAGATTGAATTGCATATGTACATATGAGAATTAAAAATATTTTTTTTGTTTGATATTTTTATAATAAATCATTCCTAGTTTAAATATCCATTATTCATTCTGGTACAATCTTTCAATTTAGTTGGTCGAATTTTTAAAAGTAATAATTTCAAATTAAAATAAAGTTGTTGTTGAATTTGTAGTAAAATTTTCTTGTTTTAAAATATTTGTAAAGTAGAGTAAATTAAATAAATTAAATTAGTGTTTTGTTTTTCATAAATATACATTATAATAAATTAAATAAAATTAAAGGCATAGATTTAATGATGGTTGGCCAAGCGTCAATTGGGAAAAGTAATACCTGCCCTACGCTTCAAAATACGGTGTAAAAAAAGAACATTGGATGATGGCATAAAGTTGCAAAATTATTTCTGGACAGATTCAAGTATTGTTTTGAGCTGGTTAAATTCAGAGTCATCATCGTATCAAACGTTTGTAGCCAATAGGATATCCTATATTCAACGGCACACCATGCTAAAGAATTGGCGCCATGTTGGTACGAAACAAAATCCAGCAGACTACATTTCAAGAGGTATTTATCCTGAACAACTGCAACACACTAGCATGTGGTTTGATGGCCCTACTTTTCTTAAAAACCAGTATCGGAATGGCCAGGTGAATTTAAAATAACGCAAGAGGTGTTAGTAGAAAAGAAACAACAAAAATCTGTATTAACGGCATCAATGAATCAAGAACATTTTATTTATATTATTAATCATAAAAATTCTTTTACCTTTTTAGTACGAGTAACAGCATACATGTTGAGGTTCCTTAAAAATATCAAGCTGGCACGGCAAGAAAGGCGAACAGGATTCCTACTAATGGCTGAAGTATATCAAGCTGAACTCCTCATAATCAAAGAAATGCAAATATCTGATTTTAATGATGAAATAAAATGTATCTTGAAAACAGGCCAGGTAGACCCAAAAAACCGAATCTCAACACTCAGTCCGTTTTTAGATAAATACGGTGTTTTAAGAGTTGGTGGTAGAGTGAATACAGCGAGTCTGCCGTTTGATGCAAAACACCCGAAATTACTTCCAACAAATCATCCGTTCACAAAATTAATAATGACTGAGATTCATATTCATAATCATCATGTTGGTGCTCAGACATTACTGGCTATTACTAGACAACGATTCTGGCCTATTAGAGGAAAGGTAATAGCAAACACAATTGTACATAAATGTTTAAAATGTTTTAAGGTGAAACCCAAAGCAATGACACAACTGATGGGGAATTTACCATCTGCTCTATTAGAACCGGGCCGTCCACTCATGAATACTGGTGTCGATTTTGCAGGGCCAATATGGACGCATTTTAAAATTCGAGGTAAGAGACTTGTAAAATCATATATCGCTGTATTTTGTTGCTTTGCCACCAAAGCTATGCATTTAGAAATTGTGTCAGATCTTTCATCAAACGGATTTATTGGTGCATGAAAACGTTTCTGGATTAGAAGAGGAAATTGCAAGAAAATATTTTGTGATAATGCTACCAATTTTGTAGGCGCTCAGAACCAGTTAGACGAAGTGTACGAATTGTTTAACAAAAAGACACATAAGGAAAAGATATATTCAGAATGTCTCCAACGTGGAGCAGATTTTTGTTTCATTCCGCCTAGAGCTCCACATTTTGGGTGCTTGTGGGAATCAGCGGTAAAATCAACAAAACAGCTGTTGTGTAGAACTATAGGCTCTCCGTCATTAACTTATGAAGAATTAAGTACTGTAATTGTGGAAATCGAAGCAATTCTTAATTCCAGACCAATTACACCACTTTCATCTGATGTTAACGATTTTACAGCGTTAACACCTGGCCATTTTCTAATCGGGGATCATATCACTGCAATAATCGATCCAGATGCCAGCTCATCAAATATAAATACATTAACAAGATGGAAGTTGGTAAGCTACGTGAAACAACAATTTTGGCAACGGTGGCAGCAAGAATATATATCAACATTGCAACAACGATATAAATGGAAGGTAAAGAGTGAAAATGCTGAACCTGGTTTGTTGGTGATCATAAAAGAAGATAACTTGCCGCCTACAAAGTGGAAACTTGGTCGAATTATAAAAACATATAAAGGTAAAGATAATTTGGTCAGAGTTGCTGAGATACAAACATCGTCTGGTATTTATAAACGTCCAATTCATAAACTTTGCCCGTTACCTTTGTATGATACGACTGAAAATGATAAATCGGAGAACAGATCCAATGGTATCGAAGAAAATGGCAATTCATCATGTATGTCATCTAAAAGCAAACCATGTACCAGAAGACCAACATTGAAATCAACTAGCTTATTATTACTGTTGATAGTATTACCTATCTTTTCGATAGCTAAATCGACATCTCCAATTAATATCGATAACTTTGATTCATTTCCAAATTTAGGATTGACGAATCTGGTAAACAATGAATGGCACTTGGTTGTATACTATAATATGGAGAACTACTGGAAGAAACTCCAAGGTTTTAAGGATGGGATTGGTAAACTGACCGAGTTATGCGATGTGGTGAGAAATTCTAGTTATTGCAATAATATTTTACATCAATTCAACCATAGTTTGAGTGACATCCAAATTTACAATGAAGTGATTTTGAATCAAAATACTGGTAAGATAAATAGAAATGAAAGATCAACCATAGCGAATAAATTGTTTGGTGTGCTTGATCAAGAATACACTGAGACTATGTCCACCACGATAGAAACTGTGATGAACACCATTTATTATTATTATTAAAAAATTAAACATCAATTTTAGAGGCTACAACAAATGTAATGAAAAAATCTAACGAACAAGTGAATAAACAGTTTGAAATGTTTGAATCGTATATAAAAAACATTCACACTGAAATGATAGCAATAAATACATATGTGAAAAAACAACAACGTATTCAAAATATGTTTTCATCATTGACAATTCAAACAATACTTATTATGAGCAATTTTCAAAACACTCAAACTCAAATTATAGATGTGTTAATGGACTCACAGCATGGTAAAATTAACCCATTATTGTTCCCTCCAAATCAGATCAAAACAGGTCTGCAAATTATTAGAAACAATCTTCCAGCTAATTTAAAAATTCCATTTCACTCCATTACTAACACTGATATAACCAATATGTACAGCTTACTTCATGTTCAAGGACGAGTGACACCTGAAACTATTATATTCAGAATTCAACTGCCGTTAGCTTTAAATACAGATCTCGAAACATTTCGTGTGATTTCGATACCAGTAAAGTATGAAAGTAATGGTTTTATACGATTACAGCCTTCTTCTTCGTACATAATTGTTAATTTACACCGTGATTTGTATTATCCAATGGATGAGCTGGAGGCTAGAGCTTGTGTTAGAATTGCACCAGATAACACGTTATGTAAACAAAAACGACTAGTATATAATAGGAACTCTGGCATGAGTAAATGCGAAATCGAATTACTAAATTATAAGTCTATTGAACAGAATTGTAAAACAGAATTATTAAGTGAATCACCACAATGGATTCAATTGTCAAACCCTAATAAATGGATATTTTCGTTCGATCGAGACATGATTATAAACATTGTATGCAACAATGAAGTTACATCAGAAACGTTACATGGAGTTGGCATACTGACAATGGCGCAAAATTGTATTACCAAGCAGAGAGAATTAGAGTTAAGTGCTCACAGATCATATACAGTGGAGTTGCGATCTTCATTCTGGCCAACGATCAACTTAAGTACCTTTATAAATCTAACAAAATCAACAGTTATTGAAACCCCACCAAAAATTGAGTTATTACCAATGGAATCGATCGTGAACTTGCAAACGTCAATTGCTGAGGTAAAATCACAACAAAGTTTAGAATCAATTGGAACTAATCATATACATCAGTACGTTATTGGATATCTTGGACTGGTTATTGCTGTTGTTGTGGCTGTGTATTATGGACGGACAAAATGTAAACCAGATATTGCACGGAAGCTAAAACCATCTCCGAAAATTCCAAGAACAAGTTCGCATGATTTTTCGTTTAATATTGACCACCAAGATGTTTGAGCTGTGTCAACTCAACGTGGGGGAGTATGGACAAATTTCCATATAATTTGTTATATTATACCTTTTATGTTGTACTTATAATTTTCATTTTATTTTATTCATTTTAAATAATAGTTTTTGTTTCTCATATATCTTTTTACGTGCAAAAATATACAGTACAGTGGTATGCATCATCTGTATTACCATTAGATTTATATTGAATTTACATGTAACAATTATCTTTATGTATGGATTGTGTATCACATAATTAATTATGTGACTGTAACACATAAAATTATGAATTTTTTATTAAGCAAATGTAATTGCTGATAACAGCATTAAACAAAAATATATTAAAAGTAATTCTTGGTATACATTGATTGTGTATTCTAGAAAAATTAAATTTTCTCATATAAAATGCTAAATAGCTACATTCCATACATGAAGATATAAGATTGAATTGCATATGTACATATGAGAATTAAAAATATTTTTTTTGTTTGATATTTTTATAATAAATCATTCCTAGTTTAAATATCCATTATTCATTCTGGTACAATCTTTCAATTTAGTTGGTCGAATTTTTAAAAGTAATAATTTCAAATTAAAATAAAGTTGTTGTTGAATTTGTAGTAAAATTTTCTTGTTTTAAAATATTTGTAAAGTAGAGTAAATTAAATAAATTAAATTAGTGTTTTGTTTTTCATAAATATACATTATAATAAATTAAATAAATTAAATTAAATTAGTGTTTTGTTTTTCATACATATATATATTAAAATAAAATTAAATAAATTCAATTATTATCAAACTTGACTGTGTAAATTATTAGTGTGATTAATAATCCTAGAAAAAGGTTTATTATAAGAAAAAGATTGTTTCAAAAAAGATTGAGACGATCTAAAATAAACAATCATCTTCAAATAATGTTAGCAGAGTGATTGATTACATCCAACAGAATCAGAACCAAAGTTATTTATAATTTTGGTTTCAGAAATTTGAATGAAAAAATGTGACCTGGAACGTGTATTTAAAAAAATTCAAGAAACTACAAATAATTTGAACAATAATAATGATAATGGTATCTGTCAGAAAAAAACATCCTATATTTAAAAGTAAAAAATTTAGAAAAAAATATGTACAATTTAATTTAATTGTAACTGGAACTAAAGTTGGTCGTAATAATATTAATACTAAAAAAGTATTAGTATTATTTGTCTAAAAATAAAATAAAATGTTTAATGAAAAATATTTTTTTTATTATTTATAAGATATTTCACAAAAAATAATTAATCTAATAAAACCTATAATTTTTAATGAATTTGCTTGTTAATTTAAAAAAAAATATTAATTTTCAGAGTTAAAGTAATTAACAAATTTCTCTCTGGTTTCAAAAGCTATATTTGTTGCTCGTCGTGGTTCGTTTGCGAAATTTGAAAAAGCTCCCACTTCTGACTCTGGTGGATCCAGGAATTCCAAAAAAATATCATCACTTTTTTTTGTCCTTAAAGAATTATGTAAGACACATGCTGTTTTTATTATGATAATGGTTTTTTTTTTTTTGGTTTCAATTGGTCTATAAAATATTTTCCATTTTTGAGCCAATATTCCAAATGCATTCTCAACTACCCTTCGAACCACAAAGTCTTACATTATTTTTTTTTTTAATTCATCATTTCTTGATTGCCGATACGGAAATGGTCTCATTAAATATAGTTTTAGTCCAAAAGCTTCATCTCCAATTACAACGTGACGGCAGGGTTCAGTTTGTCCGGGTAAATTTGTAGGTGCAGAAATATTCATCATATTTTGATCAAATTTTTTTCCCATGTTGGATTCCTCGAAAATACAACCATCACTATTTTTATCATAGCCACCAATATCGACGCATATAAATTTATAATCTGGCCCAATGATAGCCATTAGCAGAACAGAAAATTTGTGCAAGTAACACCAATAATTTGATCCAGTATTGTTTGGACACTTGATAGTGACGTTCTTACCATCTATACTTCCAATACAATTCGGAAATCGCCATAAATTCTTGAACCCTTCCGCAGATTGTTTCCAAATTTCCGTAGTTGGTTCTGGTAAATAAATATTTTGAAGTTTAGTACAAATAGCTTCACAAACTTGTAAAACTATTGCACTACTGTAGAAAAACCAGCACGAAAACTATGACCAATTGTGGAGAAGCTATCACCAGTAGCAATAAATCTGTAAAATTATATTATAAAATTTGTAAAAGTTCATCTATTACATTTTCTTGCCTGAACAAAGTCTTTCTTCAAGACTTGTGGCATCAGTGTATGATATTCTCCATACTCAACCGATCCAAATTAATTTCATGCACACACTTTCTTTTTTTCCTTAAAAAAATAGTTATAAATGCAATAATCCAACAAAATTATTTTTGTAATTAATGACACAAACCTGCTATTTTCTTCGTCTTATAGTAAGGCTAATAATAGAAGTTCTTCATCTGATGATGATGACATCGTAAATGTTTTATTTATTTTTTAGAATATATTTTATAAATTTAAGCTTCTTTATTACTTATAAATTATACGTCTTATAATAATTTTTTTTCTTCTTTAAAACTAAAACTTTTATGTTTACAAATATTTTTTTCATTTCATGACAATTTTTTTGACGTTTAAGTCGCGTTTTTTTCCGCGTCAGTGTGGCATATTAGCGTTTATGTATAAATGCTACCAATCGGTGTGGGATCGTTAGACTCGACCCTTTAAGGAATTGTATTCCAAATTGATTCAAAAATGAACTCAGTTATATATAGGAGTACAAGTAAGTATGACTTTAATTTCAATAACTAAGTAAGTATGACTTTAATTTCAATACTAACGTGTTGGCATATTTATAATTATTAATCAAGTTAGCTACTTTACACGTTTTATTCACCTCCTTCCACGCTCTATATAAATACGCCGGATTTAACAACGCTTTTATGGTAATAAATGATAACGTTTTAAAGAAACTTAACTTTCTGATTTTTTTTTATATTCTTAAGCCTTCCCCAAACCGACGCTAATTTTTCCGCAACCGCGGTGCGAATTTTTCCGCACAATTTAATTACATGGCGCCTCATGAGGATGCACACACTAACGCGAATTCCGCGCGATTATACAGGGTATTTTCCGTGCGTTTTGTATAGGGATTTTTTCCGCAATATAGGGATTTTTTCCGCAATTGTCAAAAAAAACACTGCATGCAGCGTTTACCTGAATTTTCGCAACAAATGCGAAAAAATTATTGAAAATTTGTCAAGTTAGTCATTCATATTGTCGTCGCTGTTGAATTAAGAACTAGTAAAAAAAAATATTTATATTAATTAATTTTTTTTTTAAATTGGAAAAGTTTATAGAAATAGTTAAAAAATATCCCATATTATACGACTTATCCCATAAAGAGTTGTAACCCCCAATTTAAATGGTTTTGGTGGTACAATATTTGTATGGGAGGATTTGTAAAAGTTTGGTGATTCAATTTTTTTATATTTTATTAAACTAAAATTTGGGCGCCAAGTTCGATCACCAACCGCGACGGAACTTCACCAAACCTTTGATAACATGGTATTACTCGGTTCCTCCTTCTCAGCTGGGCTTTAAGCTCTAGGTTGGGCGTGGGCTTGAGTAATACCAACAAAAAATTTTTTTACTACAAACATTATAAATATCACAAAAAAAAAACTTTAACTAATAATGACGAAGAGTGTGCGTGTGTGTGTGATGGAGATTGGCATCCTTCTTAAATGATTTATCCAATCATTATATATATCCTTTTAGATGGTAAATGTTTTTAAAATTTTGGACATGAAGGGACATTATAAATAAATAATTATAAAAATTATAATAAATTTTAATTTATTTAATATACAATATTTTATTTATATAATTATAGAAACAAAAAAAACTTTTTCTTTTAAAAAGGTCATTTCAATGACATATTATTTAATGAAAAAAAAATGTACAAAAAAAAACTTTACTCTACTCTACAAAAAAAATTATGCTACTTTAAATAAAAAAATCTAAATCAAAATAAAATACCATAATCAATCAATTACCTGTTTTTGAGCTGGTCCAGTTGCAACAGGATTGCTAAAAGAATTTATATTCATTATGGTGTACAAATTAATTTTACTTTACAAAAAAAATTTAATAAAAAAACTCGATCTTCTCCTTCATTTGTGCTTGATAAATCCTTCCTGGTATTGCGTCATCTCATCGTGATCAGATTATAATTTTAATTTAGCTTTGCATTTTTAGATGTTTCATGCTAAGCTTGATGGTTTAAATTTTGGGGATTAGAATTGTATAATTTGAATTTATTTTATTATACATTACTAATCATTATTTCATTTTTTATTTTTGTTGATGAATAATAGTAATATAGTTTGTACACTTTTTAACTGTTTTTATATGGCTTAGATACAATCAAATGCTTTTAATTAAATTTAAGTTTGTATTGTTCTAGCACTATATTTTTATTTTCAAATTTTAAATAATACTAATACTCTTCATTTTGCAAATTTTAAAGAATTTTACTAATAGTCAACAAAATATTCTTTTATTTCATTTTTTTTTATTTTTAAATTTAAAAAAAACTAACAATTAAATTTATGTTACTAATTTCATTTTTAAATTCTTCACAGAACTTCTGTTCTTCACCGATACAAAAATTCAACTCTCTTTTCCAACATCTAATTTCTAACTATCCTCCTAAATCATACCACCTTTAACCTTTTTTCCTCCTTCAAAGTTCTAAATTTCCTATTTTTATAATTTCCTTCAGTATTACCTATTTTGAATTTTCACCTACACCCAAAATTCATAATTAATAAATATACCTAACATTAAACTACATTACCTACACGCTACATTTTACAGACTGTTAACTTTAACTAACATATACAGAACAATAACAGCGTTTCTTTTTACTGGAATAATTAATTTTGTAAAAATTTACAAAACTAAAATTCTTTCATTCCAGATTTTTTTTTCTAATGTATTGTTCTGACCATATGGTTTTCAAAACGTCATTATTAAGTTCATACGCGCTGTCAATATTAGAATATAATAAATAATTAATTTTTGAATTATTAATATAAATAATTTTAATCATTTTAAATATTTAATATTATTATATATTAAATTTACGGGTGAATAATTTAAATTGATAATAAAATAAGTTTAGTGATAGTGATTTTTGTGTTGTGACAAATATTTATATAAACTATTAAAGTATTGACAACAATCAGTGGTCACCATAACATTTTTATATATATTTAAATATATAACATAAACATTAGGAAATATTAGGATAACATAAGGATTACGCCACAGGAAGAAGGAACAAAATTTCCGGTTACAAAAACTGGTTCGACGCAGACAAATGGTTGAGAACGAAGCAGAACAATTAGGAAATTATTTTGATGTATAATTATATTTGTTTTGTTTTTAATAGAATTTATTTTTTTATTTCAGCTATATTAAAATTTAACTATGGCTTTAAATCTTTAGCATGTCTTCGAACTATAAGTTTGCTCCCTTCATCTTGAACATCATAACAAGAACGACCCACGACCTTGATAATTGTGCATTTTATAAATTTCGGAGCTAATTTTGCACTTATAAATTTAGATTGGTCGCTTAAAATGGTATTTCGTCGATAAACTATTTGACCAGGTAAATATGACATATTTTTAAGAGCTTAAATTATTATAAGTAAATACAGACACTCAGTACACGAAAACAAATATTTTATATGTATAAATATCTAGATATAATAACAACTATTTCCTATTGTAAATGATAATTTACAATTTAGCTTCTAATCTTAAAAAAATGTATTTGAAATTTTAATTCTAAAATTATTATAGTTATTATAATAATGAAATAATTTACAAATAATATATAAATCCAACGTATTCATAATTCTTATACTGCAATATCTAATACTAATCTGGTGTATATTTTTATCTATAGGTTTTTGATTAACAAAAATCAAAGAAAATTTACCAGAAGATAATCTAATTTATTAAGAAATAGAACGAATAACCAACTGATAACTAATTATTTTTTTTATATGTTTTTGCAATTTCTAACCAGAAAATACAAAATAAAATATAACAAGGAAAATATTACCTAATAACCTATACTATACTATCACACTGACAAGCTGCGAATTACAAATATACATATATTTACTATTTTACACGAATAATTTAGTAAGTACGACTATAACGATTTATATTTTAAATACTAATTAAACTTTGAACAAAAATCAAATGATACTTATTTTTAAAGTTAACTTCTAACATATTTTAATCTTTATAATTATAATACTACAACAAAATAATAAATATATATACCATCATGTAATATTTTCAAAATTTTAATTTTAATCCTATTTTTCTTTTTAGATTTTTTTCGAAGATTACATAAAAAACAATATTCAACATCAAAAACCAGAATTTCTTCATCTATTAAATGTTGTAATAGTGACCTTCCTCTACCTAAAGACTGAGTAATTGTATCTTGCTTTCGTACATGCAATTCATACAACACTTCATCATTATTTAAATAATTTCGATCCATGATTAACCAAATTTGTTATAAAAAAAATACTATATCAAGAAAATAATAATAATAATATATATTTATAATTAAAACTAAATCTAAATCTAACCAAACCCACAGAAATATAATCACTAAAACTATAGTATCTAATAAATTTATTTTTATCTAATATATATATATATATATATCAAACTAATCTCATCAAAACTTCAACATCAAAAACGAAAAATAATTAAATTCATAAAAAAAAAAAATTTAATAACAATTTAATTTTTCAAATAAATTAAGATTTCTTTTGTTGAAATGTGTATTTGTATTACTATTATTTAAATCACCAAAAATATATTCAATTTATTTATACAATTTTCAATGTGTAATTTATTTTAATATTTGTTTTACTCTGATCATTGATGAGAATCTTCAACCCAAAAAAAATATTTATTTAATTTATTGATATATGTATTTATATTATTTTATAATTTTATTTCTATCACTATTTTTAATAGAAATTTTATAAAATATAAATTTGATGATTGGATAAATTCTTTTGTTTCACTTTAATTACGCCATTCCTCAACTCACACACACTCACATTTTCGTTCGAACAAAAAAAACATAATCTCATATTTGTTTAACAATAAAATTTAACACTAAGTCACCAGGATAGTGGTTGAACAATCAATCGCACAAATTCTAACTGGCACTAAAATAAAACACTTGAAAAAGGAACTCAGTAAAGGACAACCTTTACTTTATATCTAACTTTTCCATTATCTACGTTTAAGGATTATATTTTAGGACAACCTAAAGTATAAATCATACTTAAACCACTCTAATTACCATCTAAATAAAAATAATTATAATTTAACAAATATGAGAAATTTCTTTAAATAATTTTTAGTTCGACAATCAATGTAATTTATTTTATTGCTTTGACTGTTTTGACTGCCCCACGTTGGGCGCCATTTATGTAACCCCCAATTTAAATGGTTTTGGTGGTACAATATTTGTATGGGAGGATTTGTAAAAGTTTGGTGATTTAATTTTTTTATATTTTATTAAACTAAAATTTGGGCGCCAAGTTCGATCACCAACCGCGACGGAACTTCACCAAACCTTTGATAACATGGTATTACTCGGTTCCTCCTTCTCAGCTGGGCTTTAAGCTCTAGGTTGGGCGTGGGCTTGAGTAATACCAACAAAAAAAAATTTTACTACAAACATTATAAATATCACAAAAAAAAAACTTTAACTAATAATGACGAAGAGTGTGCGTGTGTGTGTGATGGAGATTGGCATCCTTCTTAAATGATTTATCCAATCATTATATATATCCTTTTAGATGGTAAATGTTTTTAAAATTTTGGACATGAAGGGACATTATAAATAAATAATTATAAAAATTATAATAAATTTTAATTTATTTAATATACAATATTTTATTTATATAATTATAGAAACAAAAAAAACTTTTTCTTTTAAAAAGGTCATTTCAATGACATATTATTTAATGAAAAAAAAATGTACAAAAAAAAACTTTACTCTACTCTACAAAAAAAATTATGCTACTTTAAATAAAAAAATCTAAATCAAAATAAAATACCATAATCAATCAATTACCTGTTTTTGAGCTGGTCCAGTTGCAACAGGATTGCTAAAAGAATTTATATTCATTATGGTGTACAAATTAATTTTACTTTACAAAAAAAATTTAATAAAAAAACTCGATCTTCTCCTTCATTTGTGCTTGATAAATCCTTCCTGGTGTTGCGTCATCTCATCGTGATCAGATTATAATTTTAATTTAGCTTTGCATTTTTAGATGTTTCATGCTAAGCTTGATGGTTTAAATTTTGGGGATTAGAATTGTATAATTTGAATTTATTTTATTATACATTACTAATCATTATTTTATTTTTTATTTTTGTTGATGAATAATAGTAATATAGTTTGTACACTTTTTAACTGTTTTTATATGGCTTAGATACATTCAAATGCTTTTAATTAAATTTAAGTTTGTATTGTTCTAGCACTATATTTTTATTTTCAAATTTTAAATAATACTAATACTCTTCATTTTGCAAATTTTAAAGAATTTTACTAATAGTCAACAAAATATTCTTTTATTTCATTTTTTTTTATTTTTAAATTTTAAAAAAACTAACAATTAAATTTATGTTACTAATTTCATTTTTAAATTCTTCACAGAACTTCTGTTCTTCACCGATACAAAAATTCAACTCTCTTTTCCAACATCTAATTTCTAACTATCCTCCTAAATCATACCACCTTTAACCTTTTTTCCTCCTTCAAATTTCTAAATTTCCTATTTTCATAATTTCCTTCAGTATTACCTATTTTGAATTTTCACCTACACCCAAAATTCATAATTAATAAATATACCTAACATTAAACTACATTACCTACACGCTACATTTTACAGACTGTTAACTTTAACTTAACATATACAGAACAATAACAGCGTTTCTTTTTACTGGAATAATTAATTTTGTAAAAATTTACAAAACTAAAATTCTTTCATTCCAGATTTTTTTTTCTAATGTATTGTTCTGACCATATGGTTTTCAAAACGTCATTATTAAGTTCATACGCGCTGTCAATATTAGAATATAATAAATAATTAATTTTTGAATTATTAATATAAATAATTTTAATCATTTTAAATATTTAATATTATTATATATTAAATTTACGGGTGAATAATTTAAATTGATAATAAAATAAGTTTAGTGATAGTGATTTTTGTGTTGTGACAAATATTTATATAAACTATTAAAGTATTGACAACAATCAGTGGTCACCATAACATTTTTATATATATTTAAATATATAAATATATAACATAAACATTAGGAAATATTAGGATAACATAAGGATTACGCCACAGGAAGAAGGAACAAAATTTCCGGTTACAGAGTATAAAAATATACGTAAGAAAGATAAAATATGGGATGAAATTGGACATGAAATAAAGGAAAATGGTAAGAAAATGTGAAACTTTTTATGTATATAATTGAATTATTTAAAAAATTGTTTATTTAAAATAAAAATAAAAATATCTTGTTTTAAGGTGATACTTTACGGAAAAGATGGAAAAATTTAAGGGATACCCTTGCAAAATATATTAGAAGCCAAAAAACTAAAGCTGGTGAAGCTTTTAATAAAAAATGGATTTGGGCGGAACAAATGGATTTTTTTAAACCATTTTTAGCTTTTGCGCCAACTAGTTCAAATGTAACAAGTTTAGAAAAATTCCAAAATGAACAAAATTATGTAGAAGAAAGACATTATGATTATATAGAAGAAGATTATTTAGAACCAGATGTCATATCAGAAATTATTGTTCAATAAGGTAAGAATATATATTTAATTTTAAATATGTTCAACTAATAGCTATTGTATTGTCATTTATAGAAAATAATGAAACAGAAACATTCAACTTCAGTTGCATATCAGCATCATCAACACCAACACAAATAGTTAGCGAAGTATGCAACAAATCTGGTGAACCTTCTACGTCTTCTGCAGCATCATCTATTGCGAAAAAGGGCACAATAAATCGCACAGTTTCAGCATCATCATCTTCAAATAATGTTAGCAGAGTGATTGATTACATAGAGCAAAAAAGAAAACAAAAAAGATGAAATTGAAAGCCTTATGTTGGCCCATGCCAAAACAATACGAACCTTTTCGGCAAAGAGGCAAAAAATTACAAAAATGAAAATAGCCGAACTTATTATGCAACAAGAATTGGTAAATTTGGAAGAAACTACAAATATAATATCATCCGAGACCTCCGCTCAAGTTTTTATGAACAATTTAATCCAGATGATTAGTAAGTATTATACTTTTAATTTAATAAAATTTTCATAAAGTTATTTATAATTTTGGTTTCAGAAATTTGAATGAATAAATGTAACCTGGAACGTGTATTAAAAAAAAATTCAAGAAACTACAAATAATTTGAACAATAATAATGATAATGGTATCTGTCAGAAAAAACATCCTATATTTAAAAGTAAAAAATTTAGAAAAAAATATGTACAATTTAATTTAATTGTAACTGGAATTAAAGTTGGTCGTAATAATATCAATACTAAAAAAGTATTAGTATTATTTGTCTAAAAATAAAATAAAATGTTTAATGAAAAATATTTTTTTAATTATTTATAAGATATTTCACAGAAAATAATTAATCTAATAAAACCTATAATTTTTAATGAATTTGCTCGTTTAATTTAAAAAAAAAAATAATTTTCAGAATTAAAATAATTAACAAATTTCGCTATGGTTTCAGAAACTATATTTGTTGCTCGTCGTGGTGCGTTTGCGAAATTTGAAAAAGCTCCCACTTCTGACTCTGGTGGATCCAGGAATTCAAAAAAAATATCATCACTTTTTTTTGTCCTTAAAGAATTATGTAAGAAACATGTAGTTTTTATTATGATAATGTTTTTTTTTTATTTCAACTGGTCTATAAAATATTCTCCATTTTTGAGCCAATATTCCAAATGCATTCTCAACTACCTTTCGCACCACAAAGTCTTACATTATATTTTTCTTTTAATTCATCATTTCTTGATTGCCGATACGGAAATGGTCTCATTAAATATGGTTTTAGTCCAAAAGCTTCATCTCCAATTACAACGTGACGACAGGGTTCAGTTTGTCCGGGTAAATTTGTAGGTGCAGGAATATTCATCATATTGTGTAGGAGCGAGAAATAACCCCTTAGCAAAAATACCAAGTATATTTTGTATACACAAACTATTGTATACACTTTTATCTGTTTTTATAAAAGTCATTGTCACACATATGCTGAAATATTTGGCATTCAAGGCCAAATAAGAGATATATTTATATTTATACACATAAATATATCTCTATGCACATTTTTATGCAACGTAAAATTAGTGCATAAGAATAAGAATAAAACAAACTAAATATTTAAGGGTTCATATTTCAGCATATGGAATTCAATGGAAATTATATTAAATATTTATTATAATATTTTTAAGGGTATTTTTGCTAAGGTCAGCTAATAGTTTTCCAATAGTACCTACAATTTTGTAAGATGTACTTAGAATTTTATGGTATAAAATAAGCTGCAATTCAAAAAATAAAGTCATTCTAAACTCAAAATCAGTTGTTCTCACTTTACATTTAGCTATTTGCTTGCTTTAAATTAGAACAAAGTTGAACACTAGCAACAAGTGGCAAATAGCCGAGTTGTAGTTTAACCAATAGCTTTAGCTTGGGTTACCTAGTGCTTCAACATAGAGTCCACGGTATTATTTGGATAATACACTATACTTAGAGTCAACGGTATTCTATAAGATAATACCCTAGAACGGACGGTTCAACGAGTAAGATATATGTGTATACATGGCGATCCTGCCAGGAGACGGCAAACCTCTTGAAGAAGCCTTAAAAGAAGATAAAACCGCTGCACCACGTCCGATAACTATTGAAGAGTACCGGAATCGCACCAAGTGGAAGCACCTACGTAAAGAAGCTCAACAAAAGGTGTCAGAAAAGAAACGAGGAGGAGTTGGCGTGAAGAATAGGCACGTATAGGGGAACTCAAACGGCTAGAAAAGATAGCAGTCACCCCAGAGGAAAAGCAGAAATTTAAAAATCAACGTAAGACATTGGAAAAGGCAGAGAAGAGCCGACGGAAAAAAATCAAATCTGACAACAAAAACAAACTAGACGATATGTTCAACCGATGGTTTGATATTGCGGAAAACAGAGACAAATACTCGCAATTGAAAAAAAATTATCTATAATCATTATATTTATCAATATATATATATATATATATATATTATTATTATTATAGCTTTATTTAGCCTTTTTTTTTTTTTTATATATATATATATAATTATAAATTCAGTTCCATTCAATATATGGTATAAAATATACATTAATCAATATAAATATAATTCATTTAATAATTCAAAAAAAAAAAAAAAAAAAAAAATAATAATTCAATATAAAATCTTGACTATATGTATTTGTTTTTTCATTAAATAGTTCTTTCAAATAAATAAAATTAAAGTTAAATTAATTAGTTAAACCTAATTAATTAATAAGGGCATAAGCCTCCCCCATTTTTTTCCATTCATTTCTATCTGTAGCTATTCGTTGCCAATTACTATTAAATGCGTCTTTTATTTTGCCTACCAACGTTTCTATACCCATCTATAGGTGTCCAGGTTGTCAATTTTTGGGTCCATCTATCATCTGTAAGAGGATTTGTAAAAGTTTGGTGATTTAATTTTTTTATATTTTATTAAACTAAAATTTGGGCGCCAAGTTCGATCACCAACCGCGACGGAACTTCACCAAACCTTTGATAACATGGTATTACTCGGTTCCTCCTTCTCAGCTGGGCTTTAAGCTCTAGGTTGGGCGTGGGCTTGAGTAATACCAACAAAAAAAAATTTTACTACAAACATTATAAATATCACAAAAAAAAAACTTTAACTAATAATGACGAAGAGTGTGCGTGTGTGTGTGATGGAGATTGGCATCCTTCTTAAATGATTTATCCAATCATTATATATATCCTTTTAGATGGTAAATGTTTTTAAAATTTTGGACATGAAGGGACATTATAAATAAATAATTATAAAAATTATAATAAATTTTAATTTATTTAATATACAATATTTTATTTATATAATTATAGAAACAAAAAAAACTTTTTCTTTTAAAAAGGTCATTTCAATGACATATTATTTAATGAAAAAAAAATGTACAAAAAAAAACTTTACTCTACTCTACAAAAAAAATTATGCTACTTTAAATAAAAAAATCTAAATCAAAATAAAATACCATTATCAATCAATTACCTGTTTTTGAGCTGGTCCAGTTGCAACAGGATTGCTAAAAGAATTTATATTCATTATGGTGTACAAATTAATTTTACTTTACAAAAAAAATTTAATAAAAAAACTCGATCTTCTCCTTCATTTGTGCTTGATAAATCCTTCCTGGTGTTGCGTCATCTCATCGTGATCAGATTATAATTTTAATTTAGCTTTGCATTTTTAGATGTTTCATGCTAAGCTTGATGGTTTAAATTTTGGGGATTAGAATTGTATAATTTGAATTTATTTTATTATACATTACTAATCATTATTTTATTTTTTATTTTTGTTGATGAATAATAGTAATATAGTTTGTACACTTTTTAACTGTTTTTATATGGCTTAGATACATTCAAATGCTTTTAATTAAATTTAAGTTTGTATTGTTCTAGCACTATATTTTTATTTTCAAATTTTAAATAATACTAATACTCTTCATTTTGCAAATTTTAAAGAATTTTACTAATAGTCAACAAAATATTCTTTTATTTCATTTTTTTTTATTTTTAAATTTTAAAAAAACTAACAATTAAATTTATGTTACTAATTTCATTTTTAAATTCTTCACAGAACTTCTGTTCTTCACCGATACAAAAATTCAACTCTCTTTTCCAACATCTAATTTCTAACTATCCTCCTAAATCATACCACCTTTAACCTTTTTTCCTCCTTCAAATTTCTAAATTTCCTATTTTCATAATTTCCTTCAGTATTACCTATTTTGAATTTTCACCTACACCCAAAATTCATAATTAATAAATATACCTAACATTAAACTACATTACCTACACGCTACATTTTACAGACTGTTAACTTTAACTTAACATATACAGAACAATAACAGCGTTTCTTTTTACTGGAATAATTAATTTTGTAAAAATTTACAAAACTAAAATTCTTTCATTCCAGATTTTTTTTTCTAATGTATTGTTCTGACCATATGGTTTTCAAAACGTCATTATTAAGTTCATACGCGCTGTCAATATTAGAATATAATAAATAATTAATTTTTGAATTATTAATATAAATAATTTTAATCATTTTAAATATTTAATATTATTATATATTAAATTTACGGGTGAATAATTTAAATTGATAATAAAATAAGTTTAGTGATAGTGATTTTTGTGTTGTGACAAATATTTATATAAACTATTAAAGTATTGACAACAATCAGTGGTCACCATAACATTTTTATATATATTTAAATATATAAATATATAACATAAACATTAGGAAATATTAGGATAACATAAGGATTACGCCACAGGAAGAAGGAACAAAATTTCCGGTTTCAGAGTATAAAAATATACGTAAGAAAGATAAAATATGGGATGAAATTGGACATGAAATAAAGGAAAATGGTAAGAAAATGTGAAACTTTTTATGTATATAATTGAATTATTTAAAAAATTGTTTATTTAAAATAAAAATAAAAATATCTTGTTTTAAGGTGATACTTTACGGAAAAGATGGAAAAATTTAAGGGATACCCTTGCAAAATATATTAGAAGCCAAAAAACTAAAGCTGGTGAAGCTTTTAATAAAAAATGGATTTGGGCGGAACAAATGGATTTTTTTAAACCATTTTTAGCTTTTGCGCCAACTAGTTCAAATGTAACAAGTTTAGAAAAATTCCAAAATGAACAAAATTATGTAGAAGAAAGACATTATGATTATATAGAAGAAGATTATTTAGAACCAGATGTCATATCAGAAATTATTGTTCAATAAGGTAAGAATATATATTTAATTTTAAATATGTTCAACTAATAGCTATTGTATTGTCATTTATAGAAAATAATGAAACAGAAACATTCAACTTCAGTTGCATATCAGCATCATCAACACCAACACAAATAGTTAGCGAAGTATGCAACAAATCTGGTGAACCTTCTACGTCTTCTGCAGCATCATCTATTGCGAAAAAGGGCACAATAAATCGCACAGTTTCAGCATCATCATCTTCAAATAATGTTAGCAGAGTGATTGATTACATAGAGCAAAAAAGAAAACAAAAAAGATGAAATTGAAAGCCTTATGTTGGCCCATGCCAAAACAATACGAACCTTTTCGGCAAAGAGGCAAAAAATTACAAAAATGAAAATAGCCGAACTTATTATGCAACAAGAATTGGTAAATTTGGAAGAAACTACAAATATAATATCATCCGAGACCTCCGCTCAAGTTTTTATGAACAATTTAATCCAGATGATTAGTAAGTATTATACTTTTAATTTAATAAAATTTTCATAAAGTTATTTATAATTTTGGTTTCAGAAATTTGAATGAATAAATGTAACCTGGAACGTGTATTAAAAAAAAATTCAAGAAACTACAAATAATTTGAACAATAATAATGATAATGGTATCTGTCAGAAAAAACATCCTATATTTAAAAGTAAAAAATTTAGAAAAAAATATGTACAATTTAATTTAATTGTAACTGGAATTAAAGTTGGTCGTAATAATATCAATACTAAAAAAGTATTAGTATTATTTGTCTAAAAATAAAATAAAATGTTTAATGAAAAATATTTTTTTAATTATTTATAAGATATTTCACAAAAAATAATTAATCTAATAAAACCTATAATTTTTAATGAATTTGCTCGTTTAATTTAAAAAAAAAATTAATTTTCAGAATTAAAATAATTAACAAATTTCGCTATGGTTTCAGAAACTATATTTGTTGCTCGTCGTGGTGCGTTTGCGAAATTTGAAAAAGCTCCCACTTCTGACTCTGGTGGATCCAGGAATTCAAAAAAAATATCATCACTTTTTTTTGTCCTTAAAGAATTATGTAAGAAACATGTAGTTTTTATTATGATAATGTTTTTTTTTTATTTCAACTGGTCTATAAAATATTCTCCATTTTTGAGCCAATATTCCAAATGCATTCTCAACTACCTTTCGCACCACAAAGTCTTACATTATATTTTTCTTTTAATTCATCATTTCTTGATTGCCGATACGGAAATGGTCTCATTAAATATGGTTTTAGTCCAAAAGCTTCATCTCCAATTACAACGTGACGACAGGGTTCAGTTTGTCCGGGTAAATTTGTAGGTGCAGGAATATTCATCATATTGTGTAGGAGCGAGAAATAACCCCTTAGCAAAAATACCAAGTATATTTTGTATACACAAACTATTGTATACACTTTTATCTGTTTTTATAAAAGTCATTGTCACACATATGCTGAAATATTTGGCATTCAAGGCCAAATAAGAGATATATTTATATTTATACACATAAATATATCTCTATGCACATTTTTATGCAACGTAAAATTAGTGCATAAGAATAAGAATAAAACAAACGAAATATTTAAGGGTTCATATTTCAGCATATGGAATTCAATGGAAATTATATTAAATATTTATTATAATATTTTTAAGGGTATTTTTGCTAAGGTCAGCTAATAGTTTTCCAATAGTACCTACAATTTTGTAAGATGTACTTAGAATTTTATGGTATAAAATAAGCTGCAATTCAAAAAATAAAGTCATTCTAAACTCAAAATCAGTTGTTCTCACTTTACATTTAGCTATTTGCTTGCTTTAAATTAGAACAAAGTTGAACACTAGCAACAAGTGGCAAATAGCCGAGTTGTAGTTTAACCAATAGCTTTAGCTTGGGTTACCTAGTGCTTCAACATAGAGTCCACGGTATTATTTGGATAATACACTATACTTAGAGTCAACGGTATTCTATAAGATAATACCCTAGAACAGACGGTTCAACGAGTAAGATATATGTGTATACATGGCGATCCTGCCAGGAGACGGCAAACCTCTTGAAGAAGCCTTAAAAGAAGATAAAACCGCTGCACCACGTCCGATAACTATTGAAGAGTACCGGAATCGCACCAAGTGGAAGCACCTACGTAAAGAAGCTCAACAAAAGGTGTCAGAAAAGAAACGAGGAGGAGTTGGCGTGAAGAATAGGCACGTATAGGGGAACTCAAACGGCTAGAAAAGATAGCAGTCACCCCAGAGGAAAAGCAGAAATTTAAAAATCAACGTAAGACATTGGAAAAGGCAGAGAAGAGCCGACGGAAAAAAATCAAATCTGACAACAAAAACAAACTAGACGATATGTTCAACCGATGGTTTGATATTGCGGAAAACAGAGACAAATACTCGCAATTGAAAAAAAATTATCTATAATCATTATATTTATCAAAATATATATATATATATATATATATATATATATTATTATTATTATAGCTTTATTTACCCTTTTTTTTTTTTTTTTTATATATATATATATAATTATAAATTCAGTTCCATTCAATATATGGTATAAAATATACATTAATCAATATAAATATAATTCATTTAATAATTCAAAAAAAAAAAAAAAAAAATAATAATTCAATATAAAATCTTGACTATATGTATTTGTTTTTTCATTAAATAGTTCTTTCAAATAAATAAAATTAAAGTTAAATTAATTAGTTAAACCTAATTAATTAATAAGGGCATAAGCCTCCCCCATTTTTTTCCATTCATTTCTATCTGTAGCTATTCGTTGCCAATTACTATTAAATGCGTCTTTTATTTTGCCTACCAACGTTTCTATACCCATCTATAGGTGTCCAGGTTGTCAATTTTTGGGTCCATCTATCATCTGTAAGCCGCATTATGTTTCCTGCCCAGTTCCATTTTAATTTCTTGCTTTGTTCTACTACATCAATAAAATTTGTTCTTTGTCTCAGATCTATGTTACGAATTCTATGTCGACGTGATACTTTAAAAATTCTCCTTTCCATTGCCCGTTGACAAACTTGTAATTTATTTTTCGCTTTTGATGTAAAATTCCAGGTTTGCGCTCCATATATTAATGAAGGTAATATTGCACCATCAAATAAGTATTTTTTTTGTTTCAGTTTTTTTTACTGCATCAAAAAAACTATGAAGATTCCAGAATTTTTTCCAGCCGCTTACAATTCGTCTATCAATTTCTTTTTCTTCTCTGTCGTAAAATGATATGATTTGACCAAGATATGTATATTCAGAAACATATTCTATTTTATTTGAATTTAGATATGTATCAATGTGTTCTGAGTTAGTTATGATTTTTGTTTTTTCTGTGTTTATATTAAGGCCAAATTTTGAACAGTGCACTGAGTTGCTTTACCATTTCTTGTATTTCTCTTTGAGTTTTTCCAATTAAACATACATCATCAGCAAATCTTAAGTTATTTAAATTTTCGCCGTATATATTTAAACCAATGCTTTCCCAATTCATGTGTCGAAAAATTTCTTCCAAAACTGCAGAAAAAAGCATAGGTGATAGTGGATCTCCTTGTTTTACTCCTCGTTCAATTCTAAAAGGTAAACCTTTCGTTTCTAGTGAAATGCATCCATAGCTATTTTCGTACACATTTTTTATCAATTTTATATATTTACCCTCTACACCTTGGTTTTTTAAACTTTGCCAAATTTTCGTATGAGCTATGGTATCAAATGCTTTAGAAAAATCTATGAAGAGCAAATAAACCATTTTCTTATATTCATTACATTTTTCTACTATTTGGTTTATTGATTGAAGATGATCCATCGTTGAAAACCCTGATCTAAATCCAGCTTGTTCTGGCGGTTGATTTTGGTCTAGTGTGTGTTTCAATCTTCTAAGTAAACATTTTGAAAATATTTTATATATAACTGAAATTATACTGATAGGTCGGTAATTATTTATATCGTTTTTACAGCCTTTTTTATGTAATAAAATTATTAAGGATTCTTTCCACTGTGTTGGGATATATTCTTCATTTAAAATTCTGTTAAAAATATATGTAATGCTTTTGATTAAAACTGGTGACCCTATTTTCAGCATCTCTGCTTTAATATTTTCTTTATCTGCACTTTTTTCGTTTTTTAATTCATTAATTGATTCTCTTATTTCTGCAGGTAAAAAATCTAGTATTTCATTAGTACTATCTAATATTATATCTTCTTTTTCATTTTCCGGTGCTGTGTATAGTAATTTATAAAAATCAGTAGCTATTTCGTTTATTTCTTTACGATTCGTTTTTGGTATGTTTGTATTATTTTTATTTATACTAGGTATCCACTCTTTTCCTTCACTAACACTCATTTTGGCTTTTTTTATTGACTTCGTATTTTCTATAATTTCTTTTATAATTTTATCATTGTATTCATATACATCATTTTTTATACTTTTCTTGATTACTTTCTTTAGTTTATTTAGTGTAGATTTTGCAGCTTCATTTAAATTTCCTTTTTTTAACAAATTCTCTTTTTCTTTAATCTTTTCCTTCGTATCAATTGATAGTTTATCTATTTTTTTTTATTTATTTTTTAATATCGTGTTTTTTGCAGCTTTTAAAATTCCCTTTTCTAGTATATTATATTCATCTTGTATTGAACCTTTATTTTGTATTTTTTCTAAACTACATTCATTCTGTAATTCTTTAATATATTCATTTACTTGTATTTGTGATGGATTTCTTACTATTTCTGTTTCTGTTATAGCTCTGTGGATGTCTTTTGTTTTATGATTTAGTTTTACTTTTGCTCGAATTATTCTATGATCGGTGTCAAAGTTGAAATTATTTAAAACTGATACATCTTGGAATACTTTTTTGTGATTGCATGTTATAAAGTCAATTTCGTTCTTGACTCTTCCATTTGGAGATAACCATGTCCATTTTTTGTTTAATTTTTTCTTGAAAAGAGTATTTCCAACAGTAATTTTATGTTCCCATAGAAATTGTAAGAATCTTTCACCTCTATCATTTCTCATTCCATATCCAAATTGACCAAGTATCATTTCTTCTCCTGGTTTTTTAAAACCAATTTTTGCATTTAGATCTCCAATTATAAACATAAAGTCTGATTTTAAATCTGTATATGCCTTTCCCAATGTATCATAAAAATCTTCAACTTTCTTGTTTGATGCTGTTTCAGTTGGAGCATATACTTGGATAAATGTTGTTTTAACTTTATTAAATTCCATTTTTAGACCTATAATCCTATCGCTATATACCTTAATTTCTTTTATATTATTCTCCCACTTTTTATTTATTATGAATCCAACACCGTATAGACCTTTTATTTCACCTTTCCAGGTTATAATATGGCCTTCGCAGTTTTCAATAATTTTTTCACCAAATATACGAGTTTCAGCTAAACCAACAATATCCCAATTTATTTTTCCAAGTGCATTAAAAAGTTCTATTCTACGTTCCTCTGAAGCAAGTGTTCTAGTATTAAGTGTACATATATGTATAGATGGTTTTTATTTTCTTGAGAGTTTTTGTTAATGTTTAAATTTTTATTTTTCAATGATTTCTTTAATTTTTGTTCTTTTCCAATATGTTGGAAAAAAGGGGGGTTTTGGCCATTTAACCCCTCGGTGGCCAGCCGAATTGGGGTATTTTTTAAATTTTTTCTCATTAATTTGTTTGCATGTCCATTTTCGTTTGCTTTATTTTCATTTTTTGTGATTGTGATAATTGATCTATTTTGATATTGTGATTGCTATTCGTTTGCTGTTGTAATACTTTGTTGATCGTTAGAGGTTTGTAGTGTTTGCATGTAATTTTGATTAGTATGATTCGTAAAACTTAGATGTTTTAGTTTCTTGTTATTATGGTGTTGGTTATTATTTATTTCTATTTGTTTGTCTTCAGGGGATCTGTTCCTTTTATTGTATTCAATATTATTTTGCATTTTTTCTTGCGCTTGTTTTTTATGTTGTCGTTTTTCTTTATTTTTTTCTACAATTTCTTTTGGTAAATCATCAACAAAAAATATTTTTTGAGGGAGTTCTTTTAAATTAATTTTATATTTCATTATTAACTCTTTCTTCTTGTATGTTGTAATACCAAATAATATAGGACGTTGTTTCCCCTTCTCTTTTTTACCTAATCTGTATAATAAATCAACTTCAGAACTTACGAAATTTACGCCAATTGTTTTTGTTATAATATCAATTATTTCTGCTTCTAATGCAACATTATTTTCAATTACTTCATTTTCTGGATAGTTATATATTATTATATTTCTCTTTTTTGTATCTTTTTCAATTCGAATTATTCTGTTTTCCATTTGATCTTGTTTTACTTTCAGGTTATTTAGTTCTGAATCAATAAAAAGATTTCTTGCGATAATATTTTCATTTAAAATTTTTGTATTTTCGTTCATTTCTGTTCTCAAATTTGCTATAGCTTTTAAAATTTCGTTTTCAGTCATTGTAATCCGCAAATTAGTTTATTATGTTAATAAGTAATAATTAAAATAAATAATTAAATAAAAAATGTAAAATTTATAAGGTAAATCTATTAATTTTCTTGCTTCCTAAAGATATGCTATTATTTTATTTTATTTTTCTCGTTGTTCAATATAAGTTATTCCACTTGACGGTAGATGTCACCAATGGCTAAATAAAATGTAAGCTTTCCTGATATTTAATGATTCTGTTTAATTTTATACCTTTTTCATACAGGTGTTCTAGTCCAATTTTTTCGTTATTTATGTCAAACCAAGAAAAAGTTTTTACGTTGGACTTTGGACTCTGTATTTTTTTTTTTTTTTTTTCTTCTCAAGAATTTTAATTCTGGATTTTTTACAAATCTATAGATATCACACTTACTTGTCTTTAACATATGACCTTTACCATATCTTGATACATCAGTTTTCATAAATTTTTCACTTTTTCACCTTATTTACTCTATTTATTTAATATTTTTTTCTTTAGCAATCAAAAACACAACCACTCGCGAATAACAAACTGGGTTAGGAATCATGTATATATATATACATGAACTTTTATATTAATTATTTAATCATTATATCTTTCAAATATATATATATATATGAACTTTTACATTGATTTTCAATCATTGTATTTATCACAAAAAAAAATATAATATATATATATATACATATGAACTTTTATACTATATTATATATTATATATACAAAAAAAAAAAATCTAAATATATATATTAATCATTATAAATCATTATTTAGATATACTATGCTATATATATTTAAATTAAATATATATATATATATATATATATATATCATTATATATATAAATCATTTCTCAAATTAAATATATAAATATATTTATATATAAATCATTATAAATTACATAAATATGAAGGGTTATGTTAGTTTAAAAAAAACATTATATCTTTATATGTATGTCAAAAAAAAATAAATAATAATAAATGAATATAACCATATAAAAATCAAATTTATTAACAAAAATTGTTTTTAAATTTCACTAATATTCCTAAGCTACTATAGATACGATAATTCATGGGGCAAATAGCAACTAAAGAAGAGGAAATCTTCATTAACAACAACGCCGGTGTCACTACTCCGAAACTCGAGAAACGGCTGTTTACCTACATTCAATTGATTCTCGTGATCATTGCTATTATGATCGTTGTTCGCGTTGCCTGGGTTAAAATCCAATCATATTTAGAGAGAAAAATCAGTCGGCAGATCGCAATTGCCGCGGTATAAGAAAAAAAAATCTTATAATTTTTTTTTTTTCAAGTTAAAACTCAAATCATTTTCTGGAATTAGTAATTAACCATACAATGGCAGGTTTTACGATAGCAAACCCATGAGAAAGAATAATAAATCCAATAAGGAGTACCATCGAGATTAGCCGTGCCAAATTTTATTTTAAACCCAGAAGTATAGTTGATTTATTCAAAAAAATAGATAGACTTTAAGATAAATAAAGAATTTAAAAGGTTTTGTTTAAATATTCAGTTAAGTTCTTTCATTTAAATGAAATTTAAAATTACAAATAATCTTTAATATATTTCTTCGTAAAAATACTAATAAATGTAAGAAATGGTTCTAAAATATTGAAAATAGTATCAAAAAAAATAAATAAATTATAAATTGTATAACATAAAAGAATTCAATTTCTTTAATTTGCAAGAAAAAAGATTATACCATATACTATATTATGTATTAAATTTATTGAGGTAGTGTACTAATAAAGAATTCATATTAAAACTCTTTTGAAGGTTACACATTTATAACCCACATATAATTAATTTTTTTAATATATGACTAGCGTATAAATAAATACATATAATATTATTTTCATATAGAATCAAAATATTTTGATTTTGCATATGACAGAGAAATATAAAAATATTCTCATATAAAAATATTCTCATATACAATATATTTCCCCACCTTGTTAGTAGTTAGTAAGTACACCTAGTTTCTCACCATAGTTTTAGTCAGGAGACTTTTTAGCAGAGTTATTATTTTATTATTTTTATGGGAAATTTTTGGGAAATTTATTTTAGCACATTTTTGTAGGAAAGTAAGTAGGTTAGATACTAGATAAGATTGGTTTAGATAGGAGAAAAAATTATTTTTACGGGATAATTTAGGTAGGGTAAAAGCATATATAAATTATGCACTACAAATTAATAAATATAATCATAATTTAAAATAAAAAAATGCATATTGAAAATCAATTTTATATGCATAATTTAAAATATGATACAAGTACTAGAGAATGAATTAAAGAATTTAGGAGATTTAGTCAAAAATTTTAAGAAAACCCCACACAGTACTTATACATCTCAGTATATACTAGGAAAACTAGCTTATGTTAAAGAAGCAAAGTCAAATTTTTCAGAGGTTTGCCAAGCACTATATAAAACGGATAAAGAATAAGCATTACGGTATAAAAGTAAATTTGTTTTAGTATATAACGAAGTTAATGATATTTTGGATCGAAAATCGGCACATTTTCTGAATACTACGTTAACAGATATTACCGAAGACGAAGAGGATACTAAAGAAATGGGAGTGGGAACGGAAGAACCACTAATAAATAATAACAATTTAGAGAAGATTCGTGACTTTGTAAATAGTATCGAATTCTACCACGATATATTAAAACCGGAGGATCAAACAATCTTAGTAAAGTCCCTTGTCAAGTATAAGATTCAAAGAAAAGCCTTGACAGATCTAGGAAATGCCATTCCTGAAAATTTCAACGAATTAAAGAAACATTAAGAACCAAATGCGGGTGCAAAGATTCGATTGAAATAATACAAACCAAATTAAGCAACATACTACAGGGTAATTGACCATTACGAGAATTCACTAATGAGCACGAATGACAGATTTAGAAGTGAGTGCACAAAGTGAAACCGAACGAGCAGCGTTAACAACCACTAATAACCGTAGAGGGTTAGCGTTTTTGAAAAAAGGAGTGAATGAAAGGTACAGAATAATCTTGGATAACGCTCGTCATAAAGATTTTAAAGACGCAATACAGCATTTACTGGAATTGGATCCAGGTACCGAAAAAAGCAACGAAGTTGTTAGGTACGCTGATAATAATCGATATAATAATAATGCCAATAGAAATAACTGTAATAATAATAATTTTACAAATAATTGAAATTTTAACAATAATAGAAATTTTAGTAGTAATCGAAATTTTAATTATAATCGGAACAATAATAGAAATAATAATTTAGGAAATCAGAATTTCAATAATAATCCAAATAATTATAATAATAATTCGAAAAATTATAATCAAAATTCTAACTATCCATCCAGAAATCGAACCTACACACCAAGTAGGAACACAAATCGAAATAGTAATAACTATAATAGCAGTAACGATTATAGCAATAATAATTACAATAATAACAACCCAAGTATACATTTCTACACCGCGGTGAAAAATTCACCGCAAGGTTTTAAATTCTTGAGGTGTAATAAACGTTATTTTATTACTAGTTATTATTTTACTGAATAATAACCATTTTAACACCTTAAAAGTAAAAATTAAGTTAAATTTTCACCCTCTGTTACCGTAAGGTTGATTTCTAGTAAATATTTCACCTGCCATACACGCATAAGTAAAAATCAAGTTATAATTTCACTCTCTTTTACCTTAAAGTTTAATTCTGGTAAATATTTCACCCGCTGTACACTCATAGCTTTTATACAGTGCATTTTTTACCATTTTCTTCACATAAATTGGTGAAATTATTACTGGGAAAAAATTCACCCATCTGACACCTAAATTATCAAAATTTTACGGGGAATTTATTACCGCATTCGCTTCGCCTGTAGTTCGCAAGCTTACAGGTTATGTCATTTCTCTTGTGTCTTGTCTTCAGTCAGTCGTTTCCGTCAACATCGTCGATGTGCATTGTGCAATTTGGATTTTAGGTAAGAAATAAATAATTTTCATAAATTATTCTTTTTTTGTGGGGTTAATTTTAATTTGGTTTTTTATATTACTACTACAAAAATATAAATTTTACAATTTACATTTCGCAAATAAAATTAAAAATCTCCATAGATTTACTAAAAATATATATTATAATAATTTTTTATTCTTAAAAATGTGTGCGCAGCTATTGCAGTGCATTTATTCCTAAAAACTATTAAATAAAAATTTATAAAAATATATTTTTATTCTTAGAGAAAATTATAGGATTTTGTATGAAAAGGCTGTTATTTTATTTAAATTGTTTGAAATAAAACAGTGCAATTAAGCTTTTCTTGTAAAAATATATATTTTCTCTAATACTAAAAATAAATTTTTAAATTTTTATTTTTATTTATAAAATGTAAATAATTGTGAAATTTATATTTTTGTAGTAGTAATAACAAAAACAAAATGCTGTGGAAACATTATAGTTTAGTTTGCAAATTCAAATTAGTTTAACAACATTTTTGGAATGTTATTTTATTTTGGTTATATTAAGGAATTATTTACAAAATTATTAAATGAATTATATAATGAAAATATATTTTAGTAAATTTAGTTAATTTTTAAATTTTATATTTTTTTATTGAAAATTATGCTACACAATGTTTATTTTTTTTTTATTACTACTACGAAAATATAAATTTTACTAAAATGTTATTTTGAATAAATATATATTTTATTAAAATGTTATTTTGAATAAATATATTCAAAATAACATTTTAATTTAGTTCGCAAATTTATTTAGTTCACAAATTCGTAGTTCAAAAATGAAACCAAAGACAAAGATTGTTAGTCGATGGACCAAATGGAGGCGAATCCGACGAAATATTATAACTCAGCGTTTACATCTTGAGAGTGAAATCAGTAATGAAAATTTCGACAATAATTCCGCAAGAACTGTATCTGAAATTAATAGATATCCGCAGTTTACTCAGCAAATAACTTCTACATCAGTAGTTCCAGATACAACGTCCAACAATTATTCATATTGCTCTACATCAGACACAGCGTCTAATTCCGCACATGAATCTATTAATAAATCGTGGAGCGAAATCATACGCGAATGGGCCATACAATACAAAATAACACATTTAGCATTAAATGATTTATTAAAAATATTGGCAGCTAAGGGTATTAGACAGCTTCCAACTGATGCCAGGACACTATTTAAAACTCCAAAAACGGTTGAAATATTAGATATATTCCCAGGTAAATACTGGCACTTTGGAGTAAAAAGTGTTTTGGAGAGCTTACAGTCCAACAAATACTTAGACGATTTGAATGAAATATATTTAAATTTTAACATAGATGGTGTGCCAATTAGCAGAAGTTCAAAAGGTCAATTTTGGCCAATTTTATGTTCGATTAATGGGATTGAACTTCCACCATTTGTTATCGGTATATATTATGGAAACGCAAAACCAAATAATGTGAATGAATTTTTAAATCCAATGGTAGATGAACTTATTAATGTGATCGAAAACGGATTAATGATTAATGAGAAACAAATTAATATCAGAATTGGAAATTTTGTGTGTGATGCTCCTGCTAGAAGTTTTATTAAATGTATTAAAGGTCACAATGCATATTATGCATGCGAAAGGTGTGATATAGAAGGTGATTACTGTCATGAACAACATCGGATGAGCTATTTTGGTTTTTCTTCAGTGCAAAGAAGCAATGAAAGTTTTAGAAATAAAATCCATGAAGAACATCATCACCGTGGCACAACAACAATATTAGAAGATCTTACCGGGCTAGATATGATTGCAAATTTTCCGCTTGATTACATGCACCTTATATGCTTAGGTGTTGTTAAAAAAATTATCACTATATGGGTTAAAGACAGATCTCATAATAATTTTAAGATGTCCGGCGATAACATAGCGAACTTTTCTAAGTTGTTATTGGCTTCGCGCAAAACAATTCCAACAGAATTTAACCGAGTGCCCAGAGGATTGGACGTCTTAAGTTTTTGGAAAGCAACTGAATATCGAACATTTTTACTATATTTAGGTCCTGTTGTTTTAAAAAACTTTTTGCCGGAGGAAAACTACGTTAATTTTTTGATGTTGCATTGTGGCACCATTCTGTGTTTAAGAGAAGATTGTTCCAATAATTTACATATCGCAAAAGCTTTATTCAGAAAGTTCGTAAGTGTTTTTGGAGATTTATACGGAAAATCTACAATAAGTTACAATATTCATAATTTAGTCCATGTAACTGAAGATGTTGAAAGATTTGGGACGTTACATAATTATTGTGCTTTTCCTTATGAAAATAAATTGGGAGTTATAAAGAATCTGTTAAGATCAGGAAATAAACCTTTAGAACAAGCAGCAAAAAGAATAATTGAAAGATTTAGTTCCGATATACAACAAAAACCTAAAAAAATAAAATATCCTTTTTTAAGCAAAAAAAAAAAAAAATAATCATGAAGATTATTTTGCTTATGAACAGGAAGTCTATTATAAAATACATTTCAACAGCTTCGTTTTAACAAATACCGAAAGGGATCAGTGGTTCTTGACAAATTCTAAACAAATTGTGCGCTTCATTACAGCTTCTGTACGTAATGGTTGTCCTGTTGTTTACGGATCTAGTTTAAAAGGAATATTGAAAGATGTGTACGAAATACCGATCAAATCATCATATATCGACATCTATAAAGCTTCTTTGTTAGAAAACGAACCATCTATGTTTAAATATGAAGAAATCAAATGCAAAATGTTTCAGTTAGCTGTTTGTGGTGATGAAAGTAATTTTTTCCCTCTTATTCACTGTTTTCAGAAAAGTTGAAGCTATGTATTGCATTGTTGAAACCACAGAAAATGAAGAAAAAATGGTTACTGCTGTTCCAACTAAATGGGTCCTTGGAGATAAGATATTGTATTGGCCAAGAAAACAAAGCAAAAATGATAGGAAGAACTGTATTACACCACATGATAATTGGTTACAACTGGACTGCGAAGTCTTATATGAAGGAATAGGTTCGTTTATCTTTTGATTATTATTATTATATTAATATTGTATATAAGTTTATTTGAAAACTACAAAAAATATTTAGTTTAATTTAAAATTTACTTTAAATTCAATTTTTAATTTAAGTTGATTTTAAAATACCAGGCAATAGATTTTATAAAATTTAATTATTAATTTTTTTTAATGAATTATTATACAATAAAGGTTGTTTTAGATTTGCGCCGATTTTGTTCTGCGGCAGGGAAAATATGTCCGGCGAAACTATTTTTTTCAAATACCGATTTACATTTGCGCCGAATTTTGAATTCCAGCTACTAAATTCAAAATCAATTTTTATATACAATGTGTTGCAGCCTTTATTAGAAAATAATTGGCTAAATTGGAATAAATTCCGCCGCAGACTGAAATCGACGGAAACGTAAAACAACCTTAATTGTATATATAAATATATACTAATTATTATAATTATAATCTTATTTGCAAATTGTATTTAAATTTTTTAAGATGATTGGGAACGAGCGTTAAACAAAGAGAAAATGTACGAAAAATATAGTAATAGCGAATCTGAGGAGAAAAATTTCGCTGAAAAGCTTGAGAAGCGCAAGCACCCATTAATGGGCATAAATATGGAACAGTACAATTTCAATCATTTGTTAAATGTTAATCCTCCAGGTAATATTAATTATCGTTTTGTACTTAGCACAAATAATAACTCAAATTAATATTTTTTATTTACATTAGGTACAATCACAATTGAAACTGAGAATATTGTAGAACATCTATTATCTAGTCTAGACGATAGAATACAATTAGCATCAGATGAAACAGAATATGATAATTTGCATACTGTGGCTTTAGAGAACACAAATTCATGTACGTATAGTTGTAATTCCAACACTCTGTGAATATTTTTTTTAATTAGTTAAATATTTTTTTTAAATTATATTTAAAACAGTTCCATCCATTGAACCAATATCATCTAGTGTATCAGCAGCTTCCAGTCAGCCAGCAATATCATCACAAATAAAGGTACCGAATAATAAAGATACAACATTAATGTTCGGTACGTGCAATTGTACGGATTTTCAGAATGGTAATAACTAACTCTTGATGTTTTTTACATTGTCTAATCTCTTTTGTTTAGATATAAATCAAATTAAAAAAAAACTAGACGAGATGTGGAAATCTCAGGAATATTCTAACGCAAAAATTTTAGAAAAATTAAATAATTTGGCTGTTGACAATAAAAAAAAGCTGAAATATTGGAAGAAGAACTTACCTTCAAACTTCCAATAACTTCTGTTGAGGAATTTGATAGTTTTGAAGCAAAACTAAGAACAGATCCAGTATTTAAAATTACTTTGGTATGATACATGAAATAAATACACCATGATTTAATCACTTACTTTTAATTATTTCTTCTTTTGTAGCTAAAAAAAATGTCTCAACGAGGAGGAAGAAACGAAAATGGAGTAAGCCGAAATATATGCTCTTTTATTTTTGAAGATTCGCTACTTCAACTATTTTCTTGGGCCGGCACAAACGCCAAGAAATGTTTTAATGCATACAAAGAAACAGTTGAAGTATTTTCCACATCTCTAAGGTCTCACTATCCTCTTTATACAGATTTTGACTGTGCATCTTTCTTCAAGGAATATTTAAAGCACGCCAAATCACGTATAGCAGCAGTGTAAGTTACACATTTTTTTATTTCTTATATACAGTAATATATGTTTATTAAAAATTTAAAATATTAATTAAATGTTTTTTTTTGCAGAGAGAAATCACACCATAAAACTGATCAAAAATTATTACAAAATAAGACAAATATAAAAAATTAAATAAAAAAATATAAAAAAAGGAAAATTAATTATATTTAAAAATTAATTATATAATTAATTATATATTATATACTATTATTTACTAAAATACATGAAATGCAAAAATTACACTAAAAAGAATATATTATTAAAAATTAATTAATATTAAATGCTTATATTTTCTGCTTTATTACCTTTTTTTGATTCTTTGATGTATAAAATATAATAATTTCTCAAATTTTTGAAATAGAATTAAAAAAGCAATATTAAATAAATAATAGTATATAAATAATTATATGAAAAAAAAGAAAAAAAATGTAACTTCAATTTGAAAATTAATTTGAAATTAAAAAAAAAAACAATACGAAGTAAAATTAATTAAAAAAAAGAACGAAAAAAACTATGAATTAAAATTAAATAAAAAAAATTAAATATATTTAATATATACTAATATATGTACAAATAATAATTAAATATATTTTATATACTATTATTTACTAAAATTCATGAAATGCAAAAATTACACTAAAAAGAATATATTATTAAAAATTAATTAATATTAAATGCTTATATTTTCTGCTTTATTACCTTTTTTTGATTCTTTGATGTATAAAATATAATAATTTCTCAAATTTTTGAAATAGAATTAAAAAAGCAATATTAAATAAATAATAGTATATAAATAATTATATGAAAAAAAAGAAAAAAAATGTAACTTCAATTTGAAAATTAATTTGAAATTAAAAAAAAAAACAATACGAATTAAAATTAATTAAAAAGAACGAAAAAAACTATGAATTAAAATTAAATAAAAAAAATTAAATATATTTAATATATACTAATATATGTACAAATAATAATTAAATATATTTTATATACTATTATATACTAAAATACATGAAATGCAAAAATTACACTAAAAAGAATATATTATTAAAAATTAATTAATATTAAATGCTTTTATTTTCTGCTTTATTACCTTTTTTTGATTCTTTGATGTATAAAATATAATAATTTCTCAAATTTTTGAAATAGAATTAAAAAAGCAATATTAAATAAATAATAGTATATAAATAATTATATGAAAAAAAAGAAAAAAAATGTAACTTCAATTTGAAAATTAATTTGAAATTAAAAAAAAAAACAATACGAATTAAAATTAATTAAAAAAAAGAACGAAAAAAACTATGAATTAAAATTAAATAAAAAAAATTAAATATATTTAATATATACTAATATATGTACAAATAATAATTAAATATATTTTATATACTATTATTTACTAAAATTCATGAAATGCAAAAATTACACTAAAAAGAATATATTATTAAAAATTAATTAATATTAAATGCTTATATTTTCTGCTTTATTACCTTTTTTTGATTCTTTGATGTATAAAATATAATAATTTCTCAAATTTTTGAAATAGAATTAAAAAAGCAATATTAAATAAATAATAGTATATAAATAATTATATGAAAAAAAAGAAAAAAAATGTAACTTCAATTTGAAAATCAATTTGAAATTAAAAAAAAACAATACGAATTAAAATTAATTAAAAAAAAGAACGAAAAAAACTATGAATTAAAATTAAATAAAAAAATTAAATATATTTAATATATACTAATATATGTACAAATAATAATTAAATATATTTTATATACTATTATTTACTAAAATTCATGAAATGCAAAAATTACACTAAAAAGAATATATTATTAAAAATTAATTAATATTAAATGCTTATATTTTCTGCTTTATTACCTTTTTTTGATTCTTTGATGTATAAAATATAATAATTTCTCAAATTTTTGAAATAGAATTAAAAAAGCAATATTAAATAAATAATAGTATATAAATAATTATATGAAAAAAAAAAGAAAAAAAATGTAACTTCAATTTGAAAATCAATTTGAAATTAAAAAAAAAACAATACGAATTAAAATTAATTAAAAAAAAGAACGAAAAAAACTATGAATTAAAATTAAATAAAAAAAATTAAATATATTTAATATATACTAATATATGTACAAATAATAATTAAATATATTTTATATACTATTATTTACTAAAATTCATGAAATGCAAAAATTACACTAAAAAGAATATATTATTAAAAATTAATTAATATTAAATGCTTATATTTTCTGCTTTATTACCTTTTTTTGATTCTTTGATGTATAAAATATAATAATTTCTCAAATTTTTGAAATAGAATTAAAAACGCAATATTAAATAAATAGTATTATATAAATAATTATATGAAAAAAAATGTAACTTTTTAAAAACTATATATAAAAATAAAAGAAAATAAAACCATATGAAAATTTAATTATGTATTTATTTTCAATTTCTATTCTACAATATTTGGTGAAATTATTACCAATAAGCAACCAACGTGAGATGGACGTCCTAAAAACGTCAAAATGCCCAAATAATACGGTAAAATAATTACCGGTAAATAACCAATGTCTGTATAACTTCCGAACAACGTAATAAAAATACAATTAGTGAATTTTTCACGTCATTACACCGTAAAATAACATTCACTAATACGTCGTAAAATAGTTAATTAATCACTACGGTTATTTTTGCCGGGTGCATTGACAGTTACCAGCACGGGCATATGATGTGCTCTACACGTTATTTACACTTCTTGGTGTTGTACACCGCAGTGATAGCACCGTGTTATGACCATCCTCACACCATAAATTGTTACATGGGAATAGTACTAATTATAATAATAAAAGAAATTATAATCCGAATATTCGTAATAACAATATAAATCATAACCATAATAATTATAACCACAGAGCGAATACCAACAACATAAATGTACCCAATCCAAGAGTATTGGCCATCACAGAAAACGGAAACGAACAACCCACCGAGGGGGAGGCCAACCAATCGGTAGGGGATTACCACAATTAGGCGAAATAAAGGATATAATTTTCACAGCAGGATTCACAAACGGACTATAAGTAGACACAATATAATCAAAATCAAAACTTTTGGACGACAAATTAAATAAAAATAATATTTTTACGATACAAGGTATCTCAGGTCACCTTGAAACATTAGGTACCTGTACAAAACAATTGAATTTTGAATTCACAAATATTCTATACCACTTTCATGTCGTACCCGACGACTTTCCAGTACCAGTTGATGGTATTTTAGGGGCTAACTTTTTAAAAGATTTCCAAGCTAAAATAAATTTAGAAAATTTTACTTTGGAATTAACCATCAATAATGAAAATATAGTATTACCTATATTAAATAAAACCCATTTAAATGTTATTACAATTGCATCACGTTATTGGGTCGACACTAAATTTAAAGACGAACGAATTATCTATCAGACAGAACTTTGCGAAGGAGTTTTCATGGCTGGATCTATATCCAAGCCTATTAATAATAAGATACCTGTAAAAATATTAAGTACCAGAGGAAAAGAGGTTAAATTAAACTGGATTGAACCAGAATCGTATAGTCTAAACGACCATTATATACTTAATTATGAAAAACCTAAATAAAAAACGACTGATAGAGTTGAAAAATTACTCAAAGAATTAAATTATGATACACTTAATAGTGAAGAGAAAGAATGTGTACAGAAAATATGTACCAAATTTAATGACATATTTCATTTAGATGGTGACGAATTGACTGTGACAAATACTGCCAAAGCAGATATCCAATTAAAAACATATCACGAACATATTCAAAACCATATAGAATTCCACAATCACAAAAACAAGGACTACAGGAAGAATTACAAAAGATGATCGACCAAAAGATTGTCGAGCCATCTGTATCAGCGTGGAATTCACCAGTACTAATCGTACCAAACCCGATAACAGGTCTACAAAAATTTAGAATGGTAATAGATTATCGAAAAGTAAATGATAACATCGAAGATGATAAATTTCCACTAACAAATATCACGGATATTTACGATATGGTAGGAGGTGCAAGATATTTTTCATGTATTGATTTAAGCCAAGGATATTACCAAATGGAAGTAGACAAAGAAAGTAGGCCGTGCACCGCTTTCTCAACAGAAAACGTGCATTACCAATTAACACGCCTACCAATGGGGCTTAAAATATCACCTAGCGTATTCTCCAGAATGATGTATATAGCAATGTCAGGGTTAACATATTCAAGATGCTTCGTTTATTTAGACGACTTAATTATTTTCGGTGACAGTTTAGAAAAACATAACAAAAACTTAATAGAAGTTTTTTCAAGACTAAGAGAGGTAAATTTGAAAATTCACCCTGGAAAGTGCAATTTTCTTAGAAAGGAGGTTTTATATTTAGGACATGTTATTTCGGAAAACGGCATTTTGCCTGATCCATCCAAATCCATAGCAATTAGAAATTTTCCGCAGCCAATTAATGCTGACGAAGTTAGACGATTAGTAGCTTTCGCTAATTGTTATAGGAAATTCATTCCGAATTTCGCTTCAATCGCTATACCTCTAAATAAATTATTAAAAAAAGACGTTAAATTCAATTTTAACACAGACACAATCAAAGAAATTTTAACAAGTCCTAAAATACTGCAATTTCCAAATTTCGAGGGAGAATTTATTTTGCGTACAGCCGCGTACAGAGCTGTCTTATCAAACAATGATGCCAGACCTATTGCATTTGCTAGCAAAACGCTAAACAGTGCAGAATGTAATTACAGCACTATAGAAAAAGAGCTACTAGCCATAGTATGGGCTATTAAGCATTACCAACCTTACCTTTTCGGAAGACGTTTCAAGATTCTAACAGACCATAGACCGTTAGTCTACCTATTTTCACTCAAAGAACCATCGTCACGACTGACAAAGTTTGGACTACTGTTAGAAGAGTACAACTTCTATGTTGAATACTCACTGGGAAAGGAGAACTGTACTGCTGACGCTTTAAGCAGAATTAAAATATCATCGGATGATTTAAAGATACTAGTTATGACTAGATCAAAGAAAAGTAAAGAGGAAGAAGAAAATAAAGATAAGGAAAAATCAGATGAAAAACTTATTGAGGAGTTACTGGAACCCCAACAACAGGGTTAAAAGTAGTCGAATTAAAGATAGTCAATAGTTTCGAAGAAGAAATTAAGAAATTAAAACATCAACAAGACATAATAATGGGTCCAAATAAGCTATTGGCATATGTGCCAAAAAGAAAGTGTATAATGATGATTAGACCGAAAGATATCACTGAATACCTAACCACAACATTCGGCAGATTGCTGTGGAAGGATGTGCAAGAGATCACAGGTCCTTTGAAATTAGAAAATTTGTATATCTCAAAAAGAGAATTATTAAAATTAAATTGACAAAATTCATTGAAAATGTCGCAATCAACAACAAAGCAGCCAATTCCGTAGCTGAAGCACTCGTAGAAAACATATACACCATATGAATTAATATATGGAAAGCAGTGTAATCTACCTTCAAATCCCAAAAAAGGAGTTCAACCACTTTATAACTACGAAGACTACAATATCGATTTAAAGAATAAGTTACAAGTAGCGCATAGGGATGCTAGAGAAATTTTAGGAAGGAAAAAATTAGAAAGAAAAACCAGATTCGACGACGATTATAAAGTTAGGGATAGTACGTACGAAGTAGGAAGTTAAAAAATTATTAAAAAATGAAAACAGAAAGAAATTAGATCCCATTTATATCGGACCGTACGAAGTAATACGAAAAATATGGAGTTAATTGCGAGATCAAAACAGATAAGCGAAAAATACTCGTACATAAAAACAGAATGAAACCGCACTACGTGTACATTATGATAATGGCACAAAACAAATTCATAAATTTTAAAGCATTTACTCAGATTAAACTATGACAGTTTATATTACTCTTTACTGACAATTTTTATTAAGGTGATAAGTTTATGCTATCACTATTTCTACTCTAAAAAAAAATATGGTAATTGAAATATAAAATTTTGAAAATTTATATTAAACGGTACTGATTTTCAATATTTTTCTCACAAAATTATTTTACATAAATAATGTTTTTATGGAAAATATGATAGGTTATATTTCTCTAAATACTTTTCGTTTATGTTAAAACTTTTCATTAACATAAATTACTTAACACTACTATTTTGCAACCAAGGGGGAAGGGGATGCATATCTTATGCAAATAACTACTGTATAAATATAAAATGATAGAGTGGTGTACCACATGGTACACCCTGTATAAATATTTCGAAATGCAACATGGTGCACCCTGTATTTAATACTTTTTAAATAAAATCAATTTTGTCAAATTGACAAAATTAATCAATTAAATATTATTTATTAATTAATTATTAATTTAAATATAAAACGATTAATAAATTATTAAAGGTGAATTACCTAAAGGCATTTCAAAATTAAAGTAATTCGAGATATGCGTCCGGTCAATTAATAAAATCAAATCATATAAATAGAGTGAAAATCGATTGTAATTTTTTAGTCAACAATTGATCACCAGCGCAATAAGTTGAATATTAATGTTCATTTATTAGAAACAAGGTCGTACTTCCAACTAAGTAAAATAAAAATATTAAGTTAACAACTGCACTGGTTTTTCTTATCACATCTAGGTACTCCTGATCAAAACCCCCCACCAGTGGTAAGGTTTTGGTCAAAATAGAAGACAAACGTCCAAGATCATCGGTATATAGAGGATATACCAAAAAGGTAAAAGCAGAATCACGGCAATAGGGGAATATAAAGCACAATAATTTAGGAATAACTAGAAGAAGGTTTACAATAGATAGAAATATAATAGGTATTAGCCGAATTAAAATAAGGATTGAAACATTTAGGATTAGGGAAGATAGCAGATTTAACAAATACTAGAAATTAAGGTTAGAATAGCTAGAAGGTAAGAATAATTGGAAGTAGGAAAAAGAAATTAGAATGTATAAAACAAATGTAATAAAATTGTTTGAAAAATAAAAAAAAAATTATAATGTATAAAAGAAATGTAATAAAATTGTTTGAAAAATAAAAAAACAAAACAAATTATAATGTAAAAAAAGAAGATGTAATAACATTGTTTGAAAAATAAAAAACAAAACAAATTATAATGTATAAAAGAAATATAATAAAATTGTTTGAAAAAAAAAAACAAATTATAATGTATAAGAGAAATGTAATTAAGTACAATGAAAAATATTGGAAATAAACCATTAAAGAAATTACAGATTTTTCATCTTTATAACGCAAGTTTTCATTTGTATAAATCGAGTTTTCATTTTTATAAATCGAGTTTTAGTTTTTATAAATTTTATTTTCATTTGTATAAATCGAGTTCTCATTTAAAATGAAAATAAAATGAAAAATTATAAAAATGAAAATAAAATTTATAAAAATGAAAACTCGATTTATAAAAATGAAAACTCGATTTATACAAATGAAAACTTGCGTTATAAAGATGAAAAACTCTGTATAAGGAATTAAAATAAATGTAAATATAAAAAAAATTATAATAATATAAATATAAATTTTCCTTTATACATAATTAATTAAGAAACAATAATGTAAAAAAAAAAATATATGTATAATAAAAATAAAATATAAACTAGTTAATTAAAACAAACTAGAAAAAAAAAAATATCTAAATACAACCAAATGTAATCTAAGGATTAAATATCAATATAAAAGAAAAACTTATATGTATAAATGTAAAATTGGAAAACTATCGGCTGAACCAAAGAAGGAATCTTCCTTTTCATAAGATTCCTCCTTTTCCGCCGGTAGGGGTGGTGTGAAGGAGCGAGAAATAAGACCTGCGCACAAACCCCTTAGCAAAAATACCAAGTATATTTTGTATACACAAAATATTGTATACACTTTTATCTGTTTTTATAAAAGTCATTGTCACACATATGCTGAAATATTTGGCATTCAAGGCCACCCGCGCATAAGCATTAGAGATATATTTATACTTATACACATAAATATATCTCTATCCACATTCTTATGCAACGTAAAATTAGTGCATAAGAATAACAATAAAACAAACGAAATATTTAAGGGTTCATATTTCAGCATATGGAATTCAATGTAAATTATATTAAATATTTATTATAATATTTTTAAGCGTATTTTTGCTAAGGTCAGTTAATAGTTTTCCAATAGTACCTAAAATTTTGTAAGATGTACTTAAAATTTTATGGTATAAAATAAGCTGCAAATGAAAAAATAAAGTCATTCTAAACTCAGAATCAGTTGTTCTCACTTACACATTTAGCTATTCGCTTGCTTTAAATTAGAACAAAGTTGAACACTAGCAACAAGTGGCAAATCGCCGAGTTGTAGTATAACCAATAGCTTTAGCTTGGGTTACCTAGTGCTTCAACATAGAGTCCACGGTTTTATTTGGATAATACACTATACTTAGAGTCAACGGTATTCTATAAGATAATATACTAGAACGGACGGTTCAACGAGTAAGATATATGTGTATGGTATCCATCAATAACCACCCATACCATATATACATTACAATATTTTGTTCAAATTTTTTTCCCATGTTGGATTCCTCGAAAATACAACCATCACTATTTTTACCATATCCACCAATATCGACGCATATAAATTTATAATCTAGCCCAACGATAGCCATTAGCACCACAGAAAATTTGTGCAAGTCACACCAATAATTTGATCCAGTATTGTTTGGACACTTGAACATGCTTACCATCTATACTTCCAATACAATTCGGAAATCGCCATAAATTCTTGAACCCTTCCGCAGATTGTTTCCAAATTTCCGTAGTTGGATCTGGTAAATAAATATTTTTAAGTTTAGTACAAATAGTTTCACAAACTTGTCAAACTATTGCACTAACTGTTGAAAACCCAACACGAAAACTATGCCCAATTGTGGAGAAGCTATTACCAGTAGCAATAAATCTGTAAAATTATATTATAAAATTTATAAAAGTTCATCTATTACATTTTCTTGCCTGAACAAAGTCTTTTTTCAGATGAAATAGCTTCACGATAATTTGTATCAGCTTTTCGAATATCGTCGTCTATTAAGCTTAATATTTCATAAAAGCACTTGATTGTCATTCGAGAATATATATAAAAACGTTTTTCATCCCTTCGAAGTTGTGGCATCAGTGTATGATATTCTCCATACTTCAACCGATCCAAATTAATTTCATGCACCCACTTTCTGTTTTTCCTTAAAAAAATAGTTATAAATGCAATAATTCAATAAAATTATTTTTGTAATTAATGACACTAACCTGCTATTTTCTTTGTCTTCTAGTAAGGCTAATAATAGAAGTTCTTCATCTGATGATGATGACATCGTAATTTTTTTATTTATTTTTTAGAATATATTTTATAAATTTAATCTTCTTTATTACTTTTAAATTATACGTCTTTTAATAATTTTTTATTCTTTAAAACTAAAACTGTTATGTTTAAGTCGCGTTTATTATGCGTCAGTGTGATCTATTAGCGTTTATGTATAAATGCTATCGAGGCAATACATACCAATCGGTGTGGGATCGTTAGACTCGACCCTTTAAGGAAGTGTATTCCAAATTGATTCAAAAATGAACTCAGTTATATATATTAGTACAATTAATTTTATTTTATTTTTGTTATTTATTTAAAGTTCTAAGTACATTTTCAAAAAAAAGAAATAAATTACATATTCTATTTTTTGAGCTCCTGAAACAACCTAATTGGTTGGTATAAGAGAAAGTAATAACTTCTACGTTAATTATTACTTAAATATACATACTATTCTAGTATAGATATAATTCAATTACATATATTAATTTTATTTAAATTTAGCTTAACTTAATGTAATAGTTTTTTGATTGCAGTTATTATTGCACAATATGTGATTCCTTTCTTATTTAGTTATTAATGATACATGAAATGAATTTTTAAATATTTAAAAAAAAGTTTAAGTTTATGAAGTTTTTAAGGTAATCTGGAAGTTCATTGTATATTTTGACAGATGACTGTATAAGCCATAAGCGTGCAGTATAAATGTGCTTTGAGAATCTCGATCTGTTATTAATTGGTTATAAATAGGGATGTTAAACGATATGAACGAAATAATTATGTTCTTGAAAAGAACGATACCGAAAGAACAAAAAATATATCGTTCAAAAAAGAAAATAATATTTTTTTCAAATATATTCTTCTCGTCAAATATAACGTTCAAGAATTTTGTTCTTTTCAAGAATGTTTGAAAATTTTGTTCAAATATAAATTTCGTTCAAGTACTTTATGTAACAACCTTATTTTGAGAAAATAGGAATGTATATATCAACAACAGTAAGAGAGTTTATTCGAAGTACCTTTTTCGAACTAAGTAAGTATGACTTTAATTTCAATACTAATGTGTTGGCATATTTATAATTATTAATCAAGTTAGCTACTTTACACGTTTTATTCACTTACTTCCACGCTCTATATAAATACGCCGGATTTAACAACGCTTTTATGGTAATAAATGATAACGTTTAAAGAAACTTAACTTTCTGATTTTTTTATATTCTTAAGCCTTCCCCAAACCGACGCTAATTTTTCCGCAACCGCGGTGCGAATTTTTCCGCACAATTTAATTAAATGGCGCCTTATGAGGATGCACACACTAACGCGAATTCCGCGCGATTTTACAGGGTATTTTCCGTGCGTGTTGTATAGGGATTTTTCCGCAACAATTGTCAAAAATAAACACTGCATGCAGTGTTTTACCTGAATTTTCGCAACAAATGCCAAAAAATTATTGAAAATTTGTCAAGTTAGTCATTCATATTGTCGTCGCTGTTGAATTAAGAACTAGTAAAAAAATTTATATTAATTATTTTTTTTTAAAATGGAAACGTTTATAGAAATAGTTAAAAAATATCCCATATTATATCCCATATTATATCGCGTAAAGAGTATAAAAATATACGTGATGAAATTGGACATGAAATAAATGAAAATGGTAACAAAATGTTAAACTTTTTATGTATATAATTGAATTATTTAAAAAATTGTTTATGCGAAAAAGCTCACAAGAAATCGTACAGTTTCAGCATCATCATCTTCAAATAATGTTAGCAGAGTGATTGATTACATAGAGCAAGATGATTAGTAAGTATTATACTTTTAATTTAATAAAATTTTCAAAAAGTTATTTATAATTTTGGTTTCAGAAATTTGAATGAAAAAATGTAACCTGGAACGTGTATTAAAAAAAAATTCAAGAAACTACAAATAATTTGAACAATAATAATGATAATGGTATCTGTCAGAAAAAACATCCTATATTTAAAGTTGGTCGTAATAATATTAATACTAAAAAGTATTAGTATTATTTGTCTAAAAATAAAATAAAATGTTTAATGAAAAATATTTTTTTAATTATTTATAAGATATTTAAAACCTATAATTTTTAATGAATTTGCTCGTTTAATTTAAAAAAAATATTAGTTTTCAGAGTTAAAGTAATTAACAAATTTTTCTCTGGTTTCAAAAGCTATATTGGTTGCTCGTCGTGGTTCGTTTGCGAAATTTGAAAAAGCTCCCACTTCTGACTCTGGTGTATCCAGGAATTCAAAAAAAATATCATCACTTTTTTTTGTCCTTAAAGAATTATGTAAGACACATGCAGTTTTTATTATGAGAATGGTTGTTGTTGTTTTCGTTTCAATTGGTCTATAAAATATTCTCCATTTTTGAGCCAATATTCCAAATGCATTCTCAACTTACTTTCGCACCACAAAGTCTTACATTATATTTTTCTTTTAATTCATCATATCTTGATTGCCGATACGGAAATGGTCTCATTAAATATGATTTTAGTCCAAAAGCCTCATCTCCAATTACAACGTGATGGCAGGGTTCAGTTTGTCCGGGTAAATTTGTAGGTGCAGGAATATTCATCATATTTTGTTCAAATTTTTTCCCCCATGTTGGATTCCTCGATAATACAACCATCACTATTTTTACCATATCCACCAATATCGCCGCATATAAATTTATAATCTGGCCCAACGATAGCCATTAGCAGAACAGAAAATTTGTGCAAGTAACACCAATAATTTGATCCAGTATTGTTTGGACACTTGGTAGTGACGTGCTTACCATCTATACTTCCAATACAATTCGGAAATCGCCATAAATTCTTGAACCCTTCCGCAGATTGTTTCCAAATTTCCGTAGTTGGTTCTGGTAAATAAATATTTTGAAGTTTAGTACAAATAGCTTCACAAACTTGTAAAACTATTGCACTAACTGTTGAAAAACCAACACGAAAATTATACCCAATTGTGGAGAAGCTATCACCAGTAGAAATAAATCTGTAAAATTATATTATAAAATTTGTAAAAGTTCATCTATTACATTTTCTTGCCTTAGTATAATGTGACGTTTGCCACACAAAACATATAATGAATTAATCATCATATGTTTTGTGTAGGTCAGGGTTATATTTTATTTCCAAAATATAATTATGGATGATTAACCTAAGCATACGAAAATATTTCATACATGCACTGACTGCATGTCAATTCTTATGTCATATTATGCATATTGTTATGTATGCATATATTACTATATGCATATATAATAAATGCAATGACCGAAAATAGATGGGTCTTTTTACAATGTAAAATTATTATGAAATTCCTAAGAATTACAATAAGGGATCAATACACTAGCGTTAGCAAATAATTATTCTAATAATTATTTATGTATATTTGTTAAATTTTTGGGTATAAAAGAAATGAAATGAAATTAATAAAGTTACTTTTAGTTTTGAGTCTAAAGTCATCTTCAATATTACTGCGCTTATCAGATAGTACAAAATTGTCAAAATAGGTTTAAATAGCTTAAATTGCGTTGTCAAAATAGGTTAAATTAAAATTTATTAATTTTTTTTTCGTGGTCAAATATTTATTAGAAAATCTAAAATAAAATAAATAAAATGTGAATAATGTGAACCGAACCATAAACCACAATTTAACTTATTGGTTCATGGTTCGGTTTAACCAATATTTGGAAAAGTGGTTTGGTTTGGGTTTGGTTTGGCTTTACAATTCATATTTTGGTTTGGTTCGCCTAAATTCCAATGGTTCGATGGTTTTTGGTTCAGTTCAAGAAACCGGTTTCCGTCTCTGCTTCTATGCACCAAATTACCGAAATTTCCCATTTAGTCTAATTAAATAGGAAAAATAGAATGTCAGAAAGTAAATAGGTTTAAAAATTAAATAGTGAGGAAATTATTAAGTACACCTTACCAAAATTAGTTAAGATTCTTTCATTAAGATATTTAGCAGTAGCACTTTTAGTTAGGACACCTAGTTAAAGTATAGGATAAGGAAATTTAGCTAACATTCAAGATTTTTTTTTAGTCGAGATCCCGAGGTAAAATAAATTTAGAAAATTTTAAATTTTGTGGAACTAAAATTTAGCCGAGATCCTAGTGTAAAATTAATATTTTAAGATTTTATATTTAGGTATTAACATTTTACGATATTTTTTTTTATATATACTAGAAATATATTATGATAAATTTTTTATATTTTTTTTTTATAATTGGAATATATTATGATAGTATCAAGCTAGGGCTAAAATATATTTTATTTATTTAGGTTACTTTTCAGGAAATTTTTAAATTTAAGTTACTTTTCAGGGATTTTTTTTGTTTAAGCTACTTTTCAGCAAACATTTTACTACTTTTCAGAAATATTTTTATTTTATACATATAATGAAGTATGATAAAAATCCTTAATGAGGAGCTTCAGAAATTACAAGACTTATTAAAGAATTTCAAGAAAACACCAAAAAGGACATACAGAGTTCAAGATATATTCTTAGTAAACTTGCATATGTTGCGAAAAATAAGAAATTTTTTTCAAGAGCGTGGAATTTACTTTATAGCGAAAACAAAAATCACGCTTTACACTATAAAGAGCGATACGAGGAATTATATAAAGAAGTGAAAGCAGTTTTAGATAGAAGCTCAACAGAAGCTTTAGCAATGCAAGAAGAGGAGGAGGAATCCGAAATAAAAACGGAAAACGAAGAGGATATCAAGGAAAATCAGGAAGGACAATACACTATAAACGAAGAAATAACCACAGTCAAGATGTCATTTTTCGATTATGGAGTAGCTCAAAAACTACCTACGTTACTAATAGAAAAAGAAGAAACTCGTGAAGAGAAAATACGAGATTTTCTGAATAGCGTAGAGTTTTACCACGATACGTTGCAACAAGAAAAAAAAATCTACACTAGTAAAATTTCTAATCAAATGTAAAATCCAAGGAAAAGCTTTGACGGAACTAGGTAATGTAGAAGCCACAACATTCAGCGAATTGAAAACTTTATTAAAAACCAAATGTGGTTGTAAAGATACTATCGAAATTATTCAAACAAAATTGAATAATAGCAGACAGGGTAACAAACCGATGAGAGAGTTTGTAAACGATAAAGGAAGTCTGATTTCACGAATGTCTGAATTAGAAGTTCAAGCGAAAAGTGAAACAGCCAGACCAGCATTGACAGCAGTTAACAACCGTAGAGGTTTAGCGTTTATAAAAAAGGAGTAAACGATAGATACAAAATAATATTGGACAGTGCTCGACATACAGAGTTTAAAACCGCAATTAATCACTTATTAGAACTTGACCCAGAGAACGTAAACAAATTGCTTAAAAAGGATGTTAAATTTAATAATACCAATACAAATAATAATTCAAATTATCTAGCCAGAAATAGAGCCTACACACCAGGTAGGATTAATAATCAAAGTAATAATAATAGAAATAATAATTAAAATAACAATAATAATTATAATAATAATAACAATAGAAATATTCAAAATAACAACCGGAATAATAATTATAATATAATAACAATAATTACAACAGAAATAATCGAAATTATAACAGAAATTATAACAATCGAGGAATAAATAATAACAATAATAACAGTAATAATAATACAAACACACTGAACTCAAGGATTCTAGCAATCACCGAGGGAAACGAATAGCCCACCGAGGGGGAAGCCAACATATCGGTAGAGGATTACACCAATTAGGCGATGAAGTAATTCTTACATTAAATATTTCAAATGGACTATATGTAGACATTGAAATAAACCACAAAATTGCAAGATTTTTAATAGATACGGGCGCATCTATTTGCACCGTTAAACAACATATTTTACAAGACAATGACATAAATAAAAATAACGTTACGACAATTCATGGTATTTCAGGACACCTCAAAACTTTAGGCACTTGTAGTAATAAATTAAATTTTCAATCAATCAATATTGATTATATTTTCCATGTTATTCAAAATGACTTTCCCGTACCGGTAGATGGTATTTTGGGAGCCAATTGCTTAACAGATTATCAAGCCAAAATAAATTTGGTAAAATTTATTTTTGATATTAATATAAATCATGAGCAAATAGTTTTGCCAATAATAATTAAAGAAAATCTGAATACAATTACAATAGCATCACGATGTGAAGCTACTTATTGGATTGATACAACACTAAAAGACACACGTATATTCCATGAAACGGAATTGTGTGAAGGAGTTCTCATGGCCGCATCAATATACAAGTCCATAAATGGTAAAATACCAATAAAAATTTTAAATACCAGGGATAGTAATGTAAAATTAAACTAAGTTGAACCAGAATCATACAGTCTAAACGACCATTACATATTAAATTATAAAGAATCGACAGAGACCTCGATAAAACGGGTTGACAAATTACTAAAAGAAATTAACTATGACACATTAAATTGAGAAGGAAAGAAATGCGTACAACAAATCTGCACAAAATTCAACGATATTTTTCATCTGGACGGAGATGAGTTAACAGTAACAAACACAGCATCAGCAAAAATCGAATTGAAAAAGGGAGTAGGACCTATATACACAAAACCTTATAGGATTCCACATTCGCAGAAACAGGATGAAATACAGAAAATGATTGATCAAAAGATCGCGGAACCATCCGTATCAGCATGGAATTCGTCTGTTTTGATAGTACCAAAAAGAAGGATCCTGTTACTGGACTCCAAAAGTTCAGAATGGTAATAGACTACCGTAAGGTTAATGACGTAATAGAGGATGATAAATTCCCACTACCAAATATCACCGATATTTATGATATGGTAGGAGATGCAAAATATTTCTCTTGCATAGACTTAAGCCAAGGTTATTATCAGATGGAACTTGATGAAAAAGTAGACCATGTACTGCGGTTTCAACTGAAAATGGACACTACTATTTGACAAGACTACCAATGGGACTAAAAATTTCTTCAAGCGTTTTTTTCACGAATGATGTCCATAGCTATGTCAGGTTTAACTTATTCCAGATGCTTCGTATATTTGGATGATCTAATAATTTTTGGGAATAGTTTAGAATCACACAATAAAAATTTGATAGAAGGTTAATTTAAAAATCCATCCTGGTAAATGTCACTAGGGAACAGAATTTATGAGTCATCTGTTTAAGGATATGTGTAAAATGCTAAAAATAGATCAACTATTTTCAACCGCATACCACCATGTAAGCATAGGACCACTAGAAAATTCTCATAAAGTTCTAGGAGCATATTTAAGAACGTATGTTGCAGAGAGTCACACTGATTGGCATAAATGGTTGCCATATTACACGTTTTGTTACAACACAGCTGTACTTTCTGAAACAGAATGTACACCATACGAATTAGTTTATGGAAAGCAATGTAAATTACCATCAAATCTCACTAATTAAGTAGAACCACTATACAACTATGAAGATTATAGTAAGGACTTAAAAAATAAATTACAAGTAGCGCATAGGGACGCTAGGGAAGTGTTAGAAAAAAATAAATTAGAAAGAAAAAATAGATTCGATAAGGATTATAAAGTTAAAGGCAGTACATATGAAATAGGTAGTTTAGTACTACTGACAAATGAAAATAGGAAAAAGTTGGATCCAATATATATATGGTCCATATGAGGTAATAAATACAGAAGGAGTAAATTGCGAAATTAAAAACAGTAGGAAAAAGATCATAGTACATTGGATTGGATGGATGGATTGAGAGAGGGGAGTCCGTGAAGGACTCAAGCACTCAGGCCAGAACTAGGCCCATTGTACCCCTCGGTGCGAAGAACCTTCATGTCACTCCCGCTGTGGCGGTTGTGAGCCATCCGCTATCTTTTCCGAATTTACAGATTTGTTGCCATCCATGAACCCCCGCTTCGCTCAGTTCGTTCAGGAGATAGGCACCAAAGCATTTATAACGTAGGTGCATGAGGCAGGGACAATGACACAGGAAGTGTTCAGTAGTCTCTCTATCCTCACCGCACCCCCTACAGACGTGCACTTCAGAGCGCCGGATTTTGTAGGCATGATCCCGCAACATAGAGTGACCTGTTAAGATCGCAGTGCCCAGGTATACCGAGCTCTTGTTGAGCCGCAGGTATTTCTTGGTTACTTTCTTGGTTACCTTCGGGATGCCCCAGAGACACCGCGTGGTGTGGCCGATATCACTAGCTATCCAGATTTGTTGATGAGATTCGTCGGCCCATCGTTTTAGGTTCGCTTTAAGAGTCTGCAGTGCTACCCCAACTGTGGTCGTGATGACCTCCAGTTGCGATCCCTTTCTTGCTAGCTCGTCTGCTTTTTCGTTTCCCGGTATATTGCTATGTCCAGGAACCCATTTCAGTGTGACTCTATTCGACCGCGCCAGGTTGTTAAGACTGTGTTTACATTCTTGGACCAGCTTGGATTTGGTTGTATAGGATGTCACCGCTTTTAACGCAGCCTGACTATCTGAGAAGATTGTCAGGTCCCTATCTGTGGTTCCTTCTAATAGAAGGTGGTTACAGATTTCTTTAATTACCACCACCTCTGCTTGGAAGACTGTGGCGTGGTCTTCCAAGCGAATAGACCTCACAGTACATACCCGCGCCAGTCAGCTTTCCCATTTTGGAGCCGTCGGTATATGCTGTTAACAGGCCAGCTGTTTGAGACACTATGTCAGTGTTCCAATCAGCTCTAGAAGGGATACTGAGTTTTACGTTTGATTCCAGGAAGGTTTCTTTCTGGGAATCGCTAGGTTTCTCAACATTGGGTATGATGGATTTCACAAATCCCAGGATATATTTATGAGGTACAGAAGAACCTGCATGAGTCCATGCCTGGTTTAAGTAAAGTCTCAATGCAGCCCCCGCAGCAACTTTTTTGATGTGAATCCCAATTGGGTGGATAGCCGTAATGGTTTCCAGTGCTGCTGTTGATGCTGTTCTCATTGCGCCAGTAATACTGAGGCAACAAGAACGTTGAACTTTTTCCAACAACTTAAGATTGGAGAGTTTCTCAATCGCCTTCCACCAGACGAGAGATCCATAGGAAAGAGTAGGGCGGACGACACTGGTGTAGAGCCAGCGAATCATATCCGGTTGTAGTCCCCATTTCTTTCCCATCGCGCCCCGACACAGGCCAAAAATCCTATAGGCTTTTTTAGCTCGTTCTTCTAGGTGCGATCTCCAGTTCAATTTTTTGTCTAAAATAACGCCCAGATATTTAACATTAGCTTTTAGTGTTAGCCGGGTGCCTTTTATAACGGGAAGACTCAATAGTTGAGTTTTCCTTCTCAATGAGAATAAACAGATATCGGTTTTTAGCGGGTTGATGTTCAGCCCACAGTTGTCTGCCCATTGGCTAACAATATTCAGTGCAGGTTGCATTAACCCAGAGAGTTCCGATTCAAATTTGCTTGTGACGAGAATGACCAGGTCGTCTGCGTAGCATACGACGAGGTATCCCTGCCTTGTGAGTTCGAATAGGAGGTCACTCACGACTAGTATCCAAAGCAAGGGTGACAGAATGCCGCCCTGTGGTGTACCTTTGTGAACTTTACCTGCCCGTTCTTGGTCCCCAAGGTTCGCATAAATTCTCCTATGTGCTTAAATGTGTTCAATCCACTTGGAGATTTGTGGGTTGATGTTTTGTTTATGTAGCACTTCATTAATTTTTTGCAGGAGTACATTGTTGAAAGCTCCTTCCACGTCTATAAAGGTTCCAAGCACAGATTCTTTGAAAAGAAAGGCTTTTTCAATGGTGTGAACCACTTCATGAAGAGCGGTTTCCACCGATTTACCCTTTAAATAGGCGTGCTGTTTGCCAGATAAGGCTGCCGATGGGAGCTTATCTCGAATTTCTCTTTCGCAGATTCTTTCCAGAGTCTTTAAAAGAAAGGAAGTAAGGCTGATTGGTCTGAATGCCTTGGTGGATGAATAGTCATCTCGACCCGGTTTTGGTATAAAGACCACTCTAACCTCCTGCCATTTTGCCGGGGTATATCCAAAGAGGATACACGCCCTGAAAAGGTTTATTAATCTATCAGCTATGAAATCCCATGAGTTTTCGAGGAGAGCAGGGAATATCCCATCTTTACCTGGGGATTTAAATGGTTTGAAAGAAAAAACAGCCCATTTAGCTGCATTAACGTTAATAAACTCTAATTCCGTATTCTCCAACCTATTGCTAGGCCGGTATGAATCTATTACAACAGAGGTGTCAAAGCATTTCGGGAAATGCTCTTCCATTAGTAATTCTAGTGACTCCCCTGCTGATTCAGCCCTGATTCCTTCACTATTGATTAGGAGTTCAGGTTGAATGTGGGTTTTCGCTAGAAATTTCTTAATTCGTGACGCCTCGTTTACGCTATCTACACCATCACAGAACGATCTCCAAGGTTGTCTCTTGGCTGAGCGGATGGCGTACTTATAATCTTTGAGCGCATTTTGATATGCGTTCCAATCTTCATCACGATTACAGTTCTTCGCTTTGTTGCAAAGCCTGCGTACCCGTTTACGTTTTCCTTTGAGGTCTTGTGTCAACCAAGGAGGGTCAGAGTCGGATCTAGCCCGTTTCAAGGGACAAGACTCTTCATAAGAATCCATAAGCAGATTCGTGATCACATTTACTTCTCTGTCAATATCTTCACACGAGTGCAATGCACGGGGGAAGTTAACTGAGAGATTTAATTTTGATTCCACCTTGCTCCTGAAAGAAGCCCAGTAAGTTTTTGCCGGGTTTCTATACGGAATGGCTGGTGGGACCGTGGCATCAATTTCAAAACGTATATATCTGTGATCCGATAAGGATGCTTCGTTCGAAACTCTCCAATTATGGATGTATGCAGATATATCAATTGTAGTTAGTGTTATATCTATTACTTCCCTATGAGAACGCGTGATAAAGGTATGTTCTACCCCAAGGTTCATTAATAATAGGTTAGTTGTATAAATATAATCAAGCAGTGACTTACCCCTTTCATTGCAGTTTGAGCTGCCCCATACTGTATGATGAGAGTTTGAATCACAACCTATAATCAGTTGTTTGTGGTTGCTCTGCGCTAGCTTCGCTACCTCATCCAACTCGGTAGATGGCGGAGGGGTGGGTGAGTCAAACGGTAGATAAACAGAAGCAAAGATGATCTGCTTTGGTCTCCCATTTAATTCGCCCTCCCATGAAACCGCTATGCTATCTTTACTTGAGACCTATGGGTGAGAAAATAGATTAATATTTTCTTGGCTACAATACAGGCCCTGGGCCTACCTTGTTCGTTATTGTAGAACAGATTTACTGATTTGTTGCTCCACCCAGAAACCTTGTTTACGACGGTCCAAGTTTCCTGAATTAGCGCCAAATCCACTTCGCTTTTCTCAAAAAGTTGTTGTAGGTTGGCCGTGGCCGCCCTACTACGATGGAGATTGATCTGAACAATTCTCATGAATTGTTTTGATCAACCTCCATCTCCAACTCTTCCGTTGACATCTCCTCCGTTAGGGTTTGGTCATCATCTGATGCCAGGAGCGGTCCTAGTAGGAGTAAATCCTCGTCTTCGTCGCAAGACGTATCTTTAACCGATCCTGTCATCAGATCATGTCCAACCCGGTCATCTGTTTCGCCAATCACCAATTCGGTGATCAGTAAGCCAGATGATTTTTCTAACGTTGGAGCAGCATTCGCGCTCTCTTCTTTAGAGGGTGCTGGTTTGGCTTCAGCAGCAGAACTGGAAACCGGTGGTTGTGTGGGGCAGGTTGGCGACACATTTTCCAATTTGAAAAAGATGCTTGCCATCCTGTACCACACCTCCCCCTGGTTTCCTTAATCCTATCGAATGAGGTCTGGTCGATACCCAAAACCAAGTAGATTCCTTGCGAATTTTCCTTAGCATAGTATACCGTCCAGAGCTCAGTCGGCAGGTGTTTCTGTTGCTTAATCTGGCTAAGGATGGCTGGTACAGGTTTAGGCGGACCTATCACTTCAACCGTTACCCTCCTTAGCTTTGGAATGTCATCTTTGCTTACCATCTGTAAGCGGATGTCATCCCAAGGCAACTTTATTTCGCTAATCAATTTCCCTAGGAAGTCTACCGAGAACTTGTCTAGACAGACTGCCCAGAAGAAATCGCCACGAAAGCCACTCCAACGGATACGACCCGGCAGAACATCACTGGTTGACATAAAAGCAGCGTCTATAGCTGATTCTAATGCCTCCCTGATAATAGACTGTCTGTCCCGAGCGATCATGCCCCCAGATGCTGCAGAGTTGATGACAGCCATCTCGAAAGATGTTTTGTCAACTCCTCTGACCACCTGAGAATAGGAACCCAGGGTTCGTTTACCCGTTGGAATGACCTTCAGTCTTGCGACAGGTTTAGATCTACGATCTAAGCCTGATTTGGGAGCAGGTCCTTCCCTATAAGTTGATAGCTCAGGGACTACCTTCTTATTGGTTGGTCCTGCTTCTCCCGAATCATCCGAGCGGATTCTCTTTTTTGCTGCTTCTGTTGCAACAAGAGCCCGTGCAGGATCAGTTGTCCCCATTTTCCAACCTAATGTGGTTGACATAGCAACGCCTGACACCGCACGGGCCCCTGCCGCAGCAGGAGCAACACAAGTAGTTGCTGGTTTGGCCGGGTGGACCGATGTGGAACCTGGCAATGCACTAGCGGCTCCCGCGGTGTTTCCACCTTTGGGATTCACCCGTGCACCTCCCGGTTCTCCACCTTTCACGCCCTGTACCGCGCCTCGCAACTTCTCCCTTCTCTGTTTCCGCTTCTGCCCGACAGACAGTGGTTTCCATCACCTGGTATAATCCCCTTCCGCGCAGACGGACGGACTCTTGCTACTGGCGACTTAGTTGTTACCTTAGTAGCAACCAAGCCCTCGCCGGAAGTCGTAGCCTCTTCCGACACTTGTGGTAATATCCTACCACGAATTTTTCTAGATTCGGACATTCAAATCATGAAGGTGGATTCTCTTGGTTTTCGGTCTTCGCCCTTCGCCGTTCCAGCATGGTTGCACCTACTGGCATCGCCTCAGGGTTCCTCAGACTTACTTAAGCCCCACCACCGCGACAAGGTGGAATCCGACGGGGGGTCAAGCACATTAGAATAGGTTGAAACCTTATTATGTCTATTTAATGATAATATCTGAAGATTAGGATGTTTTTAAAAAAAAAAAAAATTAGGGAAACCCTATAGAAATAAGTAATATAGGAATAAGTAAATTTTTAATAGTATAGGAAGGAGTAAATTTTTAATATAGGAATAAGTAAATTTTTAATAGATAATATTTTAATAGGTAATATAGAATAGGTAATGAAAAATAAAATAAATATAATAGTTAGAATAAGTAATATCCAAATTAGAAATAGGACAATTACAAATATTTAGAATATGAATATGAAAAAAAGGAAATTATAAAATATGATAGGAATATGAAATGGGAAAACATGAAGTGTGAAGTTTATAAGTATAAAATATGAAAAAAATATGAAAGAAAGAAATATAAAATATAAGAATATAAAATATGAAGTTTAAAAACTATATAATTTATGTAATTATATAATATGTGTACAAAAGTAAACACATATATATGATAAGAATTATTGAATTATTTTGTTAATAATGAAAATAAAAAAAAAATAGTAAGCAAAAGAAATTTTTGAAATTATATGAAAAATATTTTAAGTAAAAATTTAAAAAAAAAAAATGTTTATACTTTAAGAACATTTAAAAAAAAAATATTTTAATTACAATTTGGGAAAAATATATATACGTTAAGAACATTTTTTTTTAAATTAAATGAATATCTTAATTACAAATTTGAAAAGAAAATATATTGTACAAAAAAGTAGAAAAAAAATACATTTTTTTAGAAAGTTGTTAAGAAGATTTGGTATTGAAAAAAAAAATGTTAATAAGATTGTGTAATTGAAAAAAATATATGTTAACGCTAGACAGAAGGAATTTACTTAGGGTACATTCCTCCTTTTCCCGCAGGAAGGGTGGTGTGACGTATGCCACAAAACATATAAGGAATTAATCATCATATGTTTTGTGTAGGTCAGGGTATTATTTTATTTCCAAAATATAATTATGGATGATTAACCTAAGCATACGAAAATATTTCATACATGCACTGACTGCATGTAAATTCTTATTTCATATTATGCATATTGTTATGTATGTTTATATTACTATATGCATATATAATAAATGCAATGACGGAGAATAGATGGGTCATTTTACAATGTAAAATTATTATGAAATTCCTATGAATTCCAATAAGGGATCAATACACTAGCGTTAGCAAATAATTATTCTAATAATTATTTATGTATTAGTTAAATTTTTGGGTACAAAAGAAATGAAACGAAATTAATAAAGTTACTTTTACTTTTGAGTCTAAAGTCATAGTTTGTTTTAATTATACGCTACTCGCTTAAATTAACTTAAACCAAAAACCATTATAACTACGTATAGAGACGAGTTAACAGGAAGAAAAAAATGTACATTTTTCTGGGGTTCCAATGTTTTAACATTGGAACCCCATAGAATTTTGAGAGAGATATTATTTTTTTTATTTTTTATTTCTCAATAACGAAGTAACATTCGTTGGTTAACGATAATGAATAACGAAAGAAGGAAAATATGTATACATATTTTAAATTATTTCAAATTATTGAATATGGAAATATTTTAGTAAATATTTTCTAATTTTGGATTATTATATTTTTTGAAATTCAAAAAATATGTAATTTTTGGATTTACAATTAAGATATCATTTTTTCTGATTCATATATATGTAAAATTTTTAACATACATACATAACAATGAAATTTTAGGTAGAGGTATAGGTATAGGAATTAGCAATATAAATTTGGAAATTTTTTATCAACTTCATCTAGCTATTAAATATTTAGTATAAATTCCACAAATAGCATTTTTTTTTGATAAATTCATTCATGAGCTGTAATAAGAGGTATACTTATTAATGTATGTTAAAAATTTTACATATGAATCAGAAAAAATGATATCTTAATTGTAAATCCTAAATATTTATATATTTTTTGCATTTCAAAAAAGTGAAAAATAAAATTTTTGCTATTGCTTGCAAATATTTTTTTTTCGTTTTATTGTCATTTTGCTTCGATACAAAATACACAAATTTAAAGAATGAGATTTTCTATTTTATGTGAGAGACATTATATTATGTGTGAGAGATGGGTGCCTACGGAATATTTTTCGTAGGCACACAAAAAACGATTTTAGTTTGTTCCTTGTTAACTCGTCTCTATACGTAGTTATAATGGTTTTTGCTTAAACTGTTTTCCTGAAACCAAATGAACTAAGCTCTTTAGCCAATTCATTATAAACCAGCGGCTTCATTGCTAAGGTTTTTGGTTAAGGATATATATATATATATATATATATATATATATATATATATATATTGCTATAGGAGCATATATACCGTTATCCTACATATATATTAGATATATGTGGCATCGAAGCATTAGGAAGTTATAAGAACAGCTGCACCTGGACACCGTTGGATGGAATCATCGAGGAGAGTACCAGCCAACATTACAATAATACAAAGTCTTTCTTCACATGAAATAGCTTCATGATAATTTGTATCAGCTTTTCGAATATCGTCGTCTATTAAGCTTGATATTTCATCAAAGCACTCGATTGTCATTCGAAAATATATATAAAAACGTTATTCATCCCTTCGAAGTTGTGGCATCAGAGTATGATACTTTTCCCACTTTTTTTCCTTAAAAAAATAGTTATAAATGCAATAATTCAATAAAATAATTTTTTAATTAATGACACTAACCTGCTATTTTCTTCGTTTTCTAGTAAGGCTAATAATAGAAGTTCTTCATCTGATGATGATGTCATTGTAATTTTTTTATTTATTTTTTAGAATATATTTTATAAATATAACCTTCTTTATTACTTATAAATAATACGTCTTTAATATATAATAAGCGTTTTTAAGGTAGTTGAGCGTGTTGGATGTCCAACATTCTAAAATAGCTCATTAAGAATATTAAAAAAAATTTCAGAAAGTTATGTTTCTTTAAAACGTTATCATTTATTACCATACAAGCTACTAAAGTCTGGCGTTTAAAGCGACTAAACTTCTATATAGTGTCTAAAGAAAATAACTCGATTAAACAGCGACTAAGAATTCCAATGTATGTATAACACAACACCTGAAAATTATATAAAAAAAACGTGTGTGCAATAAATATCGCCCAAAGAACGAAAAAGAAACGAACTTTTTTTACATACTATACTAGTATGTAAAAAAATAATGTTCAGAAAGAAAAAAAGTTCATCTGTTACATTTTCTTGCCTTAGTGTAATACAAAGTCTTTCTTCAGATGATATAGCTTCACGATAATTTGTATCAGCTTTTCGAATATCGTCGTCTATTAAGCTTAATATTTCATAAAAGCACTCGATTGTCATTCGAGAATATATATAACAACGTTTTTCATCCCTTCGAAGTTGTGGCATCAGTGTATGATGTTCTCCATACTTCAACCGATGCAAATTAATTTCATGCACCCACTTTCTTTTTTTCCTTGAATGGATGGATGTATTGAAAGAGGGGAGTCCGTGAAGGACTCAAGCACTCAGGCCAGAACTAGGCCCATTGTACCCCTCGGTGCGAAGAACCTTCATGTCACTTCCGCTGTGGCGGTTGTGAGCCATCCGATATCTTTACCGAATTTAAAGATTTGCTGCCATCCATGAACCCCCGCTTCGCTCAGTTCGTTCAGGAGATAGGCACCAAAGCATTTATAACGTAGGTGCATGAGGCAGGGACAATGACACAGGAAGTGTTCAATAGTCTCTCTATCGTCACCGCACCCCCTACAGACGTGCACTTCAGAGCGCCGGATTTTGTAGGCATAATGCTGCAACATAGAGTGACCTGTTAAGATCGCAGTTCCCAGGTATACCGAGCTCTTGTTGAGCCGCAGGTATTTTTTGGTTACTTTCTCTTTCGGGATGCCCCAGAGACACCGCGTGGTGTGGCCGATATCACTAGCTATCCAGATTTGTCGATGAGATTCATCGGCCCATCGTTTTAGGTTCGCTTTAAGAGTCTGCAGTGCTACCCCAACTGAGGGATCGCAGGAACTCATTTCAGTGTGACCCTATTCGACCGCGCCAGGTTGTTACGACTGTGTTCACATTCTTGGACCAGCTTGGATTTGGTAGTATAGGATGTCACCGCTTTCAACGCAGCCTGACTATCTGAAAAGATTGTCAGGTCCCTATCTGTGGTTCCTTCTAATAGAAGGTGGTTACAGATTTCTTTAATTGCCACCACCTCTGCTTGGAAGACTGTGGCGTGGTCTTCCAAGCGAATAGACCTTTCTAGATTTAATTCCTCATAGTACATTCCCGCGCCAGTCAGGTTTCCCATTTTGGAGCCGTCGGTATATGCTGTTAACAGGCCAGCTGTTTGAGACACTATGTCAGTATTCCAATCAGCTCTAGAAGGGATACTGAGTTTTACGTTTGATTCCAGGAAGGTTTCTTTCTGGGAATCGCTAAGTTTCTCAACATTAGGTATGATGGATTTTACAAATCCCAGGATAGACTCATGAGGTACAGAAGAACCTGCATGAGTCGATTCCTGGTTTAAGTGAAGTCTCAATGCAGCCCCCGCAGCAACTTTTTTGATGTGAATCCCAATTGGGTGGATAGCCGTAATGGTTTCCAGTGCTGCTGTTGATGCTGTTCTCATTGCGCTAGTAATACTGAGGCAACAAGAACGTTGAACTTTTTCCAACAACTTAAGATTGGAGAGTTTCTCAATCGCCTTCCACCAGACGAGAGATCCATAGGAAAGAGTAGGGCGGACGACACTGGTGTAGAGCCAGCGAATCATATCCGGTTGTAGTCCCCATTTCATGCCCATCGCGCCCGACACATGCCAAAAATCCTATAGGCTTTTTTAGCTCGTTCTTCTAGGTGCGATCTCCAGTTCAATTTTTTGTCTAAAATAACGCCCAGATATTTAACATTAGTTTTTAGTGCTAGCCGGGTGCCTTCTATAACGGGAAGACTCAATAGTTGTGTTTTCCTTCTCAATGAGAATAAACAGATATCGGTTTTTAGCGGGTTGATGTTCAGCCCACAGTTGTCTGCCCATTGGCTAACAATATTCAGTGCAGGTTGCATTAACCCAGAGAGTTTCGATTCAAATTTGCTTGGAACGAGAATGACCAGGTCGTCTGCGTAGCATACGACGAGGTATCCCTGCCTTGTGAGTTCGAATAGGAGGTCATTCACGACTAGTATCCAAAGCAAGGGTGACAGAATGCCGCCCTGTGGTGTACCTTTGTGAACTTTACCTGCCCGTTCTTGATCCCCAAGGTTCGCATAAATTCTCCAATGTGCTAACATGTGTTCAATCCACTTGGAGATTTGTGTGTTGATGTTTTGTTTATGTAGCACTTCATTAATTTTTTGCAGGAGTACATTGTTGAAAGTTCCTTCCACGTCTATAAAGGTTCCAAGCACAGATTCTTTGAAAAGAAAGGCTTTTTCAATGGTGTGAACCACTTCATGAAGAGCGGTTTCCACCGATTTACCCTTTAAATAGGCGTGCTGTTTGCCAGATAAGGCTGCCGATAGGAGCTTATCTCGAATTTATCTTTCGCAGATTCTTTCCAAAGTCTTTAAAAAAAGGAAGTAAGGCTGATTGGTCTAAATGCCTTGGTGGATGAATAGTCATCTCGACCCGGTTTTGCTATTAAGACTACTCTAACCTCCTGCCATTTTGCCGGGGTATATCCAAAGAGGATACACGCCCTGAAAAGGTTTATTAATCTATCAGCTATGAAATCCCATGAGTTTTGGAGGAGAGCAGGGAAGATCCCATCTTTACCTGGGGATTTAAATGGTTTGAAAGAAAAAACAGCCCATTTAGCTGCTGTTCAAATTCCAGCAATCATAATTTAAATTTTGTTCTTGTAATCCAAGATATTTAAAATTATGATAAAATTATCGTGGGATTGAAAATAATTAATTGTTCCCTTAAAAATAATTAGCTGGAATCGGTAATTGAACACCCTTAAATAAATTTTATTCATTATTTTATAAAAGCATTTAGCATTGCCAAAAATGTCAATTATGCATTTATGCATATATAATAAATAAGTCTAATATTATAATAAGTAATATTTTATTTATGCGACTTTTTTTCTGTTTGTATATTTGATTGTGTGCAACTCACATATTTTAAAGAAAATTATTAGAATTGAAATTGTACATCTAATTTAAAAGAATTCAATTGTTCATTCAGTTTTGTTGTATCAAAGTGTAACGTAGTCTTTCATAGTAATAATAAATATTAATGCTAAAATAAATTACTAACTATAAAGTTAAATATCGCTGTAAAATTAAAAACATAAAAATAAAAATTAAAAAATAATAAAGTTGTTAAGATATATAAAATAAAAGAATTTGTATTTTTTGTATTCTTTTAAACTGCTATATTTTTTTGGAAAAACATTTGGTGACCCCGACGTGATCCGTTATTGAATCAATAACAATACGAACACTACATAAATTTACAATATTGATATTTTTAATTTAGACAAAAAGTGTGTGTTATTTATAAACTATAGTTGGTACAAAAAAAAAAAAAAAATTATATTGTTAGTGAAAAAATTAAAGGTTTTTATAATTAATTTGTGGTATATTTAATATTCAAAAATGGGTGATTTTGAAATTTTAATCGCCGATCAACGTGCAATTGGCACTGCATTAGAAAAAATGATTACAAATTTCAAAAAGGATTCTCCGGATAGAAAAACTCAAGAATATGCTAAAAAAAGATTGGATAATTTAAATCATCAGTGGGAACAATTTACTAAAAACCATCACAACATATACCAAGCAGTAAACGTCGATCATGGGCATACATATTTTGTTGCAAACTATGCCAATCAAGTGCAAGCGCTGTATGAGAGTTTTCGTAGTAAATTATTGGAAATAATTTCAAATGAAATTATTACATCTGACAACACCAATCAAAAGGCATCGACAGCTGATGACAATGGTGACAACGATGGATCAAATGGAAAAATGGTTACTGTTGGAAATACATCAAATCCTAATCAACAAGTGCCTACATCAAGTGGTTCAGGTAAGTCCATAATAAATTCTTCTATATTATCCAATAATAAAATTACAAATTCGGAAAAAGAAATTCAAATGTCATTATTACGTGCACAACGTGCTGCAATGGATGGACTGGTCAGAATTTTAGATTCAATTCCCGGTAATTTAATTCAAAATCCAACTAAAGCTTATTGTAATCAAAAATTAAGTACCATTTCTAACTATTGGGTTGATATCGTTGATAGGCACAAGCAAATAACAAGTTGGGCTAATCCCTATGATTATCAAGTAGGATTTTTTTATCAACTTGAGGACAAATATCAGTCTATTTCAATTAATATTCAAGAATATTTAGATAATATTGTGCCTAATAATTATAATAATAACAATAATAATAATATTAATTCTACTAGACTTAATAATAATGATATCAATATAAAATTACCAACAATTACAATACCTATGTTTAATGGTGAATTCGCTAAATGGAAACCGTTTCAAGATTTATTTCAACAAGTTATACATAATCAACAAATTAGTAAAGCCGAAAAAATGTTTTATTTAAAGTCAAATCTCACGGGAGAACCTAGTGCTTTAATAAGACATTTACAAGCAACTCATGATAATTATGATACCGCTTGGCAATTGTTGAATGATAGATACGATAATTAAAGATTATTACTTAACTCATTACTGAATGACCTTTTTAACCAGCCAGTCCTCCAAGCAGAGACAACATCTGGTTTAAAAAAATTACATGATACAAGCATGGAGTGTGTGCATGCCATAAAAAATTTAGGAATCCCAATGGCTGATTGGGACCCCATAATATTACACATTCTTGTAAAAAAACTCGATAAAGACAGTCGACGTTTTTATGAGCAATCTCTTGCAGCTCCTCGGGATTTACAATTACTTAGTAAATTTTTTGAGTTTTTATGTAATAGATTTCAAGCTTTAGAATCAGTCCAAATAAGAGACGACAAAAAAAACCATCAGTTCTGCTCTCAACGAAAATAGAATCATCCTGTCCAGCCTGTAAGTCACAAGGTCATAAAATTTTTAAATGTGCAAAATTTTTAAAACTTACAACTGAACAGCGAATTCAAATGACAAAAAAACTACAATTATGTATTAATTGTTTAAAAAATGGTCATTATTCCTCCAATTGTTCAAGTGGTTCTTGTTCTATATGTAATGGCAAACATAATACTTTGCTCCATATTTCATCCATCTCAGCATCAGTATCTTCAGATGCAAAATCAAAGAAAGTGAGCAAAATTGAACCATCTAATTCTGCGGCATGCACAATTTTTTCAGGAAATTCCAATATGAAAGGTGTAGTCTTATTAGCCACGGCTATTGTTAATGTTAAAACCAGTTCCGGATTATTAATTCCATGCAGAATATTACTTGATTCGGGATCACAATTAAATTTTATAACATCTGAATTTGCACAACAATTAGGTGTCAAAAAATTTAAAACAGAAATTCCTATTAATGGAATTGGGAATACTGAAACAAAGGTTTCCCACAAGGTACACATACATTTCAAATCAAACATTCATTGCTTCACAGCAAATATTGAAGCGCACTTGTTGCCAAAAATTAGTGGTTACCAACCACATCAAGTCATTGATAGTTGTGGTTGGGCTATTCCAAGTTCAATTGAATCAGAACTAGCTGATCCCAATTTTTTCAAACCACAAAAAATAGACATGCTTTTAGGTACAGAATTGTATTTCGATATTCTTACAAAAGGAAAATATCAGTTATCACCACATTTACCCACTCTACAAAATTCAAAGCTTGGTTGGCTAATAGCCGGAAAAGCCGGAGAAAAATCATATGGTAATTTTCATGTGAATATTGCAACACAGCAATCAATTGCATCTTTGGAGAGGGAAGTGAAAAGGTTTTGGGAATTGGAGCAGCATTACGCTCCAACTACTAGAATGACAAAGGAAGAATTTCAATGTGAAGAATTTTTCAAGGAAACCTTTCAAAGAAATTCTGTAGGTCAATTTGTTGTTAAATTACCATTTAAAGAAAATTCTAAGTGTTTAGGATCTTCAAAGGAAATGGCAGTAAAACGGTTTTCCGCGTTAGAACGAAAGTTTGAAAAGAACCGCGAAACTCATGAAAGGTATTCAGAATTTATGAATGAGTATAAGGATCTAGCACATATGGAACAAATTGACAATCCCAACCTACACTGCTCCCATTTTTATTTACCTCATCATTGCGTTTTCAAATTAGATAGTTCAACAACTAAACTTCGAGTCGTGTTCGATGGTTCTGCAAAAACCTCTGCTGGTAACTCATTAAATAGTATTTTGATGAAAGGTCCTACGGTACAACCACATTTATTCTCAATAATTATTCGATTCAGAGTACATCAGTATGCATTCACGGCTGATATAAGTAAAATGTATCGTAGAATTTTGGTCGCTCCAGAAGATCGTAAATTTCAACAAATTCTATGGAGATCCAATAAAAAAGATTCATTGAAAACGTATCAGCTCAATACTGTGACGTATGGGACCACGTCAGCTCCATATTTAGCCACAAGATGTTTATTAGAATTAGCAAAATCCTCTGATACAACTCATCCACTAGCTTCTCAAATTCTGCAAAGAGATATGTATGTAGATGATTGTCTTTCTGGTGGTGACTCTATTACTTCTACAATAAAATCAATGAATCAATTGATTGAACTACTTCAATCTGCTGATTTAGAATTACATAAGTTTTGCTCTAATAATAATCATATCTTAGATAATATTCCCACAGATCGACATGAACAATTCTTAAATATTGGACAAAATGATTTAATTAAAACTTTAGGTTTGATGTGGAAACCTAAAGAAGATTCTTTTCATTTTAATTTTACATTTAATGAATAAACCATGCTATTAACTAAACGAATTGTTCTTTCAGATTTAGCCAAATTTTTTGATCCTTTAGGTTTAATAGGGCCTGTAATTGTATACGGTAAAGTTTTTTTACAAGATCTTTGGAAAACACAACTAGGTTGGGATGATCACCTGCCAGACGATCTACAACGCAAATGGATCACCTACATGGATCAATTACAAGAATTATCTTCAATAAGTGTTCCGAGATGTATCGTTTTAAAGGATTCATGCAACATTCAATTGCATGCATTTTCTGATAGCAGCGTATCAGCTTTTGGAGCATGTTGCTATTTGAGATCAACCAACACCAAAGGAGAAATTTTAGTGCGCCTAATATGTTCCAAATCTCGAGTTGCTCCTTTGAAGTTTACAACAATAGCTCGACTAGAACTTCAAGCTGCGGTTCTCATAACAGAACTAATCGAGCGTATTTTAAACTTTTTAACTATCAAAATTAATAAAAAAAATTATTATACAGATTCAACTACAGTATTAGCGTGGATAAACTCACCGTCTTATACATGGGCAACGTATGTTGCAAATCGAGTGTCAAGAATTCAGGAACTATCCAGAATAGAACAATGGAGACATGTTAATGGAAAGGACAACCCAGCAGACATAATTTCAAGAGGCTGTTTGATAAAAGCATTAGTCCAACATTTCTTAGTGAAAATGAAAACACATGGCCAAATAAAGAATTTCAGTATCCAGATGAAATTCCAGAAGGACGGGCTCCAGTTTGCGCGCTTAGCAGTTTAAATAGAGTAGATCTGATTGAAACAATTTCTTTTAATAATTCATTTCTCAAATTACAAAGAATAATATCATATATTTTTAGGTTCATTAATAATTGCAAGGCATCAACAAAACAAGAACCAAAATCTGAAGGAACTCTTACTACATGTGAGCTAAATCAAGGACTGTACGGACTCATCAGAAATGCCCAGCATAATCAATTTAGCAAAGAATTAGCATTATTAAAAAAGAATAAATTATTAGAGTCAAAAAATTCAATTAATTCATTAAGTCCATTCTTTGATCATAAAATATCATGTATTAGAGTAGGTGGTAGGTTGCGAAATGCAAATATTTCAGAAGACAACAAACATCAATTTCTCCTGCCGAAGAACCATATGTTATCCCAGTTGATTATGAACTTCATACATTGGAAAAACATGCATGCAGCACCACAAGCACTAGTAGCATTATCAAGACAAAGATTCTGGATTATCGATGCTCGTAGATTAGCAAAAAGGATTGTAAACAACTGCATTCGATGTTTTAAAGTAAAGCCACATGAAATTGAACAACTAATGGGTCAGTTACCAGTAGCACGAGTTACGCCATCCAGGCCGTTTAACACTACAGGAATTGATTTTTGCGGACCTCTAAAGATACATTATAAAATCAGAGGCAAAAGAGCAACAAAATGCTACATCGCAGTTTTCGTTTGTTTTAGCACAAAGGCAGTTCACCTGAAGTTAGTTGAAGATTTAACGGCTAAGGCATTTATTAATGCTTTAAAGAGATTTGTTGGTAGAAGAGGATTATGTAAAACTATATATTGTGACAATACAACTAATTTTGTAGGAGCAAAATCGGAACTCAAAGCTTTGAAGAAAATGTTTGAAACACATCAACTACAGGAATCACTTCAAAACTTATGTCAAGAAAACAGCATTCAATGGCAACCAATCCCCCCCAGATCACCACACTTTGGTGGACTGTGGGAAGCAGCTGTAAAATCAGCAAAATATCATTTAATACGTTATATGGGTATAGCATCATTAACATATGAGGAACTCAACACGGTTATGGTGCAAATTGAAGCCATTCTAAATTCCAGACCGTTAACACAGATGTCATCAAATCCAAATGATTTAGAGGTGTTAACACCTGATCATTTTTTAATAGGAGCTCCTTTGACATCTTTTGCAGAGCCTGATGTTACTGAAGAAAATTTAAATAATCTTAATAAATTCAGACAAATTCAACAAATATTTTGGAAACGCTGGTCAACTGAATATCTTCATCTACTTCAAACAAAGGCGAAGTGGAAAAATGAATCGCAAAATGTTCAACCTGGAACACTGGTGTTATTAAAAGATCAAAATTCTCCTCCTCTTCGATGGCAACTTGGCAGAGTTGTTGAAACAATTAAGGGATCTGACAACTTAACAAGAGTAGCTAACATCAAAACTTCTTCTGGATTGCTGAAGAGAGCTATTCACAATATTTGTCCATTACCAATCACATCTACATCTGAGGTGATTCCTGAAAACACCAATAATAGCAACAGCTCAGGTGGCAATGGAAAATTATTGCGAAGTGGTAGGCTTGTAAAAAATTCTTCATTATTGCTGATGACTCTCTTAGTTACGCTACTAGTACCATCATCAGCATTTAATATAACACAATTTTTAGGACCACCAGGCGTGTTCTTTGAAGATATAGGACAAGGACAAGTTCAATCTCTCAACAGTGAATGGACCATTTTGGTATATTACAATCTATCATCATATTGGCTGGAGTATGAAGGATTTGTAGATTACGTAAAAAAAAATTGAAAGTATCTGCTCTACTGATCTAATACATTTTAACTATTGTAATGCAACGGCCAATGAATTACGGCACAGACTCCATACCATATATCTCAACAATGAGCTATTACACAAAATGAATGGTCACTCTAAATATAAACAGCGTAAGGTCAGGTCGCCATTGAATCTTGTTGGATGGGCTGCTCATGGATTATTCGGCATATTAGATCAAGATTATGCTGATAAGATTGAAGAAAGCATTGAAAGTGTAAATAACAATGAAAAGCATCTGTTGGAATTAATCAAAAATCAAACGTCAATAACAGACTCAACGTCAAATGTGCTTAAAAAGACAGTTAGTGATATAAATACTCAGTTTGCAAATCTTAATGAACATTATGTAGAAGCAAAAAATCTATTTACTAGCACAAAATTAACCAACAGTTTCAACTCATTAGTTAGCTACTTTACACTAATTATGACAAATTATGAAAATCATCAAAGAGATCTCCTAGATGTGCTTCTGGATATACATCATTCAAATATGAGTCCAAATATTCTAACTCCTATGCAGCTAGAAAATGAAATGACAATTATTCGAAATAACATTCCATCGTCATTGAATTTACCTGGTAATGATTTGATGGAAATATACAAAAGGATTTCTGTAATGGGTCGTGTTACAGATAAAACAATTGTATTTAAAGTTAATATTCCATTACCAGATAACGAAATTTACCAATTATTCAAAATTGTTCCAGTTCCAATTATATCAGGTACACGATCAATTATTATTGAACCATATTCAACTCATTTAGTCGTAACAACATTAAGAGATCGATATTTTCCTCTATCGGAATATGACTTCCACAAATGCATTATGCTAGATGATCAAAGATATCAATGTACACACTCACATCCAGTATATAACAGCCAATCAAATGCTAGTAGATGTGAAGTATCATTATTAAATCACAATTCAAATGCATTGGAGGAATGCCATTACAAAACAAACAAAGCTACTAACTATTGGATTAAATTACATACAACTAATAGCTGGATATTCTCACTTAATGACAATTTAATATGCGATCAACTAATAACAACTCAACAGATATCTGGAAGTGGTGTCATAACCTTATCTCCACCATGCATAATTAAGATGTCTGACATTACTTTGAAAACTAAGAAATTCTTCACGAGTTCTTTGGAGCGGTCATTTATACCATCAGCGAACATAACTGCCTCGATTCAAGAAAAAGATAAATTCAACATACTAACCGGTGATGTAACATTTAACACATCTGCTATCGATAAAATTCAAAATCAACTTAAGAATCTTCGTGAACAAGCTAATTTACCAACAACAATCATGACATTCATCATTATTGCAGCATTTATGGGCTGCTGATTATCACGATCATCATAATAATAATATATTTGGTTATTTCACGCAGGAGAAAAAGGCTAATGTTAAAAACAACACATCCGCAACCACAACCACGTTTAAATAAACGACAAATGTTCCAAATTACTGAAAACATATAATTTAGTTAGTTAATTTGTTTGCTCTCTTTTTGTATATATCTATAACACTTAAAGTTTGATTAACATGAACAGTAAATTAATATTGAAAATTTCAATGTTTGTTATTTTAAAGACTTCAGTTGATTTAATACATACCTATAGAATACAAAAAAAAAATATTTTTATCATTCATTATTAACTGTTAAATTTATTAGTAATAATTAGAATTATTAACAATAAGTCTTTAAAATGTTAAAACAAACCTTGAAAATCTCAAGGTAGGGGAGCATGTTCAAATTCCAGCAATCATAATTTAAATTTTGTTCTTGTAATCCAAGATATTTAAAATTATGATAAAATTATCGTGGGATTGAAAATAATTAATTGTTCCCATAAAAATAATTAGCTGGAATCGGTAATTGAACACCCTTAAATAAATTTGATTCATTATTTTATAAAGGCATTTAGCATTGCCAAAAATGTCAATTATGCATTTATGCATATATAATAAATAAGTCTAATATTATAATAAGTAATATTTTATCTATGCGACTTTTTTTCTGTTTGTATATTTGATTGTGTGCAACTCACATATTTTAAAGAAAATTATTAGAATTGAAATTGTACATCTAATTAAAAAGAATTCAATTGTTCATTCAGTTTTGTTGTATCAAAGTGTAACGTAGTCTTTCATAGTAAAGTAGTTAATTATATTTTTTTGGTATATATAATTTGTGTAACTAGTAAAATAAATAATAAATATTAATGCTAAAATAAATTACTAACTATAAAGTTAAATATCGCTGTAAAATTAAAAACATAAAAATATATAATAAAAAATAATATAAGATATATAAAATAAAAAGAATTTGTATTTTTTGTATTCTTTTAAACTGCTATATTTTTTTGGAAAAACAGCTGCATTAAGGTTAATAAACTCTAATTCCGTATTCTCCAACCTACTGCTAGGCCGGTATTAATCTATTACAACAGGGGTGTCAAAGCATTTCGGGAAATGCTCTTCCATTAGTAATTCTAGTGACTCCCCTGCTGATTCAGCCCTGATACCTTCACTATTGATTAGGAGTTCAGGTTGAATGTGGGTTTTCGATAGAAATTTCTTAATTCGTGACGCCTCGTTTACGCTATCTACACCATCACAGAACGATCTCCAAGATTGTCTCTTGGCTGACCGGATGGCGTACTTATAATCTTTGAGCGCAGTTTGATATGCGTTCCAATCTTCATCACGATTACAGTTCTTCGCTTTGTTGCAAAGCCTGCGTACCCGTTTACGTTTTCTTGTGTCAACCAAGGAGGGTCAGAGTCGGATCTGGCCCGTTTCAAGGGACAAGACTCTTCATAAGAATCCATAAGCAGGTTCGTGATCACATTTACTTCTCTGTCAATATCTTCACACGAGTACAATGTACGGGGGCAGTTAACTGAGAGATTTAATTTTGATTCCACCTTGCTCCTGAAAGAAGCCCAGTCAGTTTTTGCCGGGTTTCTATAAAGAATGGCTGGTGGGACCGTCGCATCAATTTCAAAACGTATATATCTGTGATCCGATAAGGATGCTTCGTTCGAAACTCTCCAATTATGGATGTATGCAGATATATCAATTTTAGTTAGTGTTATATCTATTACTTCCCTACGAGAACGCGTGATAAAGGTATGTTCTACCCCAAGGTTCATTAATAATAGGTTAGTTGTATAAAAATAATCAAGCAGTGACTTACCCCTTTCGTTACAGTTTGAGCTGCCCCATACTGTGTGATGAGAGTTTGCATCACAGCCTATAATCAGTTGTTTGTGGTTGCTCTGCGCTAGCTTCGCTACCTCATCCAACTCCGTAGATGGCGGAGGGGTGGGTGAGTCAAACGGTAGATAAACAGAAGCAAAGATGATCTGCTTTGGTCTCCTGTTTAATTCGCCCTCCCATGAAACTGCTATGCTATCTTTAGTTGAGACCTGCGGGTGAGAAAATAGATTAATATTTTTCTTGGCAACAATACAGGCCCTGGGCCTACCTTATTCGTTGTTGTAGAACAGATTTCCTGATTTGTTGCTTCATCCAGAAACCTTGTTTACGACGGTCCAAGGTTCCTGAATTAGCGCCAAATCCACTTCGCTGGAGATTGATCTGAACAATTCTCATGAATTGTTTTGATCAACCTCCATCTCCAACTCTTCCGTTGACATCTCCTCCGTTAGGGTTTGGTCATCATCTGATGCTAGGAGCGGTCCTAGTAGGAGTAAATCCTCGTCTTCGTCGCAAGACGTATCTTTAACCGATCCTGTCATCAGATCATGTCCAGCCCGGTCATCTGTTTCGCCAATCACCAATTCGGTGATCAGTAAGCCAGATGATTTTTCTAACGTTGGAGCAGCATTCGCGCTCTCTTCTTTAGAGGGTGCTGGTTTGGCTTCAGCAGCAGAACTGGAAACCGGTGGTTGTGTGGAGCAGGTTGGCGACACATTTTCCAATTTGAAAAAGATGCTTGCCATCCTGTACCACACCTCCCCCTGGTTTCCTTAATCCTATCGAATGAGGTCTGGTCGATACCCAAAACCAAGTAGATTCCTTGCGAATTTTCCTTAGCATAGTATACCGTCCAGAGCTCAGTCGGCAGGTGTTTCTGTTGCTTAATCTGGCTAAGGATGGCTGGTACAGGTTTAGGCGGACCTTTTACTTCAACCGTTACCCTCCTTAGCTTTGGAATGTCATCTTTGCTTACCATCTGTAAGCGGATGTCATCCCAAGGCAACTTTACTTCGCTAATCAATTTCCCCAGGAAGTCTACCAAGAACTTGTCTAGACAGACTGCCCAGAAGAAATCGCCACGAAAGCCACTCCAACGGATACGAACCGGCAGAACATCACTGGTTGACATAAAAGAAGCGTCTATAGCTGATTCTAATGCCTCCCTGATGATAGACTGTCTGTCCCAAGCGATCCTGCCCCCAGGTGCTGCAGAGTTAATGGCAGCCATCTCGAAATATGTTTTGTCAACTCCTCTGACCACCTCAGAATAGGAACTCAGGGTTCGTTTACCCGTTGGGATAACCTTCGGTCTTGCGGCAGGTTTAGATCTACGATCTAAGCCTGATTTGGGAGCAGGTTCTTCCCTATAAGTTGATAGCTCAGGGACTACCTTCTTATTGGTTGGTCCTGCTTCTCCCGAATCATCCGTGCGGATTCTCTTTTTTGCTGCTTCTGCTGCAACAAGAGCCCGTGCAGGATCAGTTGTCCCGATTTTCCAACCTAATGTGGTTGACATGGCAACGCCTGACACCGCACGGGCCCCTGCCGCAGCAGGAGCAACACAAGTAGTTGCTGGTTTGAACGGGTGGACCGATGTGGAACATGGCAATGCACTAGCGGCTCCCGCGGTGTTTCCACCTTTGGGATTCACCCATGCAATACTCGGTTCTCCACCTTTCACGCCCTGTACCGCGCCGCGCAACTTCTCCCTTCTCTGTTTCCGCTTCTGCCCGACAGACAGTGGTTTCCCATCACCTGGTATAACCCCCTTCCGCGCAGACGGACTTCCAAGGTTGATACTGTCCAGCGCAGCCCTTGCCCGCTGTCGTTTGCGCTGTTGCGCACCCGACAGTTTATTTTTTTTCTTCTTTTTAACCAGGACCGCACTTCCTGTCGTGTGGGAGGGGGTCGAGGTTTGGGTCGCGTTTTTATTCGTATCGGCCTATCTACTCTTGCTACTGGCGACTTAATTGTTACATTAGTAGCAACAAAGACCTCGCCGGAAGTCGTAGCCTCTTCCGACATTTGTGGTAATATCCTACCACGAATTGTTCTAGATTCGGACATTCAAATCATGAAGGTGGATTCTCTTGGATTTCGGTCTTCGCCCTTCGCCGTTCCAGCATGGTTGCACCTACTGGCATCGCCTCAGGGTTCCTCAGCCCCACCACCGCGACAAGGAGGAATCCGACGGGGGGCTTTTTTTCCTTAAAAAAAAATAGTTATAAATGCAATAATTCAATAAAATTATTTTTGTAATTAATGACACAAACCTGCTATTTTCTTCGTCTTCTAGTAAGGCTAATAATAGAAGTTCTTCATGGGATGATGACATCGTAATTTTGTAATTTATTTTTTAGAATATATTTTATAAATTTAAGCTTCTTTATTACTTATAAATTATACGTCTTTTAATAATTTTTTATTCTTTAAAACTAAAACTGTTATGTTTACATTTTTTTTCCATTTAATGACACTTTTTTTGAGTTTAAGTTGCGATTTTTCCGCGTCAGTGTGGCCTATTAGCGTTTATGTATAAATGCTATCGAGGCAATACATACCAATCGGTGTGGGATCGTTAGACTCGACCCTTTAAGGAAGTGTATTCCAAATTGATTCAAAAATGAACTCAGTTATATATATTAGTACAATAAATTTTATTTTATTTTTGTTATTTATTTAAAGTTCTAAGTACATTTTCACAAAAAAAGAAATAAATTACATATTCTATTTTTTGAGCTTCCTGAAACAACCTAATTGGTTGGTATAAGAGAAAGTAATAACTTCTACGTTAATTATTACTTAAATATACATACTAGTCTAGTATAGATATAATTACATATATTAATTTGAATTAAATTTAGCTTTACTTAATGTAATAGTTTTTTGATTACAGTTATTATTGCACAATATTTGATTCCTTTCTTATTTAGTTATTAATGATACATGAAATTAATATTTAAATATTTAAAGAAAAGTTTAAGTTTATGAACTTTTTAAGGTAATCTGGAAGTTCATTGTATATTTTGACAGATGACTGTATAAGCCATAAGCGTGCAGTATAAATGTGCTTTGAGAATCTCGATCTGTTATTAATTGGTTATAAGCAGGGATGTTAAACGATATGAACGAAATAATAATGTTCTTGAAAAGAATGATACAGAAAGAACAAAAAAATATCGTTCAGAAATAAATATCGTTCAAAAAAGAAAATAATATTTTTTTCAAATATATTTTTTGAACGTTTGAAAATTTTGTTCAAATATAAATTTCGGTCAAGTACTTTATGTAAGAACCTTATTTTGAGAAAATAAGAATGTATATATCAACAGTAAGAGAGTTTGTTCGAAGTACCTTTTTTGAACTAAGTAAGTATGACTCTAATTTCAATACTAATGTGTTGGCATATTTATAATTATTAATCAAGTTAGCTACTTTACACGTTTTATTCACTTACTTCCACGCTCTTTATAAATACGCCGGATTTAACAACGCTTTTATGGTAATAAATGATAACGTTTCAAGAAACTTAACTTTCTGATTTTTTTTATATTCTTAAGCCTTCCCCAAACCAACGCTAATTTTTCCGCAACCGCGGTGCTAAATTTTCCGCACAATTTAATTAAATGGCGCCTTATGAGGATGCACACACTAACGCGAATTCCGCGCGATTTTACAGGGTATTTTCCGTGCGTTTTGTATAGTGATTTTTTCCGCAACAATTGTCAAAAAAAAACACTGCATGCAGTGTTTTACCTGAATTTTCGCAACAAATGCCAATGAAAATTTGTGAAGTTAGTCATTCATATTGTCGTCGCTGTTGAATTAAGAACTAGTAAAAAAATTTATGTTAATTAATTTTTTTAAAAAATGGAAACGTTTATAGAAATAGTTAAAATATATCCCATATTATACGACTTATCGCGTAAAGAGTATAAATATATACGTAAGAAAGATAAAATATGGGATGAAATTGGACATGAAATAAATGAAAATGGTAAGAAAATGTGAAACTTTTTATGTATATAATTGAATTATTTAAAAAATTGTTTATTTAAAATAAAAATAAAAATATGTTGTTTTAAGGTGATATTTTACGCAAAAGATGGAAATATTTAAGGGATACCCATGCAAAATATATTAGGAGCCAAAAAACTAAAACTGGTTAAGCAGCTGATTTTAATAAAAAATGGATTTGGACAAATGGATTTTTTAAACAATTTTTAGCTTTTGCGCTAACTAGTTCAAATGTAACAAGTTTAGAAAAATTCCAAAATGAACAAAATTATGTAGAAGAAAGACATTATGAATATATAGAAGAATATTATTTAGAACCAGATGTCACATCAGAAATTATTGTTCAATCAGGTAAGAATATATATTTAATTTTAAATATGTTCAACTAATAACTGTTGTATTGTCATTTACAGAAAATAATGAAACAGAAACATTCAACTTCAGTTGCATTTCAGCATCATCAACACCAACACAAATAGTTAGCGAAGTATGCAACAAATCTGGTGAACCTTCTACGTCATCTGCAGCATCATCTATTGCGAAAAAGGGCACAAGAAATCGTACAGTTTCAGCATCATCATCTTCAAATAATGTTAGCAGAGTCATTGATTACATAGAGCAAGATGATTAGTAAGTAAGATGATTAGTAAGTATCGGATTCCACCTTGTCGCGGTGGTGGGGCTTAAGTAAGTCTGAGGAACCCTGAGGCGATGCCAGTAGGTGCAACCATGCTGGAACGGCGAAGGGCGAAGACCGAAAACCAAGAGAATCCACCTTCATGATTTGAATGTCCGAATCTAGAAAAATTCGTGGTAGGATATTACCACAAGTGTCGGAAGAGGCTACGACTTCCGGCGAGGGCTTGGTTGCTACTAATGTAACAACTAAGTCGCCAGTAGCAAGAGTAGATAGGGCCGATACGATTAAAAACGCGACCCAAACCTCGACCCCCTCCCACACGACAGGAGGTGTGGTCCTGGTTAAAAAGAAAAAGAAAAATAAACTGTCGGGTGCGCAACAGCGCAAACGACAGCGGGCAAGGGCTGCGCTGGAAAGGCTCAACCTTGGAAGTCCGTCTGCGCGGAAGGGGGTTATACCAGGTGATGGGAAACCACTGTCTGTCGGGCAGAAGCGGAAACAGAGAAGGGAGAAGTTGCGCGGCGCGGTACAGGGCGTGAAAGGTGGAGAACCGGGTGGTGCACGGGCGAATCCCAAAGGTGGTAACACCGCGGGAGCCGCTAGTGCATTGCCAGCTTCCACATCGGTCCACCCGGCCAAACCAGCAACTACTTGTATTGCTCCTGCTGCGGCAGGGGCCCGTGCAGTGTCAGGCGTTGCCATGTCAACCACATTAGGTTGGAAAATGGGGACAACTGATCCTGCACGGGCTTTTGTTGCCACAGAAGCAGCAAAAAAGAGAATCCGCTCGGATGATTCGGGAGAAGCAGGACCAACCAATAAGAAGGTAGTCCCTGAACTATCAACTTATAGGGAAGGACCTGCTCCCAAATCAGGCTTAGATCGTAGATCTAAACCTGTCGCAAGACCGAAGGTCATTCCAACGGGTAAACGAACCCTGGGTTCCTATTCTCAGGTGGTCAGAGGAGTTGACAAAACATCTTTCGAGATGGCTGTCATCAACTCTGCAGCACCTGGGGGCAGGATCGCTCGGGACAGACAGTCTATTATCAGGGAGGCATTAGAATCAGCTATAGACGCTGCTTTTATGTCAACCAGTGATGTTCTGCCGGTTCGTATCCGTTGGAATGGCTTTCGTGGCGATTTCTTCTGGGCAGTCTGTCTAGACAAGTTCTCGGTAGACTTCCTAGGGAAATTAATTAGCGAAATAAAGTTGCCTTGGGATGACATCCGCTTACAGATGGTAAGCAAAGATGACATTCCAAAGCTAAGGAGGGTAACGGTTGAAGTGATAGGTCCGCCTAAACCTGTACCAGCCATCCTTAGCCAGATTAAGCAACAGAACAACCTGCCGACTGAGCTCTGGACGGTATACTTTGCTAAGGAGAATCCGCAAGGAATCTACTTGGTGTTGGGTATCGACCAGACCTCATTCGATAGGATTAACGAAACCAGGGGGAGGTGTGGTACAGGATGGCAAGCATCTTTTTCAAATTGGAAAATGTGTCGCCAACCTGCCCCACACAACCACCGGTTTCCAGTTCTGCTGCTGAAGCCAAACCAGCACCCTCTAAAGAAGAGAGCGCGAATGCTGCTCCAACGTTAGAAAAATCATCTGGCTTACTGATCACCGAATTGGTGATTGGCGAAACAGATGAACGGGCTGGACATGATCTGATGACAGGATCGGTTAAAGGTACGTCTTACGACGAAGACGAGGATTTACTCCTACTAGGACCACTCCTGACATCAGATGATGACCAAACCCTAACGGAGGAGATGTTAACGGAAGAGTTGGAGATGGAGGTTGATCAGAACAATTCATGAGAATTGTTCAGATCAATCTCCATCGTAGTAGGGCGGCCACGGCCAACCTACAACAACTTTTCGAGAAAAGCGAAGTGGATTTGGCGCTAATTCAGGAACCTTGGACCGTCGTAAACAAGGTTTCTGGATGGAACAACAAATCAGTAAATCTGTTCTACAATAACGAACAAGGTAGGCCCAGGGCCTGTATTGTAGCCAAGAAAAATATTAATCTATTTTCTCACCCACAGGTCTCAAGTAAAGATAGCATAGCGGTTTCATGGGAGGGCGAATTAAACGGGAGACCAAAGCAGATCATCTTTGCTTCTGTTTATCTACCGTTTGACTCACCCACCCCTCCGCCATCTACCGAGTTGGATGAGGTAGCGAAGCTAGCGCAGAGCAACCACAAACAACTGATTATAGGCTGTGATGCAAACTCTCATCATACAGTATGGGGCAGCTCAAACTGTAATGAAAGGGGTAAGTCACTGCTTGATTATATTTATACAACTAACCTATTATTAATGAACCTTGGGGTAGAACCTACCTTTATCACGCGTTCTCGTAGGGAAGTAATAGATATAACACTAACTACAATTGATATATCTGCATACATTCATAATTGGAGAGTTTCGAACGAAGCATCCTTATCGGATCACAGATATATACGTTTCGAAATTGATGCCACGGTCCCACCAGCCATTCCTTATAGAAACCCGGCAAAAACTGACTGGGCTTCTTTCAGGAGCAAGGTGGAATCAAAATTAAATCTCTCAGTTAACTTCCCCCTTACATTGTACTCGTGTGAAGATATTGACAGAGAAGTAAATGTGATCACGAATCTGCTTATGGTTTCTTATGAAGAGTCTTGTCCCTTGAAACCGGCCAGATCCGACTCTGACCCTCCTTGGTTGACACAGGACCTCAAAGGAAAACGTAAACGGGTACGCAGGCTTTGCAACAAAGCGAAGAACTGTAATCGTGATGAAGATTGGAACGCATATCAAAATGCGCTCAAAGATTATAAGTACGCCATCCGCTCAGCCAAGAGACAATCTTGGAGATCGTTCTGTGATGGTGTGGATAGCGTAAACGAGGCGTCACGAATTAAGAAATTTCTAGCGAAAACCCACATTCAACCTGAACTCCTAATCAATAGTGAAGGTATCAGGGCTGAATCAGCAGGGGAGTCACTAGAATTACTAATGGAAGAGCATTTCCCGAAATGCTTTGACACCTCTGTTGTAATAGATTCATACCGGCCTAGCAATAGGTTGGAGAATACGGAATTAGAGTTTATTAACCTTAATGCAGCTAAATGGGCTGTTTTTTCTTTCAAACCATTTAAATCCCCAGGTAAAGATGGGATATTCCCTGCTTTACTCCAAAACTCATGGGATTTCATAGCTGATAGATTAATAAACCTTTTCAGGGCGTGTATCCTCTTTGGATACACCCCGGCTAAATGGCAGGAGGTAAGAGTGGTCTTTATACCAAAACCGGGTCGAGATGACTATTCATCCACCAAGGCATTCAGACCAATCAGCCTTACTTCCTTTCTTTTAAAGACTCTGGAAAGAATCTGCGAAAGAGAAATTCGAGATAAGCTCCCATCGGCAGCCTTATCTGGCAAACAGCACGCCTATTTAAAGGGTAAATCGGTGGAAACTGCTCTTCATGAAGTGGTTCACACCATTGAAAAAGCCTTTCTTTTCAAAGAATCTGTGCTTGGAACCTTTATAGACGTTCAACAATGTACTCATGCAAAAAATTAATGAAGTGCTACATAAACAAAACATCAACCCACAAATCTCCAAGTGGATTGAACACATGTTAGCACATAGGAGAATTTATGCGAACCTTGGGGACCAAGAACGGGCAGGGAAAGTTCACAAAGGTACACCACAGGGCGGCATTCTGTCACCCTTGCTTTGGATACTAGTCGTGAATGACCTCCTATTCGAACTCACAAGGCAGGGATACCTCGTCGTATGCTACGCAGACGACCTGGTCATTCTCGTCACAAGCAAATTTGAATCGGAACTCTCTGGGTTAATGCAACCTGCACTGAATATTGTTAGTCAATGGGCAGATAACTGTGGGCTGAACATCAACCCGCTAAAAACCGATATCTGTTTATTCTCATTGAGAAGGAAAACTCAACTATTGAGTCTTCCCGTTATAAAAGGCACCCGGCTAACACTAAAAGCAAATGTTAAATATCTGGGCGTTATTTTAGACAAAAAATTGAACTGGAGATCGCACCTAGAAGAACGAGCTAAAAAAGCCTATAGGATTTTTGGCATGTGTCGGGGCGCGATGGGAAAGAAATGGGGACTACAACCGGATATGATTCGCTGGCTCTACACCAGTGTCGTCCGCCCTACTCTTTCCTATGGATCTCTCGTCTGGTGGAAGGCGATTGAGAAACTCTCCAATCTTAAGTTGTTGGAAAAAGTTCAACGTTCTTGTTGCCTCAGTATTACTGGCGCAATGAGAACAGCATCAACAGCAGCACTGGAAACCATTACGGCTATCCACCCAATTGGGATCCACATCAAAAAAGTTGCTGCGGGGGCTGCATTGAGACTTCACTTAAACCAGGCATGGACTCATGCAGGTTCTTCTGTACCTCATGAGTCTATCCTGGGATTTGTGAAATCCATCATACCCAATGTTGAGAAACCTAGCGATTCCCAGAAAGAAACCTTCCTGGAATCAAACGTAAAACTCAGTATCCCTTCTAGAGCTGATTGGAACACTGACATAGTGTCTCAAACAGCTGGCCTGTTAACAGCATATACCGACGGCTCCAAAATGGGAAACCTGACTGGCGCGGGTATGTACTGTGAGGAATTAAATCTAGAAAGGTCTATTCGCTTGGAAGACCACGCCACAGTCTTCCAAGCAGAGGTGGTGGCAATTAAAGAAATCTGTAACCACCTTCTATTAGAAGGAACCACAGATAGGGACCTGACAATCTTCTCAGATAGTCAGGCTGCGTTAAAAGCGGTGACATCCTATACAACCAAATCCAAGCTGGTCCAAGAATGTAAACACAGTCTTAACAACCTGGCGCGGTCGAATAGAGTCACACTGAAATGGGTTCCTGGACATAGCATTATACCGGGAAACGAAAAAGCAGACGAGCTAGCAAGAAAGGGATCGCAACTGGAGGTCATCACGACCACAGTTGGGGTAGCACTGCAGACTCTTAAAGCGAACCTAAAACGATGGGCCGACGAATCTCATCAACAAATCTGGCTAGCTAGTGATATCGGCCACACCACGCGGTGTCTCTGGGGCATCCCGAAGGAGAAAGTAACCAAGAAATACCTGCGGCTCAACAAGAGCTCGGTATACCTGGGCACTGCGATCTTAACAGGTCACTCTATGTTGCGGGATCATGCCTACAAAATCCGGCGCTCTGAAGTGCACGTCTGTAGGGGGTGCGGTGAGGATAGAGAGACTACTGAACACTTCCTGTGTCATTGTCCCTGCCTCATGCACCTACGTTATAAATGCTTTGGTGCCTATCTCCTGAACGAACTGAGCGAAGCGGGGGTTCATGGATGGCAACAAATCTGTAAATTCGGAAAAGATAGCGGATGGCTCACAACCGCCACGGCGGGAGTGACATGAAGGTTCTTCGCACCGAGGGGTACAATGGGCCTAGTTCTGGCCTGAGTGCTTGAGTCCTTCACGGACTCCCCTCTCTCAATCCATCCATCCATCCAAGTATTATACTTTTAATTTAATAAAATTTTCAAAAAGTTATTTATAATTTTGGTATCAGAAATTTGAATGAAAAAATGTAACCTGGAACGTGTATTAAAAAAAAATTCAAGAAACTACAAATAATTTGAACAATAATAATGATAATGGTATCTGTCAGAAAAAACATCCTATATTTAAAAGTAAAAAATTTAGAAAAAAAATGTACAATTTAATTTAATTGTAACTGGAATTAAAGTTGGTCGTAATAATATTAATACTAAAAAAGTGTTAGTATTATTTGTCTAAAAATAAAATAAAATGTTTAATGAAAAATATTTTTTTAATTATTTATAAGATATTTCACAAAAAATAATTAATCTAATAAAACATATAATTTTTAATGAATTTGCTGTTTAATTTAAAAAAAAATATTAATTTTCAGAGTTAAAGTAATTAACAAATTTCTCTCTGGTTTCAAAAGCTATATTTGTTGCTCGTCGTGGTTCGTTTGCGAAATTTGCAAAAGCCCCCACTTCTGACTCTGGTGTATCCAGGAATTCAAAAAAAATATCATCACTTTTTTTTGTCCTTAAAGAATTATGTAAGACACATGCAGTTTTTATTATGAGAATGGTTGTTGTTGTTTTCGTTTCAATTGGTCTATAAAATATTCTTCATTTTTGAGCCATTATACTATAAAATTTGTAAAAGTTCATCCATTACATTTTCTGGCCTTAGTATAATACAAAGTCTTTCTTCAGATGAAATAGCTTCACGATAATTTGTATCAGATTTTCGAATATCGTCGTCTATTAAGCTTAATATTTCATCAATGCACTCGATTGTCATTCAAAAATATATATAAAAACGTTTTTCATCCCTTCGAAGCTGTGGCATCAGTGTATGATATTCTCCATACTTCAACAGATCCAATTTAATTTCATGCACCCACTTTCTTTTTTCCCTTAAAAAATAGTTATAAATGCAATAATTCAATAAAATTATTTTTGTAATTAATGACACTAACCTGCTATTTTCTTCGTCTTCTAGTAAGGCTAATAATAGAAGTTCTCATCTGATGACGATGACATCGTAATTTTTTTATTTATTTTTTAGAATATATTTTATAAATTTAAGCTTTTTTATTACTTATAAATTATACGTCTTTTAATATTTTTTTTTCTTTAATACTAAAACTTTTATGTTTACAAATATTTGTTTCATTTAATGACACTTTTTTTGACGTTTAATTCGCGTTTTTTTCCGTGTAAGTGTGGCCTATTAGGCGAATGTTCGCGCGAATGTTTTCGCTGATAAAATTCGCGTCGGTTTGGGGAAGCCTTCAGTAAGCTATTTTAGAATATTGGACGTTCAACACGCTCAACTACCCTAAAAACGCTTAGACGCTAAAAACGCTGGATGAAAATATTTTTTTTAAAGCAATATCATATTCTTCATGAGCTAACTATTTTAGAGTGTTAAATGCTTAACACGCTCATCCTAAAAACGCTTAAAAAGCTTAATACGGTAAAAAAAAAATTTCGGGTTGGTATCTCGAATCTCTCGAAAAACATATGCTCGAAAAACATGTGCTCGAAAAACATGTACTCAAAAAACTTGTGCTCGAAAAACATGTGCTCGATAAACATGTTTTTCGAGCAAATATTTTTCGAGCAATTGTTTATCGAGCAAATGTTTTTCGAGCATATGTTTTTCGAGCCAGATTCGGGGTACCAACACGAAATTTTATTTTACCGTATTAAGCTATTTAATCGTTTTTAGGATGAGCGTGTTAAGCGTTTAACCAAAAACCATTATAACTACGTATAGAGACGAGTTAACAAGGAACAAACTAAAATCGTTTTTTGTGTGCCTACGAAAAATATTCCGTAGGCACCCATCTCTCACACATAATATAATGTCTCTCACATAAAATAGAAAATCTCATTCTTTAAATTTGTGTATTTTGTATCGAAGCAAAATGACAATAAAACGAAAAAAAAATATTTTCAAGCAATAGCAAAAATTTGATTTTTCAATTTTTTGAAATGCAAAAAATATATAATTTTTGGATTTACAATTAAGATATCATTTTTTCTGATTCATATGTAAAATTTTTAACATTCATACATAACAATAAATTTTTAGGTAGAGGTATAGGTATAGGAATTAGCAATATAAATTTGGAAATTTTTTATCAACTTCATCTAGCTATTAAATATTTAGTATAAATTCCACAAAAATCATTTTTTTTTTGATAATTCATTCATGAGCTGTAATAAGAGGTATACTTATTCATTAATAAAATAACTACCTAATTTCAATTTGTTTTGATATATACTTAATTACTTTATTATAAAATATTAAGGCTTTTTTAATAAAAAATTGTAATAAAATAAAAAAAATAGATAAGGTAGGAATAGAATTATTTATGTAGGATTTATAATTTCAATTACAATTTTAATTTTAAAATTAATTAATTTAATTTTAAAATTAATAAAATTAAAAAGGTTTTAACAACTTTTTAAACAAGTCTTGCATATTTCACTATCCTGGGATGGAAAATTAAAAAAAAAATTAAAGCGAGGTTTGGTCTGATTGGTGTTTTAGAATATCTACGATTTCAATTATTTTTTTTACTAGTATCACAAAGATCTAATATTTTTAAATTATTATTTCTTAATACGTCCTCAAGTTTTGCATATGAATCTTTTTTTAATATTACTATTTCCAAAAAAAAATTTAAGAAAATCACATCACATATACTTTTTATTGATGTTTATGGAGAAGCTACGAAAATGAAAGATTTATTAAATTTTAAAGATGAGTTCCATATAATAGATTATTATACCTGTGCAATATATTACAATAAATATTAGAAAAATATTGCTTACATAATACTTAATTATGTTCCTTCACAACATTTATAAAGCCGGATTTTTTTTTTAATATAAATCAGGCATAAGGAACTCAAATGATATATTATATAGAATATTAAAATATTGTTAATTTTCAAAAATTTAATGATACTTTAGTGAACATCTACATTTTACACTTTAGAAATGTTTTACATTTTATATAAAAAAACGTAATCTAATATTTTTCCACCTATTTATTGTTTTCTTAATAATATTTATTGCATTAAAAAAGCCTCAATATTTTTAAAACAAAGTAATTAAGTATATATCAAAACAAATTAGGTATTTATTTTATTAATGAATAAGTACATATACCTCTTATTACAGCTCATGAATGAATTTATCAAAAAAAAATGCTATTTGTGGAATTTATACTAAATATTTAATAGCTAGATGAAGTTGATAAAAAATTTCCAAATTTATATTGCTAATTCCTATACCTCTACCTAAAAATTCATTGTTATGTATGTATATTAAAAATTTTGGATATCAATCAGAAAAAATTATATCTTAATTGTAAATGCAATAATTACATATTTTTTGCATTTCAAAAAATATAATAATCCAAAATTAGAAAATATTTACGAAAATATTTCCATATTCAATAATTTGAAATAATTTAAAATATGTATACATATTTTCCTTCTTTCGTTATTCATTATCGTTAACCAACGAACGTTACTTCGTTATTGAGAAATAAAAAATAAAAAAAATAATATCTCTCTCAAAATTCTATGGGGTTCCAATGTTAAAACATTGGAACCCCAGAAAAATGTACATTTTTTTCTTCCTGTTAACTCTTCTCTATACGTAGTTATAATGGTTTTTGGTTTAACACTCTAAAATAGTTAGTTCATGAAGAATATTATATTGTTTTAAAAAAAATATTTTTATCCAGCGTTTTTAGCGTCTAAGCGTTTTTAGGGTAGTTGAGCGTGTTGAACGTCCAACATTCTAAAAGGTCTTAATAATAATATAAAAAGAAAATCAGAAAGTTAAGTTTCTTAAACATTTTTAGCTTAAAAACGTCTAAGCGTTTTTAAGGTAGTTAAGCGTGTTGAACGTCCAACATTCTAAAATAGCGCATTAAGAATATTAAAAAAAAAATCAGAAAGTTATGTTTCTTTAAAACGTTATCATTTATTATCATACAAGCTACTAAAGTCCGACGTTTAAAGCGACTATACTTCTATATAGCGTCTAAAGAAAATAACTCGATAAAACAGCGACTACGAATTCCAATGTATGTATAACACAACACCTGAAAATTATATAAAAAGAACGTCTGTGCAATAAATATCGCTCAAAGAATGAAAAAGATACGAAGTTTTTCTACATGCTATACTAGTATGTAAAAAAATAATGTTCAAAAAGAAACATTTTTTTGTTAAAATGTAAATATCGTTCAAAAAACGATATTTTTTTAAGGAACAATTTCTTGTTTTTTTTTTTTTCTGAACGATAACCAAAAGATGAAAAAGAACAGATCAAAAGGACGTTATTAAGATCCCTGCCAGAAACTAGTTTGTGTGTCAACAAAATTTATAAGCACTTAAACAAGATCAGGTTTTTTGAAAATGTAAAAATATAAATTGAAGAAAACAGCATTCAATTTGGTGGACTGTGGGAAGCAGCTGTAAAATCAGCAAAATATCATTTAATACGTTATATGGGTATAGCATCATTAACATATGAGGAACTCAACACGGTTATGGTGCAAATTGAAGCCATTCTAAATTCCAGACCGTTAACACAGATGTCATCAAATCCAAATGATTTAGAGGTGTTAACACCTGGTCATTTTTTAATAGGAGCTCCTTTGACATCTTTTGCAGAGCCTGATGTTACTGAAGAAAATTTAAACAATCTTAATACATTCAGACAAATTCAACAAATATTTTGGAAACGCTGATCAACTGAATATCTTCATCTACTTCAAACAAAGGCGAAGTGGAAAAATGAATCGCAAAATGTTCAACCTGGAACACTGGTGTTATTAAAAGATCAAAATTCTCCTCCTCTTCGATGGCAACTTGGCAGAGTTGTTGAAACAATTAAGGGATCTGACAACTTAACAAGAGTAGCTAACATCAAAACTTCTTCTGGATTGCTGAAGAGAGCTATTCACAATATTTGTCCATTACCAATCACATCTACATCTGAGGTGATTCCTGAAAACACCAATAATAGCAACAGCTCAGGTGGCAATGGAAAATTATTGCGAAGTGGTAGGCTTGTAAAAAATTCTTCATTATTGCTGATGACTCTCTTAGTTACGCTACTAGTACCATCATCAGCATTTAATATAACACAATTTTTAGGACCACCAGGCGTGTTCTTTGAAGATATAGGACAAGGACAAGTTCAATCTCTCAACAGTGAATGGACCATTTTGGTATATTACAATCTATCATCATATTGGCTGGAGTATGAAGGATTTGTAGATTACGTAAAAAAAATTGAAAGTATCTGCTCTACTGATCTAATACATTTTAACTATTGTAATGCAACGACCAATGAATTACGGCACAGACTCCATACCATATATCTCAACAATGAGCTATTACACAAAATGAATGGTCACTCTAAATATAAACAGCGTAAGGTCAGGTCGCCATTGAATATTGTTGGATGGGCTGCTCATGGATTATTCGGCATATTAGATCAAGATTATGCTGATAAGATTGAAGAAAGCATTGAAAGTGTAAATAACAATGAAAAGCATCTGTTGGAATTAATCAAAAATCAAACGTCAATAACAGACTCAACGTCAAATGTGCTTAAAAAGACAGTTAGTGATATAAATACTCAGTTTGCAAATCTTAATGAACATTATGTAGAAGAAAAAAATCTATTTACTAGCACAAAATTAACCAACAGTTTCAACTCATTAGTTAGCTACTTTACACTAATTATGACAAATTATGAAAATCATCAAAGAGATCTCCTAGATGTGCTTCTGGATATACATCATTCAAATATGAGTCCAAATATTCTAACTCCTATGCAGCTAGAAAATGAAATGACAATTATTCGAAATAACATTCCATCGTCATTGAATTTACCTGGTAATGATTTGATGGAAATATACAAAAGGATTTCTGTAATGGGTCGTGTTACAGATAAAACAATTGTATTTAAAGTTAATATTCCATTACCAGATAACGAAATTTACCAATTATTCAAAATTGTTCCAGTTCCAATTATATCAGGTACACGATCAATTATTATTGAACCATATTCAACTCATTTAGTCGTAACAACATTAAGAGATCGATATTTTCCTCTATCGGAATATGACTTCCACAAATGCATTATGCTAGATGATCAAAGATATCAATGTACACACTCACATCCAGTATATAACAGCCAATCAAATGCTAGTAGATGTGAAGTATCATTATTAAATCACAATTCAAATGCATTGGAGGAATGCCATTACAAAACAAACAAAGCTACTAACTATTGGATTAAATTACATGCAACTAATAGCTGGATATTCTCACTTAATGACAAATACTCAGGTAATTTAATATGCGATCAACTAATAACAACTCAACAGATATCTGGAAGTGGTGTCATAACCTTATCTCCACCATGCATAATTAAGATGTCTGACATTACTTTGAAAACTAAGAAATTCTTCACGAGTTCTTTGGAGCGGTCATTTATACCATCAGCGAACATAACTGCCTCGATTCAAGAAAAAGATAAATTCAACATACTAACCGGTGATGTAACATTTAACACATCTGCTATCGATAAAATTCAAAATCAACTCAAGAATCTTCGTGAACAAGCTAATTTACCAACAACAATCATGACATTCATCATTATTGCAGCATTTATGGGCTGCTGATTATCACGATCATCATAATAATAATATATTTGGTTATTTCACGCAGGAGAAAAAGGCTAATGTTAAAAACAACACATCCGCAACCACAACCACGATTAAATAAACGACAAATGTTCCAAATTACTGAAAACATATAATTTAGTTAGTTAATTTGTTTGCTCTCTTTTTGTATATATCTATAACACTTAAAGTTTGATTAACATGAACAGTAAATTAATATTGAAAATTTCAATGTTTGTTATTTTAAAGACTTCAGTTGATTTAATACATACCTATAGAATACAAAAAAAAAATATTTTTATCATTCATTATTAACTGTTAAATTTATTAGTAATAATTAGAATTATTAACAATAAGTCTTTAAAATGTTAAAACAAACCTTGAAAATCTCAAGGTAGGGGAGCATGTTCAAATTCCAGCAATCATAATTTAAATTTTGTTCTTGTAATCCAAGATATTTAAAATTATGATAAAATTATCGTGGGATTGAAAATAATTAATTGTTCCCATAAAAATAATTAGCTGGAATCGGTAATTGAACACCCTTAAATAAATTTGATTCATTATTTTATAAAGGCATTTAGCATTGCCAAAAATGTCAATTATGCATTTATGCATATATAATAAATAAGTCTAATATTATAATAAGTAATATTTTATCTATGCGACTTTTTTTCTGTTTGTATATTTGATTGTGTGCAACTCACATATTTTAAAGAAAATTATTAGAATTGAAATTGTACATCTAATTAAAAAGAATTCAATTGTTCATTCAGTTTTGTTGTATCAAAGTGTAACGTAGTCTTTCATAGTAAAGTAGTTAATTATATTTTTTTGGTATATATAATTTGTGTAACTAGTAAAATAAATAATAAATATTAATGCTAAAATAAATTACTAACTATAAAGTTAAATATCGCTGTAAAATTAAAAACATAAAAATATAAAATAAAAAATAATATAAGATATATAAAATAAAAAGAATTTGTATTTTTTGTATTCTTTTAAACTGCTATATTTTTTTGGAAAAACAGCTGCATTAAGGTTAATAAACTCTAATTCCGTATTCTCCAACCTACTGCTAGGCCGGTATGAATCTATTACAACAGGGGTGTCAAAGCATTTCGGGAAATGCTCTTCCATTAGTAATTCTAGTGACTCCCCTGCTGATTCAGCCCTGATACCTTCACTATTGATTAGGAGTTCAGGTTGAATGTGGGGTTTCGATAGAAATTTCTTAATTCGTGACGCCTCGTTTACGCTATCTACACCATCACAGAACGATCTCCAAGATTGTCTCTTGGCTGACCGGATGGCGTACTTATAATCTTTGAGCGCAGTTTGATATGCGTTCCAATCTTCATCACGATTACAGTTCTTCGCTTTGTTGCAAAGCCTGCGTACCCGTTTACGTTTTCTTGTGTCAACCAAGGAGGGTCAGAGTCGGATCTGGCCCGTTTCAAGGGACAAGACTCTTCATAAGAATCCATAAGCAGGTTCGTGATCACATTTACTTCTCTGTCAATATCTTCACACGAGTGCAATGTACGGGGGCAGTTAACTGAGAGATTTAATTTTGATTCCACCTTGCTCCTGAAAGAAGCCCAGTCAGTTTTTGCCGGGTTTCTATAAAGAATGGCTGGTGGGACCGTCGCATCAATTTCAAAACGTATATATCTGTGATCCGATAAGGATGCTTCGTTCGAAACTCTCCAATTATGGATGTATGCAGATATATCAATTTTAGTTAGTGTTATATCTATTACTTCCCTACGAGAACGCGTGATAAAGGTATGTTCTACCCCAAGGTTCATTAATAATAGGTTAGTTGTATAAATATAATCAAGCAGTGACTTACCCCTTTCGTTACAGTTTGAGCTGCCCCATACTGTGTGATGAGAGTTTGCATCACAGCATATAATCAGTTGTTTGTGGTTGCTCTGCGCTAGCTTCGCTACCTCATCCAACTCGGTAGATGGCGGAGGGGTAGGTGAGTCAAACGGTAGATAAACAGAAGCAAAGATGATCTGCTTTGGTCTCCTGTTTAATTCGCCCTCCCATGAAACCGCTATGCTATCTTTAGTTGAGACCTGCGGGTGAGAAAATAGATTAATATTTTTCTTGGCTAGAATACAGGCCCTGGGCCTACCTTATTCGTTGTTGTAGAACAGATTTCCTGATTTGTTGCTTCATCCAGAAACCTTGTTTACGACGGTCCAAGGTTCCTGAATTAGCGCCAAATCCACTTCGCTGGAGATTGATCTGAACAATTCTCATGAATTGTTTTGATCAACCTCCATCTCCAACTCTTCCGTTGACATCTCCTCCGTTAGGGTTTGGTCATCATCTGATGCTAGGAGCGGTCCTAGTAGGAGTAAATCCTCGTCTTCGTCGCAAGACGTATCTTTAACCGATCCTGTCATCAGATCATGTCCAACCCGGTCATCTGTTTCGCCAATCACCAATTCGGTGATCAGTAAGCCAGATGATTTTTCTAACGTTGGAGCAGCATTCGCGCTCTCCTCTTTAGAGGGTGCTGGTTTGGCTTCAGCAGCAGAACTGGAAACCGGTGGTTGTGTGAGGCAGGTTGGCGACACATTTTCCAATTTGAAAAAGATGCTTGCCATCCTGTACCACACCTCCCCCTGGTTTCGTTAATCCTATCGAATGAGGTCTGGTCGATACCCAAAACCAAGTAGATTCCTTGCGAATTTTCCTTAGCATAGTATACCGTCCAGAGCTCAGTCGGCAGGTTGTTCTGTTGCTTAATCTGGCTAAGGATGGCTGGTACAGGTTTAGGCGGACCTTTTACTTCAACCGTTACCCTCCTTAGCTTTGGAATGTCATCTTTGCTTACCATCTGTAAGCGGATGTCATCCCAAGGCAACTTTACTTCGCTAATCAATTTCCCCAGGAAGTCTACCGAGAACTTGTCTAGACAGACTGCCCAGAAGAAATCGCCACGAAAGCCACTCCAACGGATACGAACCGGCAGAACATCACTGGTTGACATAAAAGAAGCGTCTATAGCTGATTCTAATGCCTCCCTGATGATAGACTGTCTGTCCCGAGCGATCCTGCCCCCAGGTGCTGCAGAGTTGATGGCAGCCATCTCGAAATATGTTTTGTCAACTCCTCTGACCACCTCAGAATAGGAACTCAGGGTTCGTTTACCCGTTGGGATAACCTTCGGTTTTGCGGCAGGTTTAGATCTACGATCTAAGCCTGATTTGGGAGCAGGTTCTTCCCTATAAGTTGATAGCTCAGGGACTACCTTCTTATTGGTTGGTCCTGCTTCTCCCGAATCATCCGAGCGGATTCTCTTTTTTGCTGCTTCTGTTGCAACAAGAGCCCGTGTAGGATCAGTTGTCCCCATTTTCCAACATAATGTGGTTGACATGGCAACGCCTGACACCGCATGGGCCCCTGCCGCAGCAGGAGCAACACAAGTAGTTGCTGGTTTGAACGGGTGGACCGATGTGGAACATGGCAATGCACTAGCGGCTCCCGCGGTGTTTCCACCTTTGGGATTCACCCATGCAATACTCGGTCCTCCACCTTTCACGCCCTGTACCGCGCCGCGCAATTTCTCCCTTCTCTGTTTCCGCTTCTGCCCGACAGACAGTGGTTTCCCATCACCTGGTATAACCCCCTTCCGCGCAGACGGACTTCCAAGGTTGATACTGTCCAGCGCAGCCCTTGCTCGCTGTCGTTTGCGCTGCTGCGCACCCGACAGTTTATTTTTTTTCTTCTTTTTAACCGGGACCGCACTTCCTGTCGTGTGGGAGGGGGTCAAGGTTTGGGTCGCGTTTTTATTCGTATCGGCCTATCTACTCTTGCTACTGGCGACTTAATTGTTACATTAGTAGCAACAAAGACCTCGCCGGAAGTCGTAGCCTCTTCCGACATTTGTGGTAATATCCTACCACGAATTGTTCTAGATTCGGACATTCAAATCATGAAGGTGGATTCTCTTGGATTTCGGTCTTCGCCCTTCGCCGTTCCAGCATGGTTGCTCCTACTGGCATCGCCTCAGGGTTCCTCAGCCCCACCACCGCGACAAGGAGGAATCCGACGGGGGGCTTTTTTTCCTTAAAAAAAAATAGTTATAAATGCAATAATTCAATAAAATTATTTTTGTAATTAATGACACAAACCTGCTATTTTCTTCGTCTTCTAGTAAGGCTAATAATAGAAGTTCTTCATGGGATGATGACATCGTAATTTTGTAATTTATTTTTTAGAATATATTTTATAAATTTAAGCTTCTTTATTACTTATAAATTATACGTCTTTTAATAATTTTTTATTCTTTAAAACTAAAACTGTTATGTTTACATTTTTTTCCATTTAATGACACTTTTTTTGAGTTTAAGTTGCGATTTTTCCGCGTCAGTGTGGCCTATTAGCGTTTATGTATAAATGCTATCGAGGCAATACATACCAATCGGTGTGGGATCGTTAGACTCGACCCTTTAAGGAAGTGTATTCCAAATTGATTCAAAAATGAACTCAGTTATATATATTAGTACAATAAATTTTATTTTATTTTTGTTATTTATTTAAAGTTCTAAGTACATTTTCACAAAAAAAGAAATTAATTACATATTCTATTTTTTGAGCTTCCTGAAACAACCTAATTGGTTGGTATAAGAGAAAGTAATAACTTCTACGTTAATTATTACTTAAATATACATACTAGTCTAGTATAGATATAATTACATATATTAATTTGAATTAAATTTAGCTTAACTTAATGTAATAGTTTTTTGATTACAGTTATTATTGCACAATATTTGATTCCTTTCTTATTTAGTTATTAATGATACATGAAATTAATATTTAAATATTTAAAGAAAAGTTTAAGTTTATGAACTTTTTAAGGTAATCTGGAAGTTCATTGTATATTTTGACAGATGACTGTATAAGCCATAAGCGTGCAGTATAAATGTGCTTTGAGAATCTCGATCTGTTATTAATTGGTTATAAGCAGGGATGTTAAACGATTTGAACGAAATAATAATGTTCTTGAAAAGAATGATACAGAAAGAACAAAAAAATATCGTTCAGAAATAAATATCGTTCAAAAAAGAAAATAATATTTTTTTCAAATATATTTTTTGAACGTTTGAAAATTTTGTTCAAATATAAATTTCGGTCAAGTACTTTATGTAAGAACCTTATTTTGAGAAAATAAGAATGTATATATCAACAGTAAGAGAGTTTGTTCGAAGTACCTTTTTTGAACTAAGTAAGTATGACTCTAATTTCAATACTAATGTGTTGGCATATTTATAATTATTAATCAAGTTAGCTACTTTACACGTTTTATTCACTTACTTCCACGCTCTTTATAAATACGCCGGATTTAACAACGCTTTTATGGTAATAAATGATAACGTTTAAAGAAACTTAACTTTCTGATTTTTTTTATATTCTTAAGCCTTCCCCAAACCAACGCTAATTTTTCCGCAACCGCGGTGCTAAATTTTCCGCACAATTTAATTAAATGGCGCCTTATGAGGATGCACACACTAACGCGAATTCCGCGCGATTTTACAGGGTATTTTCCGTGCGTTTTGTATAGTGATTTTTTCCGCAACAATTGTCAAAAAAAAACACTGCATGCAGTGTTTTACCTGAATTTTCGCAACAAATGCCAATGAAAATTTGTGAAGTTAGTCATTCATATTGTCGTCGCTGTTGAATTAAGAACTAGTAAAAAAATTTATGTTAATTAATTTTTTTAAAAAATGGAAACGTTTATAGAAATAGTTAAAATATATCCCATATTATACGACTTATCGCGTAAAGAGTATAAATATATACGTAAGAAAGATAAAATATGGGATGAAATTGGACATGAAATAAATGAAAATGGTAAGAAAATGTGAAACTTTTTATGTATATAATTGAATTATTTAAAAAATTGTTTATTTAAAATAAAAATAAAAATATGTTGTTTTAAGGTGATATTTTACGCAAAAGATGGAAATATTTAAGGGATACCCATGCAAAATATATTAGGAGCCAAAAAACTAAAACTGGTTAAGCAGCTGATTTTAATAAAAAATGGATTTGGACAAATGGATTTTTTAAACAATTTTTAGCTTTTGCGCTAACTAGTTCAAATGTAACAAGTTTAGAAAAATTCCAAAATGAACAAAATTATGTAGAAGAAAGACATTATGAATATATAGAAGAATATTATTTAGAACCAGATGTCACATCAGAAATTATTGTTCAATCAGGTAAGAATATATATTTAATTTTAAATATGTTCAACTAATAACTGTTGTATTGTCATTTACAGAAAATAATGAAACAGAAACATTCAACTTCAGTTGCATATCAGCATCATCAACACCAACACAAATAGTTAGCGAAGTATGCAACAAATCTGGTGAACCTTCTACGTCATCTGCAGCATCATCTATTGCGAAAAAGGGCACAAGAAATCGTACAGTTTCAGCATCATCATCTTCAAATAATGTTAGCAGAGTCATTGATTACATAGAGCAAGATGATTAGTAAGTATTATACTTTTAATTTAATAAAATTTTCAAAAAGTTATTTATAATTTTGGTTTCAGAAATTTGAATGAAAAAATGTAACCTGGAACGTGTATTAAAAAAAAATTCAAGAAACTACAAATAATTTGAACAATAATAATGATAATGGTATCTGTCAGAAAAAACATCCTATATTTAAAAGTAAAAAATTTAGAAAAAAATGTACAATTTAATTTAATTGTAACTGGAATTAAAGTTGGTCGTAATAATATTAATACTAAAAAAGTGTTAGTATTATTTGTCTAAAAATAAAATAAAATGTTTAATGAAAAATATTTTTTTAATTATTTATAAGATATTTCACAAAAAATAATTAATCTAATAAAACCTATAATTTTTAATGAATTTGCTGTTTAATTTAAAAAAAATATTAATTTTCAGAGTTAAAGTAATTAACAAATTTCTCTCTGGTTTCAAAAGCTATATTTGTTGCTCGTCGTGGTTCGTTTGCGAAATTTGCAAAAGCCCCCACCTCTGACTCTGGTGTATCCAGGAATTCAAAAAAAATATCATCACTTTTTTTTGTCCTTAAAGAATTATGTAAGACACATGCAGTTTTTATTATGAGAATGGTTGTTGTTGTTTTCGTTTCAATTGGTCTATAAAATATTCTTCATTTTTGAGCCATTATACTATAAAATTTGTAAAAGTTCATCCATTACATTTTCTTGCCTTAGTATAATACAAAGTCTTTCTTCAGATGAAATAGCTTCACGATAATTTGTATCAGATTTTCGAATATCGTCGTCTATTAAGCTTAATATTTCATCAATGCACTCGATTGTCATTCAAATATATATATAAAAACGTTTTTCATCCCTTCGAAGTTGTGGCATCAGTGTATGATATTCTCCATACTTCAACAGATCCAAATTAATTTCATGCACCCACTTTCTTTTTTCCCTTAAAAAATAGTTATAAATGCAATAATTCAATAAAATTATTTTTGTAATTAATGACACTAACCTGCTATTTTCTTCGTCTTCTAGTAAGGCTAATAATAGAAGTTCTTCATCTGATGACGATGACATCGTAATTTTTTTATTTATTTTTTAGAATATATTTTATAAATTTAAGCTTTTTTATTACTTATAAATTATACGTCTTTTAATATTTTTTTTTTCTTTAATACTAAAACTTTTATGTTTACAAATATTTTTTTTCATTTAATGACACTTTTTTTGACGTTTAATTCGCGTTTTTTAGCCTTAAGTAAGCTATTTTAGAATATTGGACGTTCAACACGCTCAACTACCCTAAAAACGCTTAGACGCTAAAAACGCTGGATGAAAATATTTTTTTTAAAGCAATATCATATTCTTCATGAGCTAACTATTTTAGAGTGTTAAATTGGTTAAATGCTTAACACGCTCATCCTAAAAACGCTTAAAAAGCTTAATACGGTAAAAAAAAAATTTCGGGTTGGTATCTCGAATCTCTCGAAAAACATATGCTCGAAAAACATGTGCTCGAAAAACATGTACTCGAAAAACTTGTGCTCGAAAAACATGTGCTCGATAAACATGTTTTTCGAGCAAATATTTTTCGAGCAATTGTTTATCGAGCAAATGTTTTTCGAGCATATGTTTTTCGAGCCAGATTCGGGGTACCAACACGAAATTTTATTTTATCGTATTAAGCTATTTAATCGTTTTTAGGATGAGCGTGTTAAGCGTTTAACCAAAAACCATTATAACTACGTATAGAGACGAGTTAACAAGGAACAAACTAAAATCGTTTTTTGTGTGCCTACGAAAAATATTCCGTAGGCACCCATCTCTCACACATAATATAATGTCTCTCACATAAAATAGAAAATCTCATTCTTTAAATTTGTGTATTTTGTATCGAAGCAAAATGACAATAAAACGAAAAAAAAATATTTTCAAGCAATAGCAAAAATTTGATTTTTCAATTTTTTGAAATGCAAAAAATATATAATTTTTGGATTTACAATTAAGATATCATTTTTTCTGATTCATATGTAAAATTTTTAACATTCATACATAACAATAAATTTTCAGGTAGAGGTGTATAGGTATAGGAATTAGCAATATAAATTTGGAAATTTTTTATCAACTTCATCTAGCTATTAAATATTTAGTATAAATTCCACAAAAATCATTTTTTTTTTGATAATTCATTCATGAGCTGTAATAAGAGGTATACTTATTCATTAATAAAATAACTACCTAATTTCAATTTGTTTTGATATATACTTAATTACTTTATTATAAAATATTAAGGCTTTTTTAATAAAAAATTGTAATAAAATAAAAAAAATAGATAAGGTAGGAATAGAATTATTTATGTAGGATTTATAATTTCAATTACAATTTTAATTTTAAAATTAATTAATTTAATTTTAAAATTAAAAAAATTAAAAAGGTTTTAACAACTTTTTAAACAAGTCTTGCATATTTCACTATCCTGGGATGGAAAATTAAAAAAAAAATTAAAGCGAGGTTTGGTCTGATTGGTGTTTTAGAATATCTACGATTTCAATTATTTTTTTTACTAGTATCACAAAGATCTAATATTTTTAAATTATTATTTCTTAATACGTCCTCAAGTTTTGCATATGAATCTTTTTTTAATATTACTATTTCCAAAAAAAAATTTAAGAAAATCACATCACATATACTTTTTATTGATGTTTATGGAGAAGCTACGAAAATGAAAGATTTATTAAATTTTAAAGATGAGTTCCATATAATAGATTATTATACCTGTGCAATATATTACAATAAATATTAGAAAAATATTGCTTACATAATACTTAATTATGTTCCTTCACAACATTTATAAAGCCGGATTTTTTTTTTAATATAAATCAGGCATAAGGAACTCAAATGATATATTATATAGAATATTAAAATATTGTTAATTTTCAAAAATTTAATGATACTTTAGTGAACATCTACATTTTACACTTTAGAAATGTTTTACATTTTATATAAAAAAACGTAATCTAATATTTTTCCACCTATTTATTGTTTTCTTAATAATATTTATTGCATTAAAAAAGCCTCAATATTTTTAAAACAAAGTAATTAAGTATATATCAAAACAAATTAGGTATTTATTTTATTAATGAATAAGTACATATACCTCTTATTACAGCTCATGAATGAATTTATCAAAAAAAAATGCTATTTGTGGAATTTATACTAAATATTTAATAGCTAGATGAAGTTGATAAAAAATTTCCAAATTTATATTGCTAATTCCTATACCTCTACCTAAAAATTCATTGTTATGTATGTATATTAAAAATTTTGGATATCAATCAGAAAAAATTATATCTTAATTGTAAATGCAATAATTACATATTTTTTGCATTTCAAAAAATATAATAATCCAAAATTAGAAAATATTTACGAAAATATTTCCATATTCAATAATTTGAAATAATTTAAAATATGTATACATATTTTCCTTCTTTCGTTATTCATTATCGTTAACCAACGAACGTTACTTCGTTATTGAGAAATAAAAAATAAAAAAAATAATATCTCTCTCAAAATTAAAACATTGGAACCCCAGAAAAATGTACATTTTTTTCTTCCTGTTAACTCGTCTCTATACGTAGTTATAATGGTTTTTGGTTTAACACTCTAAAATAGTTAGTTCATGAAGAATATTATCAAAGAGACTGTATATAAAGAGGGTCCACGATAGAACAAATACATAATTATGAAAAATCTCTAAAACTCCACGGATTGGAAATGTTGCATCAAACATGTCGCACAACATGTTGCTGTAAAGTTTTTCAAACAAATTGAGAATTTCAAATTTTACAATGGGTGAAAATATACGTTTGATTTCAATCAAATCTTTTTTTTGTAAAATTTTATTTTATTATGTTACAAGATTTCGTTTTATGTTATTAAGATCAAATTAATCATTCTTAGTTAACTTTTTATGTAAAAACTAATATCTAATATTTTATGATATTAGTAAAATACATGTATTAGTTGAAAAGTAATAATATAAATTTTAATCAATTAGGGCATATTAGAAAATTTTAGAACATTAAATAAAAAGGCATAGAAATGTTTTTATGTTTTCAAACATTATTTTAATTTTTATATTTGTTTGTGAAAAAATGAAAACACTTTAATTATTCATAATTACTTCTGAAGATTTTCTAAACGACCATTTTTTGAAAATAATCGGACGTTGGATCTAAATTGCGTCCATTTACAATTTTTACGCAGGAGCACTACGATCATAAAATCAAGTATATTTTTCTTATGTTCACCACACTCAGGATCTGAAAACCATTCCTTGGTTTCTGCAAGACATTGTTTTATTATTTCACTTTTAATTTTTTTTATATGGAGTTTATTTGCGAAGTAATACTCATAGATTTTAAAATGTAATTGAGTTGTAGCAAAACAAACATCTGAAGGAGCTAACAAATATCCAGTACATGTAGTAGAAAAATCTTTATTAATAATAAATTTTTCAGAAGTGAGGGATAAATTTTGATTTGATTTTGTTAATAGCGCATTACAACGTGCGCAATTTAATTTATTAAGAGTTTTAAATAAAACATATCCCAAATAATATCGCTGGGCTGTATCAGCTACAGACGTTATTTCGCCACAAATTAAAGCTTCAACAAAGTGTTCATTGGATATATTTTGATTGTCTTGAATATCTAACTCGTTTACATCAATTAAATTATCATTTTCGCGTAATTGATTACTATTATCTTCAATAGCATCAGAAGTTATAGTGTCATTCCATTCTAACAATAAATCATCATCGTCGTCTTCACAATTTTTAGAATTTGAAAAATTTAATATTTTCATCGACATAATTCGAGCGATAATATAATGAAATTCGTGAACAGTTGGATTTTTGTTATTGCCTCCTTTGGACCTAATTTGTGAAAACATATTTTCAATTGGATCTTGATTTAATCGTGACGTCATTATAAACTGCACAAAGGTGTTCTCTGTAAATATATCTGATTTTAATTGTAGTGTTGCATTAATTGATTGCAACATTCCATTAAAACAATAATTTTTTTTCTTTTCTTTTAATTTTAATCCACTGATATATGTAATCATTTCCTTCAAGTAGTCTGGTATCAAATTATCGTTGGGTCGGATAGAACATTTGTATGGATTTTTATCATAAAAAGTTCTGCTATTCAAGCAGTCAAACAACTGATTCATTTTTTCTATAAAATATTTAGTTGCGTTTGCATATTTAAGATTTTCGCTTGATATTTTTTTTAAATCAATACAAGTTTGTATCGCAGTAGCAAAAGTTCGGCTAAAAACCTGAGCAGCTAAATTCACTCTCATTTTTTCAAACGTATTTGGATTAATATGCTTTTCTGTAATTTTTGGACACATTTTTAAAGTTTTTGAAGAATCCAATTTAAAAACTTCTCGAATTACTTTCATGGCGACTTCACCATCAGATGTAATAATATTAGATGAAAGCAAGGTATTTCGGAATGATTTTATCAAGTGGGGTACATCATAGAAAGCAAATATTTTTTTTTCAGCATGAAAAAAGTATGGGAATTCTGTCTTAACTCCCAGTTTTAAATAGCATTTCCTATTATTTGGACATTGATCAGCAACTACGGCTCTACAATTTAAACCAATATTTTTAATGTATTCTAAGTTTTTTATAAGAATAACTGCAAGTTTATCTCCTGCCACAGCGTCTTTTGTCACATAATAGCTAAGTGGGTATTTCCAATTAGAAAATAAACCACGTATCATAAAAAGACAAATATGTTTTGCTATAGTAGCTGACCTATCTCCAGAACCAAAATCCTCCAAACCATCAACTTCATCAGAAAATTGATTATAATACAAATTTCTGCGAATTGCAACTTCATCGAACATTAACACTGTTTCTTTTTCCATTGTATTTAGTGTACTAATTTTTTTTTTTTAAATTTTTAAACAATAATTCGTTTTCACCTGGATTCATTTTTTTTATTGGAATCCACCTTTGAATGGATGTTCTTGAAGGGAGCCGAAAATTCAATGATTCTCTCATAAATTTATACGTGGACGCTGATCTGTAATTTAAATTTTGAGCTATAATTTTTTGCTCCTCTGGCCAAGTACTAAATAGTTTAGGTTTGCCTGAAAATTTAGTACAAAATATTAATGATTGGTTTATTTTTAAAGTAAACTATTTTTTTTCTATAACAATTAGGAAGTATGAAAAAAAATGAAAATAGTCGTTCCACGAATATTGGAGATCACGGTTCTATCCAGATTACTTTAATTTGGTGGAAAAATAATTTTTTTTTTATAAAGGTAACATTAAATAATTACCCAAAGTGAATAAGAATTAAACTTATTTTATTTCCATTTTAGGAACAGTTAAAATTGTGTTTCCAAGGATATACTGATTATTATTATAAGAAGTAAATTTAAACAAAATGTCTTTATTTTAAAAAGTGAACTTATTTATTTATGACTCAACCAAATAAATTATAATAGTAACTTAATTTAAGATTGCTAGTATTTAATTAGATTTTGTTCAATTAAAATACCTATCTAATACATATTTGAAAAACAATAAATATCGCAAAATTAAACTACTTACTAAGAAGCATCTTACTAAATTCTTTAGAATTCTTGTCAACGTCTTCCATATCTATTCTATGGCATATATCAATTTTTTCTTTTTCTTTTAATTGTTTAACCTCTTCTTTTAAGTTTTTTATTTCTTTTTTATAAAAGTCATTTTTTTTTTAAGTTCATGTAATTGTCTACAATAATATTTATTACGCTTAAGCTGGTTTAACGATTTTGGTGATTCTTCATATAATTTAATAAATTTTGTAGTTGGTGATTTTAAAATTACTAAATCTTCAATAGTTAATTCATTTTCAAAATTTTCTTCTGTTCTACCAGGACCATGATATGTCTTCACTGCATTATTTTTGTCAAATATAATTATTTCACTATCTACATCATTTATATTTTGAACATTATCATTTTCCTTATTTAAGTTTTCAGTATTTTGTGGTAGATTTTCGTTATTAATTTCCTCGAAATCTTCCAAATAAACAGGCAAAATTACTGAAGGAATAGAACCAGGTTTTAAAAATTTATTGCCAATACATTTCGGTTCGAAATGTTTAGAACAAATAAATTTTCTATTAACATTTAAATCCAAAGGGAAATTGCAAAAATTTAACCACCTAAATCGTTCAATTTCATTTTTTGGAAATGAAAAAAAAGCAGTATTCGGATTTAAACGTTTAGTTACCAAACAATTCTGAACACAACACTTTTTACTACATAATTTACTTTTTGGTTCACTAATTTCATTATCGTACAGCAATTGCGAAATATTTTTTGTTGGAATAGAACCGCGCTTAAGTTTTTTTTTACCAAAACAATTAACTTCAAAATATTTACCACACAATCGTTTTTTATTTATATTTAAATCACTAAAACCACAATTTTTTAACCACTTTTCTCTTATACTTTTTTCAGTTGGAAATTTAAACATTTTTTTGTCAAAATATCTATCACTGGTAATATTAGCACAGGTGGCAAATGCACAATTTGGCTTCATTTTTATTTAATGTTTTTATTTCCTATTTACTAAATATCAAAAACAATAGTAACGAAAATAACTTACATTACAAAGAAAAGTAAAATTTGAATTCAGTAAGACACATGTGATAACAAAGCTTATTGTATGTATTTACATCTTTAAAATAAATAAATTATAAAAAATATGTGCATTACAGCTCCCCGCATCTATATATAATTTTTAACCGTAACTCGATATTTCTCTGTAAAAAGCATTAAATACATATAATAATATAAAATAAATAATAAACTCTTTTTTTACACTACTGATTGCAACACAACATTTATGATGAATTTTAGTTTTTCAGACATGTTGCATGTTGAATATTGTTCCTCAAACATGGTGTATGTTCTGAAATTTTTGTATAGAAAATTCCAATCCCTGGAGTTTTTAGAATTAAATTTTCTATCGTGAACCCTCTTTATATACAATCTCTTTGATATTATATTGTTTTAAAAAAAATATTTTTATCCAGCGTTTTTAGCGTCTAAGCGTTTTTAGGGTAGTTGAGCGTGTTGAACGTCCAACATTCTAAAAGGTCTTAATAATAATATAAAAAGAAAATCAGAAAGTTAAGTTTCTTAAACATTTTTAGCTTAAAAACGTCTAAGCGTTTTTAAGGTAGTTAAGCGTGTTGAACGTCCAACATTCTAAAATAGCGCATTAAGAATATTAAAAAAAAAATCAGAAAGTTATGTTTCTTTAAAACGTTATCATTTATTATCATACAAGCTACTAAAGTCCGACGTTTAAAGCGACTATACTTCTATATAGCGTCTAAAGAAAATAACTCGATAAAACAGCGACTACGAATTCCAATGTATGTATAACACAACACCTGAAAATTATATAAAAAGAACGTCTGTGCAATAAATATCGCTCAAAGAATGAAAAAGAAACGAAGTTTTTCTACATGCTATACTAGTATGTAAAAAAATAATGTTCAAAAAGAAACATTTTTTTGTTAAAATGTAAATATCGTTCAAAAAACGATATTTTTTTAAGGAACAATTTCTTGTTTTTTTTTTCTGAACGATAACCAAAAGATGAAAAAGAACAGATCAAAAGGACGTTATTAAGATCCCTGCCAGAAACTAGTTTGTGTGTCAACAAAATTTATAAGCACTTAAACAAGATCAGGTTTTTTGAAAATGTAAAAATATAAATTGATAATTAAGAATTAAAAAAAGGTGAACAAACAAACTGATTATATTTTTAACTTTTTTTATTTTCCTTTTTCCTTTTATTAAATTTACAATTCATGTTTTCCTCACCTAGGCATAGCTCCTAAACAGCTTCACCGATTTAACTTAAATTTGGAACTTAAGCTCGTGTTATTACCCAATTGGTGCCATATAATTTTCATGGCCCGGCGAAGAGGCGGGGTGTTGGGCCTATTTTCAAAAAAATCATGTGAGGTATCCAATTAAAGTTATTGGAGTGTACATCTCGTTGGGTGGTGTTTCAGGTAACGCGGGACATGTGGGGCCCCAAAAAATTGGAACAAAAATAAAAACATCATGTGGGGTATCAAATTAAAAGTCTGGAAGAACATCTTTGAAACAAGTAATGGTAGTGTTCAGGGCTACAAGGGTGATGTGCGGGCCTGAAAAATGAGGCCAAAAATAATAAAAATCATCTGGGGTATGAAATTAAAAGTCTCAATGAGTACATCTCGTTGGGTACTGTTTCAGGTAAAGAGGGCCATGTGGGGCCCCGAAAAATGGGGCAAAAAATAAAAACAAACATGTGGGGTATCAATTTGGCCGGGAAGAGTAGATATCTTTGGGTCATGTAATGGTAGTGTTTGGGGGAACGGGAGCCATGTAGATGTCTTTTCGTTCTTGCGTCGGTTAAAAAAAAAGAACACTTGATTTGCACCGGTCCTTCGTTATGGGTCGATAATTATTTTAAGAATGTAGCTCAGGTCTAGACATGCGGAGTATATTTTACACAGCCTATCTATTAGTGCCACATTCGCGTTTTGCAGGAGGGCTGGATAAATACCATCTATACCTAGTGATTGAAATGGTTTCAAGTACTGAATTGCCCAGCTAACCTTTTCACGTGTGAATAATTTAGCCGCGTTCAATGTGGATAGTCTATAATCCCTTGAAAGTAAGTCACGATTCTCGCTATGCGAATTGTCCAGACATCCCGGAAAGTTAGATTCGAGCAGAATTGCAAGTGATTCTTCAGGTGAGTCACTTTTCCTGCCGTCATCATATTCCAGAAGTTCTGGTTGTGTATGCGTTTTTGAGAGAATTTTCTTTAATCTAGCACCTTCTGAAACATTTTCGATTTGTTCAGTAAAATTTTTCCATGATTCTCTCTGGGCTTTCCTACAAAGAAGTTTGTACTCACGTAGAGCAGACTTATACCTGTCCCAGTAATCAACTGAATTATCATTTTTAGCTCTGTTAAAGAGTCTCCTAACCTCCTTTCTAAAGTTTAGGATTGGACCCGTTATCCAGACTTGTTTCCTGTTTTTCCTATCTTGCTTTTTTGGACATGCTGTCTCAAAAGCTCCTCTAAGTGAGGCTGTTAGGTTTCCTACTTCTAATTCAATATCTGTAACCCGATTAAGGTTTTCCACAGGGGTAAAATTATTTAACCTATTATCTAAATTTTCAGTATACTGTTGCCAGTTTGTTTTGGAAGGATTTCTAAAATCAATATTTTACCGTGGGACCGATCCTAATTCAAAGCATATCCAAGCATGGTCCGAAAACGATGGCTCGTCCGAGAGTTGTCAATTTAGAACACTGTCATGGATATTGTTTGTGGCCAGAGTTAGGTCCTTGTTTTCTAAGTTTGTTAATAAAAGTAGGTTTGTTACCTTTATTTACAATATACAATTCACTACTTAGTAAAAATTCTAGAAGTGACTTACCCCTTTCATTACAATCCGTGCTACCCCAAATTTCATGATGAGCCATCAGAGCTGTAATTTGCCAAGATTCAAATTTTTCCTTTAGGATCTTTTGATTTTCCAAAAGAATATTTCTCTCAGGATGAACTTTATCGATAATAGCAATCTTTAATCTATCGTCAAAAGTATTTAATCTATCGTCAAAAATAAATATAAACTATAGATTGAATTTCATATTAGAGATTTTATCTCTTCTTATAGATTGTTGCTATCTATTCCTATTGTTGAATTAATAGAGTGCGTGAGCCTTGAATTAAGTATACTTTTTCGAATACTTTTGCAAAAGGGCTAATCAAATACAAAGATATAGACCTGAAATTTTCCATTTCTTCTTTTGACTTACCTTTGTGAATTGGTATAATAGTGGCTTTTTTAAATTTATCTGGAAATATTCCGTTAAATTTACGCACAATTGCTCTAGTATCAATTACTCTATCATTAATTTTTATTTTATTTATTGAACTTTCTCTAGTTTTTTCATTTTTAGTGCTTATGTTTTTTTGTGTCATTTGCAGCTTGGTTAATCTCGTTGTAAAACTTGTCTTTATATGTCTTAACTAACTTCGCTAATATTTTTTTAGCTTTAAAAAACTTTTCTCTTTTTTCTATGTTATTTGGATCCTTTATTTGTTTTTTATATAATTTGTCCCTTTTCTGGTTTTAGTTTTTTTTTATCCTAGTGTTGGTCTTTTGAATATAATTTTATAATTTAATTTATTTATTTCTGTTTAATTCAAACAACTTACAATTTCTTAAATATACTATATAAATACATAACATTATAAAAAAATATATATAAATACAATAGTTAATAACTAAGTTAAAATTTATTACTTAATAAATATATATTATTAATTCTATATAAATAAAAATAGAATATTGTCAAGATTTAATTTTTAATTTAATTTAATACAAATTATTAATTCTATAAAAGTATAGATATAATATTAAATATTACTAAATAATAAATGGATTAATTAATTAACTTCAATTAACTACAGTCTCCATTTCAGCAGACTACTTAAATATTACATACTAACTATTAAATACTAAATAGTATTAAAAGAATAATAATACTAGTAATAATGGTTAATAGAATATATAACTATCAATTACCTATAATTAGCTTTTTTAAGTTATTTTTTGAAGTTGATATTCTAATTTGATTTTGAAATTTATTGCCTAATATTTCCATCCGGTTAATGGGTTCAAATTTACCATATGTAGTCCTATGGAAAGCTATTCTGAATAAATTTGGAGATCTAGATCGATAATTGTTCGTAAATTATATTTTATTTAAAATGAATGATGAATCAATTTGCAACTTCAGTTAGGAAAATTACAGCAGCCAATTCACGTCTTTTTTCTAATGACGCCAAATGTATTAAATTTAGCCTATCTAAATATGGCGGTAATATTAATGGATTCAGCCACTGAAATTGACGTAAAGCATACCTAATGAAATTTCTTTGAATTGACTCTATTCGACGTACATGAATATCAAAATATGGGTACATACTTGGCTAGCATATTCCAAATTAGGACGAAGAAGACATGTAAATAATGATTTTAGTATATAAGGATCAGAAAATTCTTTTGACCATCGTTTTATAAAACCTAACATTGAATTTGCTTTATTAATAATGTAATTGTAGTGCAATTTAAAGTTTAATTTTGAATCAAAATAAACACCTAAATCTTTAAAAACTTCTACTCTTGATACAGTTTCTTCATTAAGTTTATATGAAAAGTGATTTGGCGAATGTTGATGCGAAAACGTCATAATTGCGCACTTTTCCACATTTAATTTTAGAAAATTCAAACTACACCATATTGCAAAACGATCTAAATCATATTGAAGCAAATGTGAATCGTTCAAAGAGGTAATCTTTTAATAAATTTTCATATCATCAGCGTAGATATTTATATTGCTATTTTTAATTATGGAGACTACATCATTTATCGATATGATAAATAATAATGGTCCAAGGTGACTACCTTGAGGCACACCAGAATTAGCTTCAAAAAATGATGATATTACCGTTCTAAATAAAATACTATAGGTTCTATTTGATAAATAAGATTTAATCCAATTAATGAAGTAAACCGGAAATCCCAATTTCTTTAGTTTAAATAAAATAATGCTATGAGGTAGTAGATCAAATGCTTTACTGAGGTCACTATATAAAACATCCGTTTGAAATCCTGCTTCCATATTATTAATAATATTCGAAGTTGATTCAATCAAATTAGTTACCGTAGATCTGTCTTTCATGAATCCATGCTGATTAGGCACTAAAAAATTTACGCAGTGTTCATAAATAGAATCAAAAACCATTAGTTCGAATAATTTCGGTATACTTGACAATTTAGCTATAGGACGATAATTAGTTACTTCCATTTTAGAGCCCTTCTTATGGATTGGTCTTATATAAGATTTTTTCCAAAAATCAGGAAATATACCCGTTGATAGAGAGCGTTTAAATAAAATAGATAATGGTAACTTTAATGAGCTAGAGCATTTTTTTAGAATAATTTCCGGTATACCATCCGGTCCAGCTGACGAATTATCCCCAAGTTTATCCAAGTATGACTTAATTAAAGAGTCATCAAAACTAATATCCTGGAGAGTGGTCTTTGGAAAAGAGTCCATATGGTCAAAGTAACCTTCATTAATTTGAAAATCTGAGTTCACATACGAATCTGAAAAATGATCACGAAAATAATTTTATATAACAGAAGCATCATTACTTAAGGGACCGTTGAAACTCATAAATGTAGGGAATTCATCAGATTTTTTTTTTGAATTAACAATATTCCAGAATATTTTTGGATTATCAATAAGCTTAAATGACATTTCATCAACATAATTATTATATGTTAAATCTACTTTTTGTTTAAAAGTATTAAATAAGTTTACAAAATTAATGTAATCCACGTTATTTTTAGATTTAAGAAATTTACGCCGTGCTTTATTTTTAATATTTTTAAGCTTCCTAAGTTCATAATGTTATATTATTAATTATATTTAATAATATTATTACCTTTGTATTTCAATAAAGGAATTCCAAAACAGTATTTTTATATATTTTACTTTATTTTATTTTTAAAATCTTTATTTACTTTAACAAAATCTTGTTGACAATGTGGTACAAATATATAATTTCTACTAAAGCATCAGCTCTTTATTCGAAATATATTACTTGTTGTATATTGATCAACTGACTACTTAACCATCGATTTTTGTTTAATTTATATAATTTTCCGTTCTATTAAATCAATAATAATTGATTTTGTAATGAATTCTTTTACCTTTAAATTAATAGAAACATGCTTATTTAGCAAAATTGCTAATTAAGCAATTTTGAATTTTAATAATATTTAATTAAAATAAATTTATTGATTTATTTTGTCAATTTGACAAAATAAATTAGGTCAATAGTTAATTTAAAAATAATATTTTACAGAGTGTACCATTTTGTACACTACACCTCCCATTCCCAGATGAAAAAGACTCATTTTACAAATTAGTCTTTTTCCGGTACTACGGAGTATTTGACTCTTAATTTTCTCAATGGTTAAGTTAATCAGCTCTTCAATTTACAATTTACAAAAAAACATATGTATATAACTGCAGTTACCGAATTTCGCACTCTCAATAGTTTATTGAGATAATTCACCTTTCTTTGAAAGGATTAGGCTCGGTAGTTTATTTTTATTTATTTTGTTTTTTTTACTGCTTTTACAAAAAAATTACAATCTTATACATTTCAAAATTTAATCTTAATAACTCATAGTATTTTACTCATAGTATTTTACAAAATGTTTTCCCAATATTTTAAAAATTTGATAATTCAAAATTATTTTACCATCTTAATATTTAACAAATCCCGTTATTATTTCGAATTTGATAGTCTAATATAATATAATATAAAATTTATAAATTCAAAGTGTATTTTTTTTTTACTGTGTAATACAATTTTGTTCATATACACAACTTCTTATTTTGATTACAAAATTTTTTTTTTTTATTGTATTTTAGTATTTTTTCAACACATAAAACATATCTTATACTTTTTTCCTTCCCCTTTACACTTGATCATATATTTTTTTTTTTTATTTATTTATTTTTTACATATTATAATTTAAAACCAATATTATTTTATAATTTAATAATTTTTATTTAAAATTTCATAATAATAGTAATTTATAATTAAAAAAAAACTTAGTCATAATTTAAAATTCAATATTAATTTTTCAAATTTATAATTCAACTATATTTTTTTTTATTTTTTTTTTACCGTGTAAATAAATTCAAAAATTTATTTTATACCCAAAATTCCTGATGTAAACAAAAAAATCTTATTCTAAAAAATTTCTTATCTTCTTTGTTTTGTTATTGTTTACATTTTTATATTTTTATATTTTTATATGATTGACTACATAAATTAGATTTTGTCTACATTTTACAACCATTGACTATATTTAAAAGACTACATTTAAAAAATTGCCTTAAAAACTTATTCCATATCCTTGCCTCCCCTTTTACGCTTGATCCATTAATATTATTTTATCTATTTAATTTGATTGTATAATTCAATAACTACAATAATTAACTCCTAAAACATAATGTTTGTGGACTTAAAGATAAATCGCAATTTGGATTTGGATAAATCGTAATTTTTGTATGGTACTAACTCCCGGTTTTTTTGTTCTTTTGAAATTGAATATATTATAATTTTGTAATGGTACCAGCTCAAGTTTAGGTTCTGGTATTTCTATATCCTCATTATTTATATTCATAAGACTTACGGTTACATGACCATTGTTTGTTTTTACTATGCAATTCACAAGATAAATTCCAGGATGAACTTCTTTTTTTATACATATGAATTCCCCATTTTTTTACTCGCTACTTTGATAATTTGTTCTGACCGACCTTTTATTAACAATTTAACAGGTATAACAGGTATTTCTTCTTTTGTTTTACTTTCATTATTATTATTCACTATTTCCTTCTCTTCTTCTTCATAATAACTTTTATTCTCGTTTGACTCCTTAGTCAAATTATTTCCTTTTTCTATAATATATTCCTTTATTTTAACTTCATCATTCACAATTTCTTTTTCTACATAATTAATTATATTCTCTTTTGACTCCTTAGTCAAATTATTTCCTTTTTTTATGTAGGATTCCACGATCCTTTCTATATCCTTTTCAATTACTTCTCTAAATTCTTCCAACTTATTATTTATTATCTTAACTTCTGTATTTTCCATTTTAGCTTCTACATTCGCTGTTATTCTTGATTTTTTTTCTAAAGGTCTCTCAGTATAATTATACATTATTTCTTCATTTTCTGTTTCACTTGAAAATGGTATACTAAACTCATTTGCATTGTCCTGTGTAACTGGAAATCGTAATTTTTGTTGTGGTCCTAATACGTCGCAATTTTTTGACAAAAAATCATTCCCTAAAATACCATCTACTGGTAATTTCAAATTTTCATTCATAACTTGAAAATCACAATCTAATTTACTAGACATCCCAAATTTTCATTTACAACTTCCCATTGTTGTACTTTTGTCATGTAATGTTCTTATTGTCATTTGTTTTCCTTTATTTATTTTACTTATGTCAGCAACGCTATCTTTATTTAATAAACTAACTTGGGCACCTGTGTCCACAAGTAATGTAACTTCTTTTTTGTTACTAATATCTAATGGTAGCGTTACTAACGACTTAGGCCCGACCATAACATTTTGTGAGCCTACCCTGTGCTCTTAATTTAGGAACGACTGGGGTTTTCAGTCGCCCCTGACTCGTTTCCCGACTCTAATTGTTGTCTAGCTTGATAAATTTGTCTTATTTCACAATTCAATTCATTATGTCCTTTTACACCACACCATTCACAGTTTTCCATTTGTAGTATGTTTACTGTTGATGAAGGAATTCTTTGAGCATTACAACTTGCTGCGTAATGACCATTGCTACCGCAAATTTTTCATTTTATTTGAGGTATTTGTCTGTTATTATTTACTACGTTATTTACTGTACATTCCCTACTAATGTGTCCCGGTTTTCCACATTTAAAACAAACTATTGTTCCAGTATTCCTTGCGCCATTAAAGGATACATGCGGATTAGTATTGTTAGTATTGGGATTACGAAAATTACTTTTATTAACGAAATTGTTAGCATTGTTAGTGTTTTGATTATGTGGATTTGCACTACGATAGTTAGAGTTATAGCGTGGAGATTGATTTTGGTTATTTTTGTTAAATTTAGGATTATAATTATTTTTAGGTGGAAACGTTCTACTATGATTGTAGGAATTGTTTGGATAGGAATTATTAGTATTATTAGTATTAAATTGAGGAGAATTATTTGTGTTAAATTGGTTTGGATTTTGATTTTGGCAGGTAGACAAAATTTTTTGGAACATTTGTTCTAACTGTGTGGTATTATTATTTCTTGTAGGTGCTACCTGATCTAAATGATTTGCAAAATTTTTCGCGCCTCTCAAAAGTTCTTCGAATTTACTATAATTCTGTCCCAAAACATATTGTTTTATTGATTCCGATCTTAAACCTCTAATAAAAATTCGTTGTGCAGTTTCCTTTGCATCTTGTAACATTGATCCCGGTTCTTTAATATATTTCTTTTTTATTCCTAAAATTAAACATGCATATCTGCGTTGTAATCTGTCTGCGAATGTATTTATGGATTCATCAATTGTTTGAAAACAATTTTCTAACTCGTTTTTTAACTGAGCAATTGATTTTCTAGGAATAAAGTTTTCTTCTAAAATTTCTCTAAATTCTTCAAAGTTAAGTATCGCTCTGTCTTGAAATAATTCGGCTGCTCTACCCCTAAGCTTACCCCGAATTAATTGCCTTAGAACCGAATTCCTATCGATCTCGTCTGTTCTGTAATATGCTTCATTAGCTAGGTCCAGAAAACTTTGTAATTCCAAGACTACCCTATCTCCTTCCGCAGAGAAAATTGGTACACCTGCTAAATATAATCCAAAAGTGGTGCTTAGTGGTAATGTCATGTTGGAACGTAAATCGTAAGTATTATCCTGATATAAGAAATTTGCAGTAGTTGGTTCTGGAGTTGTAGTAGTTTGATTATTATTTTCTATATTATTATTATTTAATAACCCGGCGACAGGGCTCTGATTTTCTATATTTTCTAAATTGTCTTCGTTTTCTTGTGGTACTTCATCATATATGTGTTCGGCTTCGTTATTTTCAATTTCCTTTGTTACTGCCGATTTTAATAAATCTAATCTACCTCTTGTAGGATATCTATGATTAGATTTTGTTTTTTCGAACTTTTTTCTTCCCAAAGTTTTCTTTTTTTTCTTCTATTTTACTAAAGGTTACTCTTTTCTTTGTACCACTAGTACTTGCTATTGGCACCAAATTTTGTGGTGTAGAAGCAATTGGGTTCCTAATTTCAATAATCCGACTTTCTTCTACTTCCGAATTATTTGAAATGGTTGGACTAGAGTTATCAAAAGAGAACGAATCAATGATTCTAGAAAACCTGTTAAGCATAACTTTATGAAATCTAACTTCCAACAAAAATATTGGAGCTCTGACACTCCAAAAAAAAACTACCAATTTAAAGAAATTAAAAATTAGTGATGTACAATCACATCAAAATTTCGAATTCCTACCATTAATATTCAAAAAAAATACAAAATTAACTAATTTATTTATGTTTTATTTCAACATGGATTAATTATTATAATTTTTTTTATATAAAAAAAAACTTATAAGCCCAGAAGTACAAAAAAATATCAAATCAAATAAAAAACTACAAAATCCAAATAATAAAACTACCCATATCAAACAAAGCGAACTAAGGATATAAAATAAGTTGGCAAAAATGCGAAAGAAAAAAATAAACTATCCAATAGTCAATGATTGTTTTTTTTTACAAGAAGAATAGACAAAAAAATATTATTTATTTTTTAATCATGTTTATTATTTTTACTACTAAATACTACAATGTTATTCCTCTCAATTATTATCTCTAAATTCTATGATAATATAAATATACAAAAATATAAAAATTCATCCTCTCTTACTACTTTCATTATTATAAATTATTTTATTATTTTTTAAAAACAGAAATATATAAAAAAGCTCTAACTAATATTTAATTCTAAAGCTGCTTCCGCTCTGCGAATGCTTTCTTAAATTTTTTTATTAAAACTCTGCAACGTTGTATTCTCCTTTTTCTTTTTCCTAGCTTCTTTTTTTAATTGTTTAATCTGCGCTTCGAATAGGGTTTTATGTTCGTTTGAACACCCCAAACTTATTACTCTCCTTAAGTCTTTTATTTGCTGCTGCCTGTTTACCGATTTTCCTCCTCTTCGTTTTTTCTGCTGATTAACTTTTTCTGCTGGTAGTTTTCTTGTTGCTCTTTTTTTATACTCTTCTATAGTTATCGGTTTTGGTCCTACTCTGTTGTCTTTTTTAATTTCCTCAAAAACCGACTCCTTATTTTTATACGGTGTTGACATTAAAAAAAACAGACCAATTGAGTCTAGCAAAAACTGCTTCTGACTTCACCTTAAGCACAAGCTTTTTAAGGTGATTTTAGATCTATTTTTATAATAATTTTTTTTCTTACACGTAGGTTTGGTGCACGTAAAAATGGTAATTTTTACGCAACCGGCTGCGCCATATGTTATATTATTAATTATATTTAATAATATTATTACCTTTGTATTTCAATAAAGGAATTGCAAAACAGTATTTTTATATATTTTACTTTATTTTATTTTTAAAATCTTTATTTACTTTAACAAAAGCTTGTTGACAATGTGGTACAAATATATAATTTCTACTAAAGCATCAGCTCTTTATTCGAAATATATTACTTGTTGTATATTGATCAACTGACTAATTAACCATCGATTTTTGTTTAATTTATATGATTTTCCGTTCTATTAAATCAATAATAATTGATTTTGTAATGAATTCTTTTACCTTTAAATTAGTAGAAACATGCTTATTTAGCAAAATTGCTAATTAAGCAATTTTGAATTTTAATAATATTTAATTAAAATAAATTTATTGATTTATTTTGTCAATAATAATATTTTACAGAGTGTACCATTTTGTACACTACAATAAGAAAACCAAGGCGGACTATTGTTAATCCCTTTATTAATAATTTTGGGTACATACATATTAAATCCAAATAACACTACGTTATAAAACTTTTCTATAACAAAATTAAAGTCAACGTTATTAAGTAGTGTATTAAAGTTGATTGAATTTAAATAAGTATTTAGACCATTAAAATCAGTCTTGTTAAAATTGAATCTATATGACGTAGCGTGGGTATTTAACACAGGTGCATTATAACAATACGATTTCGTGATTGGAGGATGAAATTGATCAATATTAAATAGAGAAGACTCAAATTGTGAAATTATTATATTTTACCAATCAGAAGTAAAAATAAGATCCAGTTGTCTGGACTGAAAGTTTTTAATATCTGATATTTGTTGTAGGAAATTAACATTTAAATTATCATAAAAAGAACATTCAATTTTACTAGTTATATTTTTTGGAAGTAAATAACATTCCTCATCGTGTTGCACCCAATTAATATCAGGGTGATTAAAGTCACCACAAATTACTAATGCATCTGAAGAAGTCATTTCCAAGGATAAAGATTCAATTACATTGTTAAAATTTCCATAGATTTCATTGCTAGAATTAGGTGGAATATAACAACATATTATAATGAGATTTTTCAAAGCTAAATTCACTTTAATACCAATTATTTCTAATGAATCAGAGAGTGGTATATCAACTTCCGATACATTAAAATTGGATTTGATTGCAATTAAAACGCCCCCTCCTTTAGTTAATTGCGTAGGAATCAATGGATCTTGTAAGTGATATCTGTCTTTTCTAAAAACTGAGTACGATTGATTAAATAATTCAAGACTGTTAATTGTAGGATTCAATCATGTTTCAGTTAGGGCATAGATATCGAAGTCCATAGATAATGAATTTAATTTTACAATTTTAATTTTTGTACGAAGGCCCCTAACATTTTGATAATAAATTTTTAAGTGAGTAAAATTTAATTTATTTACTAAAATTAAATTGCAATTACTTGACTTAACATTATCTATTACCATTATTAGGAACATCGTTTAAAATACTTTTTATTAGTTTCTCGTACTCTTTGAAGGTCCTCTCTCTTTCTATTATTTACATAATTATAATAGGCATTCAAATCAGTATTAATATCAGCTTCAGGTATACCAAGGTCATCGTGAAATTTAATAAAAAAATTAGTTCTTTATGATCTATAGGCAAACCTACTGACTTTATAAAAGCTTTAATGCTGGTAATTGTATGACCAAGTACACAAACTGAAGAATGATGAATGTAGATACGATAGAAACAGCCTAACATTATCATAAATTTTATGATCTTTAAAACGACTCAGTGCATATACATTTTCACCATCAACAACTGAATTTTGTGTCATCCTAACCACTGGAGAGACTAAATGATTGACAAAAAAAGGAGAAGGAGTGGTAACAATATTAGTAGGGTTGAGTAATATGGTTAGTACTATTATTAGTAGTTATTGGATTAATAGGAACAGAGACAGAAGTAATATTAGTACTTATTAGGGGAGTAGTTGTTATTGGATTAATAGGAAAGTTGAATGAAACAGGGACAAATGACGTAGGATTATCTACCATAAAAGAATCTCCGTGTGTGTTAAATTTACTGAACCTCTTTTGGTAATTAGGATCAGCTACCATAAAAGTATCACCTTGTGCGAAGTTTGGATATCTAAGTACATTTCTAAATGAGATATCACTCGAATTAGGAAGTGACAAACCATAAACAGGAAGACTGTTGCTACTAATATTTTGAGAATTTCGAAAATTAACTTCATATAATCTACCCCCTCGTGGGTCCTCACCTTGATGTGGTGGGGGGGCTTGAGTAAGGACCAGAGATCTTCTGAGCTATGGTGGGGGGAATGGCAACATTCTCGGCAGGTCCAACCATGCCAGAAAGGTCAGAAGATTGATGAAGGTACTGTAACCAAGAGGACCCTAGAAACGGAATGAATATGGACAACGATAAAGATAAAAAGCGTACTGGGATATCAGTACAACTGTCGGAGGAGGTCGTGGCTGCGAACTTCGGCAGTGGCATGGGGGTTAAACCTCATGTCGCCAGTAGCCTCACAGGTAACCCTTCTAACACGGTGATTGGAGCAGGTCGTGTTGGAAGTATAACTACTGACTCTGCAACTAGTACGGTGAGCTTGTCAGGCTGTACTAGTGGTCTAGCTACTGGCATACAACAACAACAAATAACAGACACTGCCGATCACTCTGATCAGGAAAGTGCTAAATCTATTTTCAGAAACGAAGAAAAGGAGCTGCTTCGTTCACCGAGGGTTGGAATGGATACCGGCAGGCCTAGTACCTCCAGGTCCAGACCGACACGGGTGGGCAGGCAAGCCTGGTGAAATATAAAGCGGCGCTGAAGCTAGAAGCGAACCTTGGCCATAAATCAGAGCATACAACCAAAGAGTTGGTGGATTTGACGTGGGGAAGAGGAGTGATAGCCGAAAGCAGAGCTCACTTCGAGAAGAAGAAGGTTGCAGTGCAAAGAACCCAACCTTCTGCAACAAAATAGAGGAGATCACCAGTGGGAAGCTATCTGATAAGAAGCGACTGAGATCAGCTGAAGAAACACCACCAGTTACTCAGAAAAAGCGACGCAACAGCACTCCACTAGGAGGTTCCTCTAACATACAAGCAAATACCAGCAGGGCGACGTCTTCAAGGTCGGACCTGCCGAAGAAACAAAACTCTAACACCGACAAGGCGGCATCTACGATGGCGGACTTGTTGAGAAAACAACTACTGGTGGCATTGATCGACCGCAGTGACCCACTTGGACGTATGTCCTTAGAAAGGTGGAAAATTGTGGAGATGAAGCTACTGGAGCATATGATCAATTTGGCCGAAACTGACCAAGTTATGCCAACGTTTGACGGAGCAGGCTGGTACAGAGACGTCAAATTGATCAAATGTAAAGATCAGTACACTCTCGAATGGTGCAAGAGGACTGCTCCGCTCCTCAAGGACACTTGGAACGGCGCGGAGTTAGCCATAGTGGACAGAACGGAGATACCATCCATTCCTAATGCTAAAGTGCTGATTCCAAGAGTACTCCCAGAATGCACCCTCAGACTACTGCAGCGGCAAAACCCGGATGTACCCTCCAGCGATTGGATGGTACTGAAAGTATGTGAACCGGTAGCTGAGGACGGTGGACAACAATTCATCCTCCAAATCAATAAAGAAGCGGAGGACATACTATACCCTAGGTTTGGTAAGATGGTTTGGGGATGTGGAAGCGTTTTTCTACGTCTCAAAAAACGTCGACCAGACGACGAGAATGTGAACACCTTGGAGAACTTAGAGGTGGAGAAAGATCTAGGTTTGATCTCTGCAGCCACAGCAAACATCACTCTGGGACCGGAAGTAGATAGTCCATGTATTGACATGGAACTAAACGTCGCTCCGGCCCCAACGAATCAGTCTGCAACACCATCAGATGTTGCGAGTGATTCAAATCAACCTAAATCACAGTAGTTCAGCTTCGGCTGAACTACTCTTCACACTGGAAAAAGGGAACTATGACGTGGCGCTAATACAGGAGCCGTGGATCTCTGGGAAAGGGGATATCAAGGGACTAGCGTCACGTGCATACAAACTACTACATTCTCAACAGGAAGGTAAGAAACGTTCAGCCATTTTGGCCAAAAAGAATATTAATATCTTTCTAAAGTCTAATTACAGCACGAATGATCTAACGGTGGCCCTGTGACGGTCAAATACCACTCCTCCTGGCATCAGTTTACATGGCGCATAACAGGGAATCACCGACGTCGGAACTCCAAACGCTGGTGGATGATGCTTCTACACGAAAGCACAACCTAGTGGTTGGAGGAGACGTGAGCGTTTGGAGCGTCATCACAAGATCTGGGGTAGTAAAGATGTCAATACAAGGGGTGAGTTACTACTTAATTACATTTTATGCTCCAACCTATCGATAGCTAATCCGGGTAATGTATCAACGTACATTGGCCCGACTAGTGAAAATGTTTTAGACATTACTCTCTACTCAGACCACGATATCTGTGTGCTTGACAATTGGATGGTGTTAGAGAAACCATCAATGTCGGACCACAGGTACATTAAGTTTGATATAAACTTTAAATCTAGTAGTACTCCTAGACCATTCAGAAACCCAGCTAAAACAAACTGGGAGCTGTATGTTAAACTAGTCGAGCAAAAACTCGAAAATAAATGTCCAGCAGCTATCTGGAAAGTACAAACTCTGGAAGCTACTGCCCAATTTCTCACAAAAAGTCTACATCGCAGCTTCGAGCAAGCCTGCCCTCTTAGTAAACCCTCTAGTAAAACCTCTCCACCTTGGTGGAATAAGAATTTGAAAAACCAACGTGATATGGTCCATAAATTGTTTGCCCAGGCAAAACGCAAAGACGAGTCGGGCTTGTGGGCGGAATATAAAAACAGCCTAATTTTTTTTAAAAAAAGAACTCAGAACTGCGAAAAGAACTAGCTGGAGGGAATTCTGTAACAATATGGAGAGTACCTCTGAAACAGCTAGACTAAGCAAGATCCTTAAAAAAGCACCTTCTCAACCGGTACTTCTGAAGAGATCGAATGGGTCCTGGCCGGAAGCAGTAAAGAAACGTTGGAGGCTCTTTTGGAAGCTCACTTTCCGGGCTGCATCAGTCCGTCGGTACGACCAGTCGATCTAACAGTCAAGAAAAATAATCGCAAAAAACTTGATCTTAACCTTATAAAGCGGAATCGTCTATGCTGGGCGGTAAGCACTTTCGACCCTTACAAATCACCAAGTCCGGACGGTATAATACCGGCCATGCTGCAGAAAGCAGCTGGACTAGTGATCCCATGGTTGCTGGTGATTTTTAAGGGATGCCTAAGGCTGAGCAATGTTGCTGAGTCATGGAACGATGCTACTGTTATCTTTATACCAAAAGCGGGCAAGATAAGTCATGTCAACCCAAAAGACTATCGGCCAATCAACCTCCTTTATGCTAAAAACAATGGAAAGAGTTCTGGATGCGTACATAAAGGAGAGTATAGACCCTTCAGTACTATCCAACTCCCAAAACGCGTATATAAAAGGCAAATCGGTCGAGACGGCTCTTCACGAGGTAGTCTCAGTCATCGAAAAAAGTCTTCACTACAAAGAATATACTTTGGGAGCCTTCTTAGATATAGAGGGGGCTTTCAACAATGTCACGATTGAATCAATAGTCAGGGCACTCAATTCAGCACGTATAAACAAAGTAGTTAGCGGTTGGATTGAGGTACTCTTGAAAAACAGATTAATCACGTCGCAATGGGGGGCACTACCACAACAATTAAGGCTACCTGTGGTACACCACAAGGCGGAGTCCTATCACCACTCCTCTGGAATCTTGTTCTGAATGAAATTCTAAAAACACTGCAAACGAGCGGGGTCAAACTAGTTGCCTATGCTGATGATGTAGTAGTACTTGCTGTAGGTAAGTACCTAATTTCTCGGCGTCATCTTGGATAGTAAACTAAGCTGGAAACTTAACCTAGAAGAACGGGTTCTTAAAGCGAACAATGCGTTCTACACTTGCAAACGTATGTTTGGAAAAACGTGGGGTCTAGGACCCGAACTAACTCGGTGGATCTATACAGCCGTGGTCAGGCATATCATGCTTTACGGGGTTGTAGTATGGTGGCCCGCCATGGAGAAAAAGGCGTATATATCAAAACTCGCAAACACTCAAAGACTAGCGGGACTGGGGATCACTGGTGCCCTGAGAACCACATCCTCAGACGCGTTAAACACGATACTTTATCTCGAACCGGTTGATATATTTGCTAAAAACGTGGCGACTAAAAGTGCACTCCGTCTGAAACAAACAGGTCAGCTAAAATGTAGGGAGTTCGGACACTCAAGGATCGGCTTAAACCTAAAAGGTGAATCCGATTACATGGTTCCCTTCCTCTCACTACGTCGCAGATACAGTATTGATTTACTAAGCAAGGAATACTGGGCGCAAAGAGGCCCAGACCCTGCTGACTTGACTAACATCTATACGGATGGATCTAAAATGGACACTGGAGTGGGTGCGGCAGTACACTCTCCAGACCTTGAGATTAACCTTAGCTACAAATTACCAGATCACTGTAGCATCTTCCAAGCAGAAATTCAGGCGATCCAGAAAGCTTCTGAAATTGCTCACGAGCGCGCAAATATTCAATCAAACGTATATCTCTACATAAATAGTCAAGCCGCTATTAAAGCTCTGGCTAGCGCGTATATTAAATCTAAGCTGGTGCTTCATTGTCATCTAGCACTTCAGACTCTATGTACTAACAAGAGTGTGGTGTTGTGCTGGGTGCCTGGACACTGTGACATCGCAGGAAACGAAGCAGAAGACAGGCTTGCCAAGAATGGTGCTAACCTCTTGGGAGCCACACCTGAGCACGTTCTTCCTTCGCTACAAACGTATAAAAGAAATCTCGACAGCAAGGCTCTAGCACAGGCTAGACTGCGCTGGAATAAACTAACAACGTGCAGGATAACTAAGATTATGTGGGGCACGTACGACGCGAAAAAAACCGCTTCAATTCTTAGCCTATCACGTGTGCAATGTAGGAAAGTAGTAGGTATCTCCACCGGACACTGCTTGATTGGCAAACATGCACACAGGATGGGTCTCACCATCACAAACCTCTGTAGATACTGCAACGACACGAGGCAAGAAGCAACCCTAGAGCATCTTTTGTGCTGCTGTCCGGCTCTTGCACGCAGAAGGTCGCTAATACTTGGTCACGCATTCCTCACAGATCTGGATGAGGCGACTAAATGTGGATTGAGAGCTCTTCTCAAATTCGCGTAGGCTATCAATTTCCTAGACCTGATGGGAGACAACTTGTCAAATGTTCACTAGCCGTTTAACAGTGGTATCGATAAGGACCCATGGTGGTCTATGCGTGGTTTTTCGACCGCCACTTCTAACCTAACCTAACCTTCATATAATCTATTATTATTACTAGTATAATTTCTAATATTGAAATTATTACTTATATTATTGGTATTAATATTACCATCATTAATATTTTTCTGTTTTTTATTAGTTGGTAAGTTATTTTTACGTTTATTTTTATTTTTATCATTAATATTTATTTTATTATTATTTAAATTATGATTCTTTTTACGGTTACCACTAATGTTACTACTTGTATTATTAGCAGCGTTTAATCTATTTTTTTTATTTTTGGTCTATTTAACTTACTATTATTATTATTTAAACTATTTTGGTTGTGATTAATTTTAAATTTATTTTTGATTTTATTATTACTAGTGATATTGTTTTTAATTTTTTTTTATTGATCTTATTCTTACCCTCATTGTTAACATGTGCAATATTCATTCTCAATTTATTATTGTTACTTGAAGTATCTTTTTTATTTATTGAACCATTTGCTTTAATTTTATTATTATTTGCCCAAATCGAAGGTGATGCATTTATTGAATTCCAAATCGATGTTGCGTCCAACAGAGTAATAATAGTATGTACTGGAACCTCAACTTTGAAGCTAGAAAATTTTAGTTTATCTTTCTTAAGATAGACTGGTGTTACATTTTTACAGATTATATCTGTAATACCAAAATTCAAGGTAATGAAGTTCTTTAACCACCCAGCGTCCGAGTTGAATGGAGATATCTTCACATAGATTGAGCATCGTTTCACAAAATCATTACCAACTGCCGATGTTGAAGGTCGAGTTTTTGAATTATCTGTATTATTGATTTGTAACTCTTCAAACAACGAACTTTTCACAGGTTCAATAGATTCATTCAAGTTAATTGGTATCTTGAAACATTTCAATTCGTCTATAAAGTCCTTAAGAGATTGATTATTAGTTTTAATTTAATCTCTAACAAAAGACAAATAAGACTGTACTTCATCAAATTTGTGATCAGTAGTTACATTATTTAGTGTTGAAGGAATCTATATCTTTTGTTTGAAGGAATCTAAATTTTCAGTAATTAATTCTACAGAAGTTTGAAAAAACGTTGAATTATTTTGAGAAATGATAGAAAATTTCTTTAGAGTTGAATAAATTGAATCTAATTGAAAATTCATCTTCATTTCTCCAGATTTCAATTCATCCAAATTTATTTGAGATTCTTTAATAGAAGCAACATTTTTGGACAACATATCTAATTTATTAGAAAATAAATCAATATTTTCTGCGCGAAAATTGCTTTTTTTTCAATTTTGTGAAAATGGCAACTCAAATCATCAACATGCTGCAAAATCAACTCAACCTTTTCAGTTGTCTTAACTGACTTCTTATCATTCATATAAGTAGAGTTTTTTTTCTTGATTCCAAGGAATCAGAAAATGATTTTAACACATCATTATTCGACTTTAATGCGAGCATGATGTGAGAAAGACTTATTGTTTTGCACTCATTACAATAAAATGAAAATGATTTATTATATTCATTGCAGTATTTAAGTGCAGTACGTGAAAGACCTATACATTGTTGATGAAATTTTTTTGGAGCAAATTCCGCTACATGCTATTAAATCCTTTGAGGGTGAATCTTCGTTATAATAGCAGTTTGAACTATTGAACATATTGTTATTCAAATTGTTATTATTATTATTTTGTAAAATAACACACTATGTAAGCAAATTATATTCAAAGTTTATTGTTCTAATTTAATAAATTTCACTATTGCCGCACTTAAAATAATTAATAAAGATAAAATTGATTACGAAATTAAAAATATTGTATCAATAATATATATATGTTTATTAATTTTTATTTAAAGTTATTTTTATTTTATATTTTTACTGAATATTACTATATGACACTTATTAATTATTACTTAATGTTTTGAAATAATTTAAATGTAATATATTTTTAAACCAGCGAAAATGCTGACAACGTAATAAAAAAATAAAAAAAATATATGTTAAGCAATTCTGCAAGTAATTAATTGTAATTAATTAAATAATACGGAGCGAAATTAAAACACGTCCGATACGATTGAATATCGATTGAATTAGTTTGTAACTATGTTATTTGGATCCTTTATATGTTTTTTTTATATAATTTGTCGCTTTTCTTATTCTAGATTTTTTTTTAATCCCAGTGTTGGTCTTTTAGCAGTTTGTAACATGTAAATTAGATTTTAAAAATTTCAAAGTAATATAGTGTAAGAAATAAATGAAAAAATAGCAATGAAATGAGAAAGAAACAATGTAAATGTAATGATGGTATAAGAAAGAATAAAAGAAGAACAGTTTTCTAATGAGTGCGGGAGGATTAAGATGTAAAATAAAATAATAAGTAGATGAAAAGTAGTGTCTTTTAATTATTAATCTTAGTTATGGTTAAAAACAATTATATTCTTCATTACAAAATATGAGATGTGGTTAACGAATTCATCCATAATCCATAATTAAATTACTGTTTTAAAAAAATATTATTTTTAATTATATTTTGGTTTGTAGAGAAATGAAGTGGTCTGAGTACCTGGTACCAAAAGTCACAGAAGGAGCTGTTTACAAAAAATGGAGTTTCGGTAAATTATGAACAGAATTTAGAAAGTAATTGTATTGATGAATACGAAATAAATTAAAAAAACTTTAATGGCAATTGATTATGGTGAAAACGGTAATTTAATTGTTTCAGAAGATTTAAAAATTAATATTGAATTGGGACCAAAGTATAGTAGTAGGTGTAAAAATATTTTGTAAGACGATTATTTTAATAAAGAAAAGCCAATTTTAGTCACGAAATGAAGTTTATTCTTAAAAAATCGGAACCATTTTTTTTAATTCCAGAAGATTATCATTTTTTGAAAAGAAAATTAGAATTAATTATTAATAAACTTTTAAAAAATAATATTATACGTGTAAATGAGTCAGAATATTGTTCTCTAAAAGTTTTAGTGAAAAAAAAGTCAGGTGATTGATATGAAATAAAATTACAAGCAGCGATAATTATCCAATTCCTATTATTGAAGACCAATTATTTTTCCTAAATAATAAAAAATATGTTTCATCATTAGATTTAAAAAATTGATTTTACCATGTTAATTTGGCACAAGAATCGATTCCATATACTGCATTTTCTACACCTGTAGGGCAATATGACTTTTTAAATATGTCATTTGGGTGGATTGGCAAATTTTATGAGATTTATTCATAAAATTTATGGTGAAGTAGAAAAATCTGAAAATGTTATAATTTATTTAGATGATATTTTGATTGTAACTTCAACTTAGCATTCAGTAAAGGTAACGTATAGTAAAAGGGAAGTATACTCCTTATAAATATCATTGATTCTGATAAATTCTATTAAATTCTGATAAATTCTATTAAGAGATGTAAGATCTCTACTCTCTACTAGATGTAAGGGTCTACTTCCCTTTTACTATACTTTAAATTTACTGAATCTCTAAACTAGTACGTTTGCAGTTAACCCTACTACAATTGACCATTACTGAAACTCTAGATAGAAGAAAGTAAGAATATATAATTTTAGTATTATTATTTATTAGTTTTTAGTCGCATATTACTATTTATAAGGAAAGTATTTTTAAAAAATGTTTTTTTTTTTTTATTTTTTTCAAATTTGTGATGCCTTTACGAAATATGTTAAATTATGCACGAATCCAACCTGTGTACAAAATTTCATTGATATCGGATAATATTTACTATATAATCTAAAACATATGGAATATTAATCGGAAATTTTAGCAGGGACCCCCTCAGACTAGTAACTTCTACTTTAGTTTACACATGCGGAATCACGAATACAACTTGTGTACAAAATTTCATTGAAATTGGATAATATTTACCCTATGATCTAGATCTAGAAGATATTAAATATTAATCGGAAATTTTAGCAAGGACCCCTTCAGGCTACTAACTTCTACCTTAGTCTCCTCATACGTAATTACGAATCCAACCTGTGCACAAAATTTCATTGAAATCTTATAATATTTACCATATGATCTAGTAGATTCTAGAACATATGAAATATTAATCGGAAATTTTAGCATGGACCACCTAAATCTAGTAACCTCTATCATGGTCAGAACATGCGTAATCACGAATCTAACCTGTCTAGAAAATGTCATTGAAATTGGATAATATTTACCATATTGTCTAGAACATATGACATATTAATTGGAAATTTTAGCATGCACTCCCTCAGGCTACTAACTTCTACCATAGTCAACACATGCGTGATCACAAACTCAACCTGTGTACCAAATTTCATTGAAAATGGATAATAATTATTATATGGTGTAGGTAGAACATATGATATATTCTTTGGAAACTAAGTTGCTCATATATTAGTTTCCCATGAACACAATAATTTTCAAGCAATAAGTAGGTAACAAAGTCAACAATAAGTAGGTAAGTCGGAGCAATAATTAGGTAACAAAGTCAACCTGTGTTTGAAATATAATTGTAATTGGGTGCCAATTACTGTATAATGTAGTGTAGAGTATTGAACTTATGAAATATAATTGGAAATTTTAACATGGACTTACTTTAAACTTTTCAGATAGTAAGTACATAAGGAAACTACTATGCGTGTCAAATTTCATTCAAATCAGATAATAAATACCATATGCTCTCGTCTAGAGCATATGAAATTTTAATCGGATATTTTAGTATGGACCCCAAGAAGGTGTTAACTTCTATCATGGCCAACACATGCATAATCAAAAGGTCTACCTGTACTGTATACCAAATTTCTTTCAAATCAGATAATAATTAAATGCTATAAAACACGTAATTATATAAAATTCAGGAACTAAAACTGATTATCTAGGAACCGCCCCCCCCCCCCCCGAAGGTCTCCAAATTTCAGGAGACCCAACTAGACCAAAAAATTAGCCTGTATATAAAGACCCAACTAATTCAAAAAACCTAAGCAGGAGACCCAACTAGATCAAAAAATTAGCCTGTATATAAAATATCATTGAAATCGGTTAACAATTACTATATGCTCTAAAACATATGAAAAAGAAAAAAATATAAATCGGAAATTTAACAAGGACCCCCTAAAGTTACTAATATTTACCTTGGTCAACCTATGCTTAACCACGAACTCAACGTGTGTACCAAATTTCATTGAAATCAGATAATAATTACATGCTGTAGAACATAAACCAAATTTTCTTCGGAAACCAAGTTGCTCATATATAAGTTTTCCATGAACGTACTAAACCTACCAACTACAAATTTCTGGAGTATCAACTAGATAAATAAATGAAACTGTGTATGCAATATCATTGAAATTGAATGAAAATTACTGTATGATATAATGCGTTGCACTTATGAAAAGTAATTACAGATATTTACATAAAACCACTGAACTACCGACCTTAAATTTTCAGGCGCCAAGTACAAACGGAAACTATCATATGTACCAAAATGTATGCTAATTATATAATAATTAATATATGCTCTGGAACTACTCATAAAATATATAAGTAGTATTAAGTATAAAATTAAGATAATTTCATATAACGTAGAAGGATTGCAATGCAAACAAATTTTTCCTGATTTTTTTTAATTTTATTAATAATTTCGATATTTTTTTCGCATTTGAAATTTTAGTATTAGAAAATGAGATAAAAGAATTTAAAAAAAGGAGATAGAAAAAGGAGCGAAGGATATGTATTTGGAATAACAAACAGTAATCAAGGAATAAGTATATCATATACCTAAATAAACGATAGAACATTAGTAGAATTAAAAATAGATGAGACAAAATATATTATTTTACCAATGTATTTAATTGTTTAGAAAACAGAGTATAGTTGCCTAGAAAAAAGAGTTAGAAAACTATTTAAATGAATTTGAGCCACAAGATTTGATGATTATAGGTGATCTCAACGCAACAACAAAAAACATAAATATAGGATACAATCCTCTGAACCCAACATCTAAAATATCTGAAATTCGATAGTCGAAAGATACAGTTGTAAATCAAAAAGGAACCAGACTAATACAATTGTGTCATTAACATGAATTACATATATTAAATGGATTTAACAGGAGAATTCACATTTATTACGTTAACAGGAAGTTCAGTCATAGATATTTGCTTTGTAAGAGGTATTAATTACACTGTTGAATTGTACAGACGTCTTTTTAAAAGCTCCTCATATTTTAATTAATCACTTTAATTTAATTTTGAATTTAATTTAATAATAAAAAAATGATGTATTTGTATAGAAAAATAAATAATTCAGTAATTCAGTAATTAAAGTGCAACTATACTAAAATTTAAAATAATTAATTTAAAACAAATTTGTGTACAAAAAAGTCATTGACAAAAAAAAAACAATTAATTTAATTTTATTTAATATTCAGGTGCAATAACAATTAAATTTAATTAAGAGCTTTTTTTTTTAATTCAATATATCTTTATTTTCCAAAAAAAAGTTCTTAATTATAATAATCCTTAAAGAATATTGAAAAAATAGGATAAAATTTAGTACAATTTGATTAATAACAAGATCTTTCCGATGCTACATATTAATATTTTTTTTAGTTAGGAAATATAATTATAACAAAATTTAAATTTAGTAAACTAATAACATTAATTTATAAACATTGTGGAAAATGGAAAAAAAACACAACTTTTATTTTTATGAATTAAATTTAATTAAGAGCATTGACGTTTATATGGTATATATATTTTTTATAATCGGTTTTATTTTACCAATCCATATTTTGAACTTTTTTTTTTGGCTAACAATTATGAATAAGTGCAAAAATATTCATTGTGCAACCATGGATATTATTCAAACCCCAGTCCAAGAATTAAGTGATCAGGTTGATACTTAAGATAAAAAATATAACTATCAGACTGAAAATATATTAAACTTTGGAAAAAGTGTTCTTAAGTTAAATAATAATATTGAGTCTATTGTTGAAAATAATACAGGTTTTCAAACTGTTTAGGCGTGTTTTTGATTAGCTCTTGCGAATTTTTAAATCGATATTCTTATTAATTCCATAATTGTAAAATAACTTTATGTAAATATACATTGCAGTTCAGTGTTAAATCTAGAGATTTGAACTACGAGATCTAGAGATTTGAAATTTACTAAATAGTATTTGATGATTATGCGAGAACAATTAAAAGAATTAAATGGATTGATTAATATTAAATATTTATTTTAAAAC